>WFKR01000100.1:0-450159 GCA_025331145.1 Rosa persica | reverse complement strand
AGGTCTCGATACACTATACATCCAGGAGGTACAAAAATGTATATAGATCTACGAAGGCAGGTTTGGTGGTATAGTATGAAGAGGGATGTGGCAAAACATGTGTCGAAGTGTCTTACCTATCAACAGGTGAAGGCAGAGCACCAGAGACCTGCGGGGATGTTGAATCCCTTACCGATCCCTGTTTGGAAGTGGAAAGATATCTCCATAGACTTTGTGACTGGATTGCCTAGATCCAGACAAAGTTATGACTCGATTTGGGTGATTGTCGACCGGTTGACTAAGTCAGCACACTTTCTTCCGGTGGCAAAAACTTACTCAGGGGATGCGTTGTGTAAGTTGTATGTGAAGGAAATTGTGAAGACCCGAAATTTTAGTTAAATATTTCGTAATTCAATATTTCTCAAATTATATGAATTATGAGTTGTGGGTGTGATTGGAATGTTGTTGCGTGAGAAATTTGGTTTCGAATGATTTTAGTATCGAAATTTAAGGTTATTTAGGGTTATTAAAATTGACTTATTTATACGTAAGGAATTTGAGGAAACTTCTTTCATGAAAGTCGTAGAGTTTGTCGATACGAGTTCGTGCATATGTGGAAAACAAGAATCGGAGTTCGTATGAGAAAGTTATCGCGTTTGGAAAAGTTTTCATTTTGGGTATATATAGGCTACTATTTCCGGAAATATCTGAAAATAGCATAATTATCCAAAAAAGTAAACCACGGGTTACTGTTCATCTTCGCTCTCTCTCTTCCTCTGTCGGCCGAAAATAGAGCAATTCTTTTGCCGGCCTTTTCTCACAGCTCCGGCCACCGTTTGAGGTGAAACGAAGCCCAGATCGACTATACTCCTTTATATGAGTCGACTGGTGGTCACGGTTTCCCCTCTCGTGGCGGTTACACGGTGGTGGAACTCAAAAATCAATTCGAGCCCTAAAACGAACCAGCGGCGATTTTTCCTAGCTCCGGCCACCAAAACTTGAGTTCTTTATCTTGTTGAACTCGTATTAAGGAGTAGAACACGCAGCAAAAAGACCCAGACCAGAAGTGAAGCTTTTGAAGTTGAACGGAGCAACTATCGGAAAATTTCGGTTTTCCGGCGAACCGGACTGTTTTTAGGTATTTTCGACCACTTCCACTTGTTTTCTCACTTCGGGCTAGTTATGAAAGTTGCTCAAAATGATGAAACAAAGAGGATAAGCTCAGCCCTGACACCATTGGCGGTGGTCGGTGGAGTCTCTGCCCTAAACTCCGGCGGCTCTTTCCAGCCACCTCCGGGGGTACCATGAGTAGTTTCTGCTCATTTTTAGATTCTACATGTCGATACGATCATTTTGATATATAGCATGTGAATTTTGGATATCGTATGATTTAGTTATGAATTTTACGATTTTGATTGATTTCGATCGCTCGATTTGTGATCTATGAAGTTTGGACCGTCCGATAGAATTCTAGTTTTGATATAATGATCGTAGGACTGTCCCGATGACCTTGTGTGGTCACGGGTAAAAATCCGACCGTTGGATCTTCATATAAGTGTGTTTTTGAAATTATAAGCTAAGTTAATTATCGTTTTGATTAGGTGTTTGACGAATTTGTTAGCGGACGATTGTGAATCGTATTTTGGGCTGTAAGAAGACGCAGCGGGAGTTTAGAGGTGAGTAAATCTCACTTGGTTCATTTAAAAAACCGAATTTCCTTAATTGCCCAATTTATTTGTTATGTGTGAGAAAATGGTTTTAAGAAATGTGTTTTAAAGTATATTAAAAATGAATTTCTTGATTTTGCATCGTGTGAACTATATTTGGTATTAGTGATCATTCCTATGTGGATGGTTACGTATATATATATTGAATGGTGTGACATTGAGGTGTGGAATTGTGATAATATGTTGTTGATAAATGTTGATAATATGATTTTATTATGTTGTTAATATTTGATAAATGTTGGTGATAATCATGTTGATTTTGTGAGTTGAATAGAAGGTAGAGAAATGTAGGATTCCGAGGATCGAATGGTCCAAGGATATTTGGTTAATGATAACCGGAGTGTATGTGTTATGAGGACAGGGAGGTCCAAAGTTCGACCGTTAAATAATAACGGGGATATATTGTTCTGAGGACATGAAATGGTCCAAAGTTCGCGGGTTACTGAGTAACCTGGAGGTGCCGTTACTTGACCCTGGGCGAAAGTGTCAGAGGTAACGAGGCAGTTCGAGCTCTAACGTGGGGCCAAAGTGGCGATAGTTGTGATTAGGTGCCAAAGTGGCGAGAGTTGTGATTTGGTGATTGTGGGAATGTGTTCCATGTTGTTTCATGTGTGTTGGATTGATGTTTCTTGTGGTTGTTGAGTTTGTTGGATGTTTACTTGAGATAAATGAGTTGTGGTTTAATAAATCAACCGTTCATTCTTACTTACTCACACGAGCTTTCAGAAAGCTTACCGGGTTTTGTGTTGTTGCAATCCCGGTACACTATTCAAATGGTGTAGTGGATAATCCTGCAGGTCAGGATAATCAGGGTGGTGAGCGAGCTGCGTAGGGCAGCAGGGTTGAGACCAACACTTGGTCTATTTTGGTGTGTTTTGTAGACTCTTTTGAGCGTAACTTTGTATTTATGTTAGTATTGTAATAATTGACTCGAGAGATAGTTGCTACGAGGTTTGTATTATGGTTTGTGAGATGTTGGTTTTGAAAAAAAAAATGCAGGACGCTATTTGTTTAGTTGTATTCATGTTTCGGATTTGAATTTATTATTCGAAATTCGGGGCGTGACAGAAATAGTGAGGCTTCATGGAGTGCCAGTGACGATTGTCTCTGATCGTGACGCTCGTTTCACTTCAGAATTCTGGCGTAGGTTCCATAAGGCATTTGGTACATCTCTTGCTATGAGCACTGCATTTCACCCATAGACAGATGGGCAGACCGAGAGAGTGAATCAGGTGATGGAGGATATGCTTAGAGCTTGTGTTCTGGATTTTAAGGGAAGTTGGGCGGATCATCTACCATTGGTAGAGTTTGCCTACAACAACAGCTATCACTCCAGTATCGGTATGACTCCATATGAGGCTCTTTATGGTAGACCATGTAGGACTCCTATCTGTTGGGCGGAAGCAGGGGATAAAGAGTTCATTGGTCCTAAGATTGTACAGGAGACTACAGAGAAGGTCACTACTATTCGGGACAGAATCCTAACCGCTCAGAGTAGATAGAAGAGTTATGCTGACTTGAGGAGGAGACCTTTAGAGTTTAAGACAGGCGACCATGTCTTCTTGAAGGTCTCACCTATGAAAGGTGTGGTGAGATTCGGCAAGAAGGGAAAACTCGCACTATGGTATGTTGGACCCTTTGAGATTCTGGAAAGGGTTGGAAACTTGGCATATCGACTTGCTTTACCTGTTAGCATGTCGGGTGTACACGATGTCTTTCATGTGTCTTCCTCCTGATCATCCCCATATGTGGCTTGCATCACGATTTTGAGTGTAGAGTGGTAGATCAAGAGTTGAAGATTTTGACGTCCCTGATTCGATCTGGAGACTGATCAGAGGGCCGAGATTAATCCAACTTCAAAGCCCGATTTAGGACGATATAGACCTCATCTCCGAAAACGTCAGGTATTAAAGTTGTTCACAATTTCCTTTTGAAGAAGTTTGTAGTTGACGACTTTTGCATCGGAGGTGGTTAACTGGCGTTGACCACTGTCTGACCGCCGCGTGTGGCGGCGCGTCAGACTAATTTTTGAGTTTATATTATCTGGACGATGATCTATGCATCCATACGAGCGTTTTGATATATAGGCCATGTAAAACACTTCAGTCTTTGAGCTTTTGACCAAAAAACACTTCAGTCCTTGACCTTCTAATTTCACACGTTTAGTCCTTGTACTTCAAAATTTCAGACCAATAGGTCCTTGCCGTCTAAAAGTCGCTGTGAAATGTCTATTATGCCATCAGTTCTTTTTTTTAATTAATTAATTATTGTATTTTTTTTGGAAAAGAAACTTTTTTTCCGAATCTTTCTTTCTGTTTCTTTTTTCTGTTTTTTTTTCTTTCTTTCTTTTTGAAAAAAAAATAATAACGAAAAAAGAATTAAAAAAAAGAGAAAGGAATAATTTATTATAAAAAAAGAACTGAGGGCATAATAGACATTTCACCACGACTTTTAGATTGCAAGGACCTATTAATCTGAAATTTTGAAGTAAAAGGACTAAACGTGTGAAATTAGAAGGTCAGGGACTGAAATGTTTTTCAAGCAAAAGTACAAGGAGTAAATAATATTTAACCCTTATTTTTTCAATAACGCATACTAATGACAAAAAACCCGCAGCAAAGCGCGGTCTATCTGACTAGTTAGTGTATATATAAAGGAGAATAACACTGTTTTACTGTTCCTAAGAAGAGGCGGAAAAGCCCTATTTGTCCTCATTGTTCGAGAAGAATATCAAGAAGGTGGAAAAGTCGTTTCTATCCTTGCTCTTCTCTGTGTTGGATGGGGATCGTTGTTGGGTTTGGAATTCAGCCACTCAGATCAAGAAAGAAAAAAAGCAAAAGAAGAGAAAAGAAGGAAAAGAAGAATCGAAGAGGGGGGAAGATCTCGCCGATAACCATTGGGTTGGGAACTCAGCCACTTAGATCAAGATATAAAAAAACAAAAGAAGAGAAAAGACGGAAAATAAGAATAGAAAAGAGGAGAAGATCTCGCCGAGAGAAGAGATCAGAGAGAAAAGAGGAATAGAAGAGAAGAAAGCAGAAGATCTATGAGCTCTGGAAAGAAGAGTAAGAAAGAAAAGACCATCAAGATCAACAAATGCGAAAGAAGAGAGCAGAGAGAAAAGAGGAATAGAAGAGACGAAAGCAGAAGATCTATGAGCTTTGGAAAGAAGAGAGAAGAAACAAAAGACCGGTTGCAAGGTATTGGATTTGTGGTTTGAATCGTTCTATGGTGTTTATTGTTGGATTTTTCCTTCTTTTGTTAGATGTTTTTGAGGGGGCCGGTCGGGATGATACTTTTGTTGGGGGTTTTCTCGGTTGATTGAATTGGGGGTTTTCTTGGTTGATTGAATTTGATTCGAAGTTGTAGGGTCTATTCCTTTCAATTTGATGTAAGGTTTTTGATTTTGATGGTAGATTGTTGGGGTTGGAGAAAGAAGTGGAGAGATTGAAGAATTTGATCGAAGAGGTTGCTGGGTTTTGGAAGTTTTCATCCTTGCTTTTCTCAGTGCTGGATTTGACTGGCTTGCATTACCGAAAGAAGAGAGAAGAAAGAAAAGAGGGATAGAAGAGAAAAGAAAGACGAACAGAATAGAGGAAAGAAGAAGATCTAGGCGACAATAGATCGGTTGCAAGGTATTTGTGGTTTCAATCATTCTGGGTTTTTTGTTGTTGGATTTTTCCTTCTTTTGTTGATGTTTTTGAGGGGATGATAGTTTTGGGATATTTTGAATGAACTGGGGGATAATTGTTTCTGATTCTTAGATTTGTAATAGTTTTGAAATAATTTTTCAATGATAGGAATCGATTGTTATTTCTCAAAGTGGGTTGTTTTGTGTACTTCCTTATTTGGAAATAGATCTGAGGTAACAACTTTTTGTTTGTCAATTGATTTGTATGTCTTTGCAGATGAAGATAGAAAAAGGGATTGAAATGGGTAAGGTTCCAAAGTTTGAAGCTTTATTTGGTTTGGGGGTTGCTTCTTTTTTTTTTTTTTTGCTGGAATTGGGTTTTGGGTTTGATTTGTTGTTTGGTTGTCTTTCGCAGTTTTAAATTTTGTTGACTTGAATATCTATGGAAGAAGAATTGGTAAGGTTCCAGAATTTGAAGCTTTGATTTGATAATTTTGTCGCGCGATTCTCACAGCTAGTTGTACTTGCATATGAATATTATTGTCAATCCCCCAATTTTTGAATAATAAATTCAAATCTGAAACATGAATAATAATAAATACAAATAACGTTCTGAATTTTTTTCTCAGAAACCATCACGTCTCACACCACTCAATATTACATAAACCAAATCCTCAAGTTACTTATTACATGCCACTTTCACCAACTTAAATAGTAAATTTCAATGAGCATAATCAACCTCACAAAAACAAATGCGATAAATCAATATTGCTATATTAAACAGCTCGATTACAGCCCTGGTTATTCTGACCTGCAGGATTATCCGCTACACCATTTGAATAGTGTACCGAGATTGTAACAACACAAAACCTGATAAGCTTTTAAAAGCCCGTATGAGTAAATTTAGAGATTGTACAATTCAAGTTAATAATAAAAACACACAACTCCAAAATACATTGAAACATAAAGGAAAAAAATACTCTCAAGGCTCTTTTTTAAAATTTTTACTTATGAGTTTCAAGTAACCTCAACGTTACCCTCATAAGACCATTCAACATTTGACAGACAGACTAGAGCTCTAACTGATCGCAACCAATAACCTGACGCAAGAGTATAGTTCACGATAATCAGCAACCAACAACTCCTCAGAGTATGGTTCACCGACATCAACAACCCCTAAGGGTATGGTTCTCTGATAATTTGTCATGGTCACCCTCGTGACCTATTGATTTCCACAGATCAAAACAATTAAAGAAGTCACGCTTGATTTCATAATGTTACTCAACTCTTAATACTTTTCAAACAATAAAACTCAAGACATTTCTCAATATATTGTTCCCGAAAAGTAAACATCCAAAAAATAATAGCAACACAATCATGCATATTGTTTCATCAACACAATCCATCAATAAATATATATCATCACGTAAATAATATATATACATAGATATTCATGCAAGAATGACTACGATACCAACTGTAGTTCACATGCATTAAAACAAAATTCATTTTATACTTAAATTCATTTTCTTACCTGTGAGCCGCAGCTCTATGAACCATAGTCGATCAAGTTCATATCATTTCAAACAAATATTTATTTTCTTAAAGCAATTTCCACACATTCACAATTTAATATAAATCACTAAATTTTGGTTCGTAAATGAACCATGTGCGATGTACTCACTTCTAGTCCCACTACGTCTTCTTAACAGCCCAAAATATAACAATCCGAATCATCCACCAACTCGATCCGTCAATCACCTAATCAGATACGATCTTAACTTAGCAAACTATTTATAAACCACACTTAAACGACAATCCAATGGTCAGATTCTAAATTAATGATGACCCAATGGTCGGATCATCCTAAATTGTCCTCACAAAGATCTACACAATTTTATATGAAAATCTGGCGGTCAGATTCTCACGAATCATCTTCCGAATCACTATTTTGCAATTATACAAAGATCCAACGGTCGGATCTTCGCCTATAACCATACAAAGTCATCGGGATAGTCATACGATCAACATATCAAAATTTGAAGCAAAACTGACGGTCTGATCTCCGCAGATTGTAACCCGAAGGTAAAACGTAAAAACAATAAATTGTAACGTCAAAACATAAATCCACTATTTATCAACTTTTTCAAAAATAACCTTGCAATACATCAAAACGCTCGTATGGATGCATAGATCATCGCCTAGATAATAAAAACTCAAAATATGGTCCGACGCATCGCCACACTCAGCGGTCAGACTATGGTAAACGCGACGGTCAACTCCAGTCAACTACCTCCGATGCAAAAGTCGTCAACTACAAACTTCTTCAAAATGAAAAGGTGATCAACGTTCATACCTGGAGCTAAGCGAGATGAGGTCTGGATCATCCTAGATCAAGCTTGGAAGTTGGATTAATCTCGTGCATCTGATCAGATTTCAGATTGAATCAGAATCGTCAGAAACTTCAAATCGTGATCTTTCACTCCACACTCAAAATCGTCATGCAAGGAGGATATTAGGATGATCAGGAGGAGGAGGACAACCCAAAACTGAGGAGGATCGGCCTGTGCAACTCCGGTATGGCCAAGATCCGATCGGGTCGGCTACTCGGCTCGGGGGGGCTTCGATCTGCGTTTGGGGGCAGCAGCTGGGCGAGGGAGCAGCACGGGGAGGCTGGGTGTGCAGCGGCGAGCACGGGAGGGCAGGAGGAGGCCTGTTCGGCCGGGTCGGATCGGACGAGACCCGAAGGGTCTGAAGCCGAGGAGGGGGGGGGGGGGCTGTGGGGTTAAAATGCAAAAATTGAATTTTCTCGTCCTTAATGAATCAATTCTGATTTTTTTGCTTTTTATAGAAAAATTCTAATTTTTAAATATTCATAACTTATTCATACGAACTCCGAATAATGTGTTCCACGTATGCACGAGATCGTATCAACGAGCTCTACAACTTTCATGAAGGAAGTTTTCCCAAATTATGAACGTATAAAAAGTCGATTTTCACGACTCCCTAAATAACGTTCGTTTTCGAAAATAAATTGATTCGAAATCGAGTTTCTCGTGTAATAACTCAAAAAATAGTTTAAATATAAATAATTCAACATTCGAACAATTATTGAATTACCAAGATTTATTTAATGAAATTCCGGGTCTTCACAATTGTGTTAATATGGGTTTTCGGTTTGATCTATTGTTTGGTTGTCTTCTGCACTTGTAAACATTGTTCACTGCAATATTTGGGTGTTTTTGCTAAACCACGAATCATATATTAAATAAAATATATATGAGCAAGCTCTACATCACACACTATAACCCAAACTCTATTCATGAACTCCAGTACCCCACTGTTGTCCCCTTCTATTGCATTACTTTTCTGCTGATATTGATGTGAGTTACGGATTCATACTTAGTGCTCAACTTTCAAGTGAATCTATGTCATATTTATAGTCAGTGAATGCTGTTCTGTTGGGTTTGTATTCTATTTGTGTTCCTTTCCTTGGCCAAAACTTTTTGTCACCTAATGAATCACAAAACAAACAAAGTACTATACAAAAACCCCAATATGAAAACAACAATCATCTTAGCAGCAGTTACCTCTGTAATTTATGAAAGCCATGCTTCTATTCATTATTAGTAAATGAAAATGCACATAATTGAAGTAGAAAAGAATCTAATTTAAAATTAAAACGTATAATAAGATGCATATGAAACTAAAGTAGTTGATAATTAACTAAATTGATGAATAATCTAATCAATGTCAAAATATTGGTTGTTTGGGTACTGTTCTCTCTGCCGTGTTTTTGCTTTGTTGATTAGGTACTGTTGTTTCCTACATTCAATTGAATAATTGATCTGTTTTCTGATTTGTGTCTTTGCAGAGGAAGGTTGAAAAGGGAGAGAGAATACAGAGTAGAGGAAAGGAGATACGCGTTATCGTTCATCTATTCATAAAAGGTAATTGTTGGTGAGTTCTTCTTTGCTTCTTAATGTGGTGTTCGAATAATTGATTACTGATTCTCTATTTTGTTATTTTATCTTTGATGCTTGGGTTGAACTGAAAGTCAGTAAGAGACGGGTTAATGTCTTTCTCATCAGATACTGTTGGTTTTTTTTGTTTGAAATTTTTGACCTGTTGAATTATGCTGTTTCACTCCAGTTGCAAACCAGAGTTTCTTTGTTAACGTAAAAGACACTATACCCCAATTATATTACAAAATACAAAATAGCAAAGGTTGTAGCTATTTAGGTGGTTAGAAAGATAAAAAGGTATGAGAATTTTCTACATGTGGGAAACTGTAAATGAATAGGAGTAGTGTGAGTTTGAGTGGTTGGAAACATAATTTGAGGGTAAAAATTGAAATAAATGAGCATGTTTGACAACCTGTTATTGATTGGATAGAAGTTTTTACTTTTTATAATTCTTGGTGAGGAGAAGAAAAAGGAAAAAAAGAAAAAGAAAAAAAAACTATTAGTTTAGATTTTGTGTTTTATTGTTGTTGTCATTGTCGGACGTTTGGTTAGGAGCTGAGTTTTTGCGTGTGGTAAGAATTTTGGTGTGATTGCCTGTTTTCGATTTATGTTTCGCCTTGATTTTTCAATCTTTATGACTGCAACTAAGTGGATTGTTAATATTGATTAAGTTCTCTGAACTACATAATTTTAGAAGGGGAAAATAATCTGGGTTGGATAAACTCAGAAGGGGAAAATAATCTTGGTTCCATAATCAGACAGAATTGTGAACAGTGACTTAATAATTTCTTAATTCTTAAATTAGGAGGTGGAGGAGTTAGGTTGGTGATAATTAGACGCTTTCTGAAGTTGGTGGTTGAATTTCTTCCCTCTTTGTCTCCATGCATCAAGTCAGAAAATTGTTCACAACTAATTTTAATTACAAATTTGACAGTTCGACTTGAAAAGGCCACCTGATTTAACCATGAAGCATGAGATATTTGGTGTTTTGTCATATCAATTTGATTGATTTTGTTATATTTATATAAACATGTGGGTTTTTTCTTTTCTGGAAAGAACGGGATTCGGGATTTGACAAAGAAAAATGTAATTCCAAAAAGTGCAAGATTTTGTGTGTGACAGTGTGATAGATGTATCAATTTATGAAGGAGGATTATGCTTTAAAGGGTATGTGTGAGAAAGGTGATCTAATGGAATTTTGCATACCAGTATTGAAAGTCTTAATAAATTTGCTTAACTACTACCAATACGCTAAATTGCTAATGGTACCTACCCTGTTTTATTTTCACATTTTTTTTGTTGGTTCTCTCTCTCTCTCTCTCTCTCTCTCTCTCTCTCTCTCTTTTGGGGGAGGGGGGGGATGCTTTGTTTTTTTATTTTTTTTATTTGACCAACTGCTTTTATGCAGGTTTAAAACAGAATAGCAACTCAGTGTCAAAGCTACATAGTTTAAAATTAAAGGGTGAGCCATTTTTTTAATATTTGTTTCTTGCATTGGGACAGGCTTTAACTATATGATTATTCGATGTTTACTTCTGCTTTATTTCACATTCCAATCCAGTCGCGAACCAAAGTTTCTTTGTGAAGGGTGAGGCATTCCAGTCCAGGAAAAGACCGGAGTTGCTTTGTGAAAATTCATTTGGTTTGCATATTTAATTCTCATTCCAGTCCAGTCACATTCCAGTCCAGTTGCAAACCAGAGTTTCTTTATTCGCTGACCAACTCCGTTTGTTCATGTTTAAAACACACCAGCAGCTAAAGTGTCAAAGCTCTAGAGTTTAAAATCAAGGATGAGGCATTTTGTTTTATATTTATTTTTTGCGCCTTTTGTTTTGTTCGTGTTAGTACTTTAGAAAGAGAAACTGGGGATTGGGATAAGCTTTAGCCATATGATTGGGGTTACCCGTATATGGTTGTTGATTTTCCTATTGTCTTTCCAGTTGACGTAATTGTTTCACTTTTAGTTTGAAGTCAAGGCAATAATAATGCTAATAACTTAGAAATTGACTCAGTTTTTATGCATGATTTGTAGCCATTATGGTGAGTATATATGCGATCAGCGAAATGATGATATCTGTAGTTTGGAATGTAACCGACTGATATGATTGTAATTCTTATGTGGCAAATTTATTGATTTCCTTTTACTTGGTTTACTTGCAGCCTCATTTCATTCTGATATGGAGATATCTATACCTGAGAAGCCATCTTTGAAAACCAAGTGCTTTCTCTTCCATTGCCTATAGATGAGGTCTGAGATTTTAATCTTTGACATTACAAAAGCAACACCGCAGATGGTTATGCAGAAGGTGAGGCAGCGCTGGGACTCTATGCAGAGCCTAGGCCACTGGTTTCCATATAAAACCTAAAAACCCAGAAAGCAAAAGGTATGCATGACTGGGAGGTAAAACTCAAATTGTTCATGTTTGTTTTATATGGAAGCATTTTGATTACTTTTACATTGTTTTTCTAGGAAGATAGAAATTAACTAAATTCATTTACTACATTTCAACAGTAGTTGCAGACCCAGAGAATAGCTTGGTCGGAATTGTCCCTCCAACTGTCCGCTTCATGTGGAAGCTACTGAAGCACTCTTTCTCAAATTTGAACTCTAAATACTGCAGAAGAGGGAAGAAGGGTAAGAGTAAACGAGAGGAGATGGAGATATCGAGGAGGTTTTGATCTGGGTTCTGCCGACGGGAGGAACGAAGATGCAGAGGAGAGAAAGGAAAAGAAAATGAAGACGGAGAGCTTTCAGCAATTAGATACGCTCTGATCGAAATTCCAAGGTACGATTTTCACACTGAATCCTGTCAATTCTATGATGTTTGATGTGAGAATAATGGATTGGTTAGCTATCAAGAAGTATATCTATCAGTTGGAAAATGTATTATTTTATTTTCTTCCTTTTGATTTCAGTTTCTTTTCATTCCTGCATGGTTCTTTGTTCTAGAGGTTCGGAGTTGGATTTGAGTGGAATCTGGAATTGATTTTGAGAAATATTACGTTAGGTTAAGAATTGGATTCTTTGGTTTAGGATTATTGGGATATAAAGTAGGGAGTTGGTTTTGATTTTGATTTTGATTTTGATTGATATTTTATTGATTTGTATAGGTCATTGAAAGGGTTTTCATATTTATTTTTTATTTTTAGGGATGAGAAGAGATGAGTTTTGCAGCAGAATCTCAACCAAAACAGCAGGTTGGATTTCTAATTCCTAATGTTGTTTCTGCAATCTGTTTATGTGATGTGATGTGTGAGGTACAAGTTTATTTGTGATTGGTCTTTCAAAGACCTTAAGAATTTAAGATGCTATAGTACTATTTTAGCTTTGAAGAATCCAGTGTTTTTATGAACAAAAGTAACTGCTGCTAAGATGACAGTAAACGAAATATGATTTATACCTTTCAATTACGACACTATAATGTAATTGACCGTCCATCACATTCTTTCTCTGAAAGGTAAAAATGTGCCTTTGAATCAAGTCTTACGAATTTGTCATATGGAAAGCATGAAATGTGCATTTGATGGTGTAAGAAATTTGTTTGGTGAACTGCAGATGCAAAATTCAAAAAATTAGTAATTTTTCTTCCTCTACATGGGAGATTAACAGTCTACAAACTATTTGTATGTCCCAAATCTGTGTACATTTCCCCTTCGCTGATTTCGACTACCAAATAATATGAAATTGATGAATGTCTTATACCCTTTTTAGCAATATGATGACCTATTAAGTGGTTAAGTTTACAAGTCATGGTCGATTCTTATTCAGGCCGATATCGCATATATCCCATTCGTTGAGAGATTCCAAAGCGTCTTATCAGAGGACTGATTAACTCATTATAATCTTTAGTTTTCTCCATTATTGTCATTACAGGGAATGCCCTAAGAAATGTAAGGAAGCTGTTGCAGTACTAATGGTTGCTACAGCTAGATTTTCTGATTTACCAGAGTACGTTGTCTGACATTAGGCAACTATTTCAAGAGAGATATGCGAACTCTCTGGCTTATTATGTGGATCAAAGGTAATTTTCTATGGACCTTCTTATGGGACATTTTCAAAGCTCCAACTCTGAATTCATATATAAAGTTGCCTTTATCTGCATATGGGATTCACCACCTCCATGTACTTATCTTTGTGCTAGCAGTTTTTCGTGTGCTCTACTGCATCACAACCTCAGATTTGGGAAGGCACAAGGTACTCTCTCTCTCTCAACAATTCATTGTTTTTGTTTTTCTAGACTACAAATGAGAATATGGAAGTACTGGGAGAAAGAGACAAAATAGTTGCATACCAGTTTAGTAATGGTAAATTGGTTCAATCTCTTCACTTAAAACCTAAATGCATCCATTTCTTCAACACGATGATTTATTTAACTATGCAAATCAATTAGTTAGTCTGCAGGCTGACTTCCTTTACATATCAAGTGTTCGTACAAATTAAGCTTCTGTGGCCTATACTTGTTTTCCTTTTTGCAATCTATAATGTCATCTCAGATACCAGTTGACAAATTTTTAGCTTTCTTAGTCGCTAGAACTTCTTGAATTATACCATATATAGTGTTTGCATTACAGATTCAGAAAGGTTTAGGTATGCAAGGGATACATCATTCAGAAAGACGCATTTGAACTTTTGGAGCCAGTCATCAGTTTTCCTTTGCATTGTACGTCAAGCACTACTTTGAACTTGAGCATTATTGCATTGTTAATAGGAATTTGTACTTGCAATTGTTGGATTTTACAAATAATTAACTCAGTAATGCATGGTATGTAAAAGCTATGACAACAAGGTTTAAGGGTATTCTTCTTTTCTTATCAGGTGTGCTTCTTCAGACAATTTTTCGGGCAGTTACTATGAGTACCCGACTCTGAGGCATGGTTTTATCTCGGTAAG
Organism: Rosa persica; assembly: GCA_025331145.1. Lineage (NCBI taxonomy): Eukaryota > Viridiplantae > Streptophyta > Magnoliopsida > Rosales > Rosaceae > Rosa > Rosa persica. The sequence continues at coordinate 435,966 of WFKR01000100.1, read as the reverse complement.
TAAAACAGTTTTAAAACTCATCCTCTTACATTTACGAGGCCTTAGGTCAGACTAAATCTCAAATTCTATGGTTTGTGATTTTAGGCACATTTAGCACCTGAGATCATTTATTCTCATGCTAATGGGTGAGAGGAGGATTTGGCAAAGGATTGGAAACTGCACTCGAACATCTTCGTTGTACCTTACGATTTTCTGAGGAGGTGAAACCGGTCACCCGAAGCCATAGGAAGAAGGCCGTTTTGTTGAACTTCGTTGTTTTCTTTGGTGCTTTTTTTGTTTCTGATTGGTTTAAGACATCTGTTATTGCTGAATATATAATTCTATTTCAATGTGTTGTGAAAACTAGAGAAATTAGGTCAGGAAAGTTTTTATTTTTTATTTTTTTGAAATAGGCCAGGAAAGTTATGTGCAAGGACTTGGAGAGATATTTTATTTAATATATGATTTGTGTCCCTGATAATTGATTGTGAGAAATAGTATAATCTTGGGTCAATTTGATTCTAATTTGTAGTCTTGGCCTGAATTTCTTAAGAGTAACTTGAAAGTTGGTTATTGAATTTGATGTATGAATTTACCATTTGGCTTTTTGTTTTCAGGTAAATTTAAATGTTGAAGAGCCTAACGTTAAAAAATTATATGCAGGCATAGATGGACGGGAGATATGAAGTTCATTTATGAAACAAAGGATCTTGGAATCCAAGACAAAGGAAGAAGGGAAAATAGTTAAGTACTTAATTACTAGCTAGACTGCTCAAAACCACTTAATTGTTAGATAAACATATCTTCAATCATCTAACACAAAATGTATATGCAGGGGCTTATGACGAAGAAGAATCCACAACAAAAGCATATGAGTTGGCAGCACTCAAGTAGCGGGGAACATTAACTTCTACAAATTGATATGTTGAACGCTAACAAAAAGAAGAGTACTTGCCTCTCTGAGAAGCTATTTATTCATCTTCAAATTAATAAGCAGTTGAGCAACCTACCTTTACTGTTGTAAAAATTTCAAGAGATGAATTCGATCTATCTATTTACTAATTATTTGATAGCTTTTTATTCAAACCTCTTAAATATCAAAGTCATACAAAATTGCTCTCCATAAATGAGTGGATGCAAAATGACACATCTTCAATTTTTCATTTGTGTTTGATTAAGTATTTACTACCAATGTATAGCTCTCCATGTACCCTTTCAAATTCTAAGGCAGTTTCAATTTCACAGGAATTGGAAACGAAAACCCATTAATGTTTGAAAAAAGAAAAGGTCATCTCAAGGACCTGGTAGTGGAAAAAGAAGAGGAAGAAGAAGCTGCATATATACAACAGGACGCGGGCTGCCTACTCATTTGTTGTAGTGGACATCGCCTTCTTAAGGTGAGCCTAGTGGTAAAAAGTGATTGTACTTACATGAGCATTTGCCAAGCATATGAGCCACGCTTATATTACCGCCAGCGGTACCAACGATTATCAACAGTGTGACTCACGGAAACACCGCTAGACAAGCTATCACAAGAGCCCCGGCTCACCCCCAGATCACCGCTAACAAGCCGCCACGCGCCGCGTCAAGATAGCATCAGAAGCTCCAGAAGCTGGGAACTGAAGCATATCAGTCCCACATCGAAAACATGGAAGAAGTCAGCCTCTTCCTCACCTATAAAAGTTTTTCTCTTCTCTCCTCATTAATTACGCAATCACTACCTACTTACTGTTATTCTATCAATATAAATACATTGGCTAACTTAAGCATCAGAGAAGAGAAGACTGCCCAGCGCGGTCTCCCTTTAACGCCCTCTGTTTTTTACTTGATAGGAAGCGGAGGTGCTATTATATCATGAGTAGAGGTTCGCCCATCAAACCAGCGTTAACCAAAGTTTAGCCACCGCTGAACTTTAGACATCAACATTGGCGTCGTCTGTGGGAATCATTGAACAAATGGCCATCCGGTGGCTAAACTTTAGACATCAACATTGGCGTCATCTGTGGGAATCATTGAACAAAAGGCCATCCCACCATAATAATTACCATGACTAACGGTAGCGGGAGAAATGCTGAAGAGCAGGCGGACCAATCTGCCAACCCCCATCCCACCAACCCGGTTGCTAACATTAACCGTGCACTATTCAACACTCCAATCAACCTTAGTATAGAACCCCAGGTCAATCCGCAGATCCCGCTGACCCAAACTCCAGCGGAAACTCAACCAGGCAGTAGCGCCCACCGGGCCAAGACCTCGCCATTATGTATGAGCTGGCATTGGTGGACCTCCACAAGGCAAATAGGGAGTGCGAGCAGGAGCGCAGAGAAAAGGCCGAAGCCCAAAAGCAAGTGGCCACGTTGATGTCAAGATTTGACGAACTAAAGAAGGCGCTGGAGGCAAACGCTAAACCAGCGCAAAGCTAGCAATTGCAGAGTACCAGACGTAGTCGACCCAACACCGACAGATTGGTACCCGCACCAGTCATACAGATGCAGGTATTGCTGAACCCACAAAAACTATTGGGAATGGGCCCACCTCCCCTGCCCCGGCTAATGTTGGAATAGGAAGCGGAGTCACAACCACACACCAGCCGCTCTGCAGCTAGGGCTCGAACTGAAGGTAATCCACCTGCCCCTAGGCAGAAGCTGGCGCAGTGGAACCCCCAGGTGGGGCCCACTGGCGACGCAACCGCCCTAATCCTGGAAAGGATGCAACAATTAGAGTAGAAGCTAATATGGGGGGAGACAGGCGCCCCAACGCCAATCGCAAATTCCCTCTTTGCCTCTAGGCCAGAGCCATTTACTGCCATGATCCTGCAGGCCGTCAGACCGGTACACACAAAGACACCAAAGATGTCACATTACAGCGGCATAACTGACTCCTTCGTCCATATGGACAGCTTCAAAAAAGTCACTAACAACAAGGGATTTGATGACCCCACCCTCTGCCACTCGTTTAGCGAAACGTTGGATAGTGAGGCAATGAGTTGGTTCTTTGAGTGCCCACCGTGATCCATCGACTCATTCCACATACTATCACACGCTTTCCTTTCTCGGTTCATACTGCTGTCCGCCAGACATCACAACACAACTCAGCTGTTCAACCAAGTAGGGCGCAGAGGAAACATTGAAGGCATTTATCACCAGATGGTGAGCGGCGGCATCTCAGTACCGCGATCTTGATAAAACAATGGCATTGGCGCCTTCATGTAGGGACTCCTAAAGGGGCCGTTTCTCTATCATCTCAACTATAATCATCCAAATGCCGCATATAACCATGTCATGAGTGAGGTCGTCATCCATGCACAGGCAAAATTCATCTCATATGGAGAGACCCCGCCATCACGTCCAACACCAACTAAGCCCACTTAGCCCTCCGCCAGCCATCAGGAGACCGCTAACAAAACCTTTGCTATACCGCCAACTGATAAGAAGAGAGAGTGGCAACAGGGTAACTACCAGAGCAAGAAGCAAAAGGGCCAACATTACAACAAGGGAAACTACTCATCCTACGGGGACAACCGTGACAGATCCCACCACCACCCCTAAGAAAGTACTCGAGAGTGGGAAACCAAGAAATACCGGGAAGTGGTGTAAATACCATGAGGACAGTGGTCACAACACCAACAACTACAACGCCCTCGAAACGGCAATTGAAACTTTGTATCGTGATGGAAAGTTGAAACAGTTCAAGGTGCGTCAGACACTACCTGTGGTCGCCAACATTGAGCCCATGCATCGTATCAACACCATCGACGGCTGTGCTCCAATCACCAACATGTCTCATAGGGCAAGGAAGGGTTATGCACGCGCCAACCACCCGAAAGAAATTTGCAACATCCACTATGAGAGATCCGCTAAACTCCCAAAGTCTGGTCGGTAGCCCATTACCTTCTCGAAAGAGGAGGAGCGCAGCATACATTTACCCAATGACGATCCATTTTTGATCGACGCTATGCTCGATAAATGGTTTGTCAGAAGGGTCCTCGTTGATAGTGGATTCGCTGTCAATGTCATCTTTAATGGCTGCTACAACCAACTCCAGCGATATAAGAAATTACTCCAGGATCACGAGCCTTTGCTCAGTTTCTCCGATGATGTCACACAACCGCTCGGTTCTGACTACATGCGCCTAGTGTACAGTGGAAATTCACATGGAGTTCATCGTCGTCGATTGCTTTAGTTCATATTATGCCATCATCGGTCGTCCGGCGCTCAACAAACTCAAATGCATCATAGCCGGATATATGCTCCTCATGAAATTTCCCACACCCAATGGGACAGGCTATGTCAAGGGAAGTCAACAACTGGCACGAGAGTGTTATTCGACAACTGTTGCGCGGTCGACGTTTCGTCATGAGATCCTAAGGGTAGGAAACCATGCACCAGCACTAAATATTTTTAAAGATCCTAGGGATGACGAGGAAAAATATGTCAAAAAGGAACCTGTCAACCTAGAGACATCCTTGAGGATTATCAGCATCTCTGATGTGCACCCCGAGCAGACAGTCCGCATAGGCACTCAGCTAGCCCCAGAGGTAGCGGCAGAACTCACTCAGTTTCTATGAGATAGTGCCGTCATATTTGCATGGTCCTACGCTGATATGCCAAGCATCTCCCCTGAGATCATCACGCACAAGTTGAGCATCAAACCATCCTTCTATCCGGTCGAACATCGGCGAAGGGCTTTTGATGACGAGAGATACCGTGCAATAGGGGAAGAAGTCTCCAAGCTCCAGGGTATTGGGTTCATCCGCCAGGTCAATTATCCTCAGTGGATTTCCAACTTGGTCATGGTCAAGAAACCAAGCGAAACGTGGTTGATGTACGTAGACTTCAAGGGTCTCAACAAAGCATGCCCCAAAGATAGTTTCCCACTCCCACGCATCAACTAACTGGTTGACATGAGTTGCTCAGCATGATGGACTCATTCTCAGAATACAACCAAATCAAAATGCACCCGGTGACTAGGAATGCACCACCTTCACAATCGACAAGGGCCTATACTGTTACAAATTCATGCCTTTCGGTTTGAAGAACGCTGGGGCAACATACCAGCGGTTAATGAACACCATGTTCGTGGAAGACCTTGGCAAAATCATAGAGGTCTACGTGGACAACATGTTGGTCAAAAGCATCAGGGCCAGCGAACATGTGGCAAACCTCCGCATAATATTCGCCATCCTTTTGGCCTATGGTATGCGCCTCAATCCTGAGAAATGCTTATTTGGTGTCATCGCCAGCAAGTTCTTGGGCTACATTGTCAGTGAGCGGGGCATAGAGGCTAACCCTGACAAGGTACATGCCATCTTAAATTTGAAGTCTCCAGAGTGGAAGGTGCACGTACAGGGCCTCCAGGGCAAGCTAACCGCTCTCTCGATTCATCTCTAGACTCACCGACAGGTGTCTCCCATTCTTCAGAGTCATGAAGACCACCCACAAGAAAGAAATCAACTGGACCCCAGATTGTGAGGCGGTATTCCAGAGAACGGATGAATACCTAGCAGCAGTACCACTCTTCTCCATCCCAGTGTAGGGGGAGGTACTTTACATCTACCTAGCTGTATCCCCATCAGTGGTCAGCTGTGCCATTGTGCGGTGAGAAGCCCAAGAAGAGCTCCCAGTGTTCTACGCCGGCAGGGGCATGAATTGGGGGGGGGGGGGGGAACAAGATACCCTCCCTAAAGCAACTAGTCTTCACACTCATTGTCGCCGCTAGATGCCTCCGCCAGTACTTCCAGGCCCACACAATTCATGTCTTAACAAATCAGTTGCTGAGGCAGGTAATGCAGAACCCTAAACACTCCGGGTGCTTCAACCAGTAGGCCATCGAGCTCAGCAAGTTCGATATTGACTACAAGCCAAGGACCATCATGAAGGGGCAAGCGGTGGCAAATTTCATCGTTAAGCTCACCGAGCGTCAGGATGAACCCAACCTAAGGGTAGAGGCCAGCGTAGAAATGATGGCCCCTGAAGAACCAGCCCCCCAGCAGCAGTTAGACTGGAACCTCCATGTGGAAGGCTCCGTTTGCGCCAAGGCCTGTGGCACTGGGGTCATCTTGATAGGACCAGGAGGACTAAACGTGGAATACGCGTTAAAATTTAACTTCACAATTTAACCCTGTAAAATGTAGTTATCAGTATAGGATAAGCAGGGATCGTTCAATCCGGGGATTATAGGGTACACCTACACAAAAAGGTCAATTAACAAATAAAATAATAAAATGGGGGGTTTGAAATTTGGTTCCTAATCTACTTAAAATAAAAAAAAACAAATAAAACTATATACAATGATAAACTTCCGTAGCCTAGACCACTATCACTCAGAAATTACTAAGTGCAAAAATAGAAAATCCATTTCAACATGCTACAAAAATGTGCCCATCTTAAATGCTAGATAAGAGCTTAAATGAAAAGTTGTCGCGGTCCAATCCATTTATCTGATCCGTTCTTCGAATCAACTCACACGTGCAAAGTAAACATTACACATAGCAATTAACATGTAATTTCCAGAATCGTTTAATCATTAAAGCATGATTTTTACCACTCTTTAAAACTAATTACTACTTGTTTAACTCAGCATCTTAACAAATAATAATTACTCTTGGAAAATTAAGCAAACACACAAGAATACTCTGCGTGATTCTAGCATGCAAACTTATTAACCTAATTCTGAAAATTACCTAAACATGTAAAAGGGCACAAGATTGTAACATGCATCATCAAACAATTCTCGAAATTAACTTAATAATAAACTGAAAATCTCAAAAATATTAATAAAAATATTATGAAACTCTCATGTCTCCAATTACACAACTCGTAAATGCAAACACACAAAATCAAAACAAAAATATATAAGTAGAGTCATAGTTACACTTCGAAGCTTTCCTCAGCGGCTTAGCAACAAGGTGATGAACTCATCTCTGCTATGGTGGTGGAGCGTCCTTGACTCAGCGCCTAAAAACTTCGTAGATTGATGGATGGATGGTGGTCACGGTCTTGTAGATGATGGAGGTTTGAGAAGTGAATTGGGCAGAGTTTCAAATTAGTTTTTGGTAGGAAGTGATAGGCCGGGAAGTGATGCTCTTGGTGTTGAGACTGGCTGCTATTTATAGTGGAATTCTCCTCACTTGTGATGCAATCATGGCCATTCATCTAGAGGTGATTTCTCCTCCAAATTCCCTCAATTTTCTCTTGACAAAGTCATGAAATTTCTGATCTCTTTTCCCTTGATATATTCCCCAGATATCTCTAGAGTTAATCATGCAATGCTCCTTCTTTTCCTTGAATAGTGACCAGATACATCACTTATTCCTCTCATTTGATTTGCACTAATTTCTTCTTCCAATTGTGCACACAATAAACTCTACAATCAAGAAAAATCAGAATTTAATTAGTGTTATAATCAATAGAAAATAAGATAATTAGGAATAAATATTGACTATAAACACTCCATTTTATCTCCTTGAATTCTTCCTGATTTATGCAAGTTTTCTTCTCTTTTAAGTTTTCTTTGATTTCATCAGTCAAGAGTTCTTAATGTGATGGACTCCAAAATTCTCTCTTTAAAACAAGAAAATCAGAAATAGGAAAGTCCAAAGGAAGAAAGTTTCCCTGAAACAAAATAGGAAATATTTCCTAAAATGAAAGAGGAAAGTTTCTAAAATGACTTGTCCTTAATTTACGCTCATTCCTACTCTTTTTCACCTCTTTTCTCCATTTTCGACCTTGAAGTACTTAAAAACAGAAACTATGTTATAGTTAGTAATTTTAAGAGAATAACTTAGCCAAATGAGGAAAAATACATATTAAAAAGTCACACTTTGTGCTCCTATCAAATTCCCCCACACTTAGCTTTTGCTAGTCCCTTAGCAAAATCAAAACAAAAGACTCAACCAAAACAAACAATTCACTACTAGACTCTACAAAAGTGACACACAAAGACTATATTGCCCTTAACATTTGTCTCAAAAATCCTTACTCTCATGGCACCAAAAGTAGCACTTAATCAAGAATCAATATTTAGATACTCGAGAGTTAATTGAAGCATATAATCCACATATAAATAAGTAGGACTTGGTTGTAACAAATCCTTACTCTCATGGCATCAAAATTAGCACTTAATCAAGAATCAATATTTAGATACTCGAGAGTTAATTGAAGCATATAATCCACATATAAATAAGTAGGACTTGGTTGTAACAATGGTGATGGGTGGAGCTCAGCATGTTTCAGACAAGTATGATTCATATCCTCACAAGTATATCCACTATTTCTTCTCTCAGATCAAGGCAATACTTAAAAGCTTATAATCACTCAATTATATGTGAGAGAATATTTTGAGGCAATCAAATAGCTCACATATATAAGAAACGAAAAGTACTTTGTGAATATAATTTTTCAAGATCTCATGAAAGATATCAGCTACTTGCACAAATGGACCCAAGTCATAAGTTCAACTCTTATAACTCATGTCCACAGATCAAAGGCTGTTCCATCTTAAGGATAAAAAAGATCTTATAAATGGTTGTAATGGGGCCAAGGCTCAAGATTTTAAGAAATGAAAGGTAAGGAATCACAAAAAGATCCTAAAGACCTAGCAGAGCATTTACAATTCACCTTATGTCTCCATATTAAGGGCCATATTTCATTTTGTTAGGCCTAACCATCATTTTCAACTCCTTGCATCATTGTGAAAAAGAACAAATGCCTCATATTATGATTTTGAGCCTTCAACATACACAAACTCCTAATTCACAAACAAAGAATCATGTCCAACACTTTTTTCTTCTCTTGCCGTTTCTTTTTCATCATTTTTTTTTGTTTTTTGTTTTTTTTTATGGCCTCGTTGTTTTTCTTTTCTTTCTCTTGGACAAATCCACCCCCACACATATTCCTCATCATCCCTTCATACAATACATCACAAAATTAAGCTCTACTAGGCCCTAAGGGACAAGGGTAGAGTCAAAACTATACTAAGGTTCACATGGTGAAAATTATGGGGGTGATGAAAGAAAGGCTTATACATGTAGGCTCAAAGGGGTTCATCTAAGGAGTGTACAACTTGTACACACAATTAGGGACACATGTCATTTTGGCATTGGTGGTAATTCCTAGAGTGCCTTTATCATTTCCAAAATTAGGGATATGTATTGATAAAAGTTTCAACAAGCATAAGAGTGAATTCTAGCATTCTCTAGTCCATTAAACTTAATCGATGGCAAGCAATCAATCAAATGAAAGAATAATTAGATCATCAAAACACCGCCAAGAAAATAAGAGTATATTTTTCATTTATCACTCCAAGAAAAAGGGACATGGCTCAAATATTTCACATGGGTTTTATGAATCAAAACTCATCCTAATATGCTCATATTCTGTACCAAGGTTACGAAATCCATATCCACTACTCATACACATTATTTTTATATATCTCAATTAACCAAAGAATAACATTTAATATCATATCAATATTGTGATCTTTTTTTAGCCATAATTTCAGAGATATTGAATCATCCTAGACAGTTAAGGGCATCCTAAGACTCAAAAGACGCCAAAAAGGTTTTGGACTAGGGTTATTTCCTTTATCCTTTCGGTAACTCCTTTGGAACATGACCAGGTGAAGAGGGGACCAATTTCGGTGGAGCTCAGTTCACTTGATTGATAGGGGACGAGACCCTTTCTCAACAATTCTCTGATCCAAACAAGATCTTAGATATCACATCCCATCAGATGCGCCTACAATGAAGAAAGTATTTCACCCAAAAATCATGTTGACTCAATAAATAACAGCAACGAATTTTTTTTTAAATTTTTTAATAATTTTTTTTAAACTGAAAAAAATTCTGAAGTAAAGGTATAACCCACCCCACACTTAGAATCTACATTGTCCTCAATGTAGGCAAAAAAATATGGTATATAGACCCTAAATATGGGGGGCTACGAAAATAAGGAAAGGGTAAAATAAACAAATATACAAAGACACAAGTACAATTCAACCTAAGCAAGTGAAGGGATAGAAATGTCAAACCCTCGTTGATGGCTCCTCCACAGCTTCAGTTGAAATGGATTGCCTCCCATGCAGCGCTTAATATTTATAGTCCTTCAGCCTGGACTCTTCTCCTTGTTCACACGTCACACTGGGGTTGAAGGAAAGGTCCATCCTTAACTTTCTAAGTTACTTTTACATTTACATACTTAGGTACTGGAGCAGCTACCCTTGACAAGGTCATGTTTGATCCAATATACCTTAGGTGATGGAGGTAGGAAGTGATAGGCTAGGAAGTGATGCTCTTGGTGTTGAGAATGGCTGCTATTTATGGTGGAATTCTCCTCTCTTGTAATGCAATCATGGCCATTCATCCAGAGGTGATTTCTCCTCCAAATTTACTTAATTTTCTCTTGACAAAGTCATGAAATTTCTAATCTCTTTTCCCTTGATATATTCCCTAGATATATCTAGAGTTAATCATGCAATGCTCCTTATTTTCCTTGAATAGTGACCAGATACGTCCATTATTCCTCTCATTTGATTTGCACTAATTTCTTCTTCCAATTGTGCACACAATAAACTCCTACAATCAAGAAAAATCAGAATTTAATTAGTTTTATAATCAATAGAAAATAAGATAATTAGGAATCAATATTGACTATAAACACTCCATTTTATCTCCTTGAATTCTTCCGGATTTATGCAAGTTTTCTTCTGTTTTAAGGTTTCCTTGATCTCATCAGTCAAGAGTTCTTAATGTGATGGACTCCTAAATTTTCTCTTTAAAACAAGAAAATCAGAAATGGGAAAGTCCAAAGGAAGAAAGTTTCCCTAAAACAAAATAGGAAATATTTCCTAAAATGAAAGAGGAAAGTTTCTAAAATGACTTGCCCTTAATTTACGTTGATTCATGCTCTTTTTCACCTCTTTTCTCCATTTTCGACCTTGAAGTACCTAAAAACACTATGTTATAGTTAGTAATTTTAAGAGAATAACTTAGCCAAATGAGAGAAAATACATATTTAAAACGTCACACTTTGTGCTCCTATCAACAACCTCAAACAACATGGTGGAGAATGAAGCGCTTATTGCAGGCTTACTCCTCGCCATCGATTCAGGTGCTGACAGCGTCAACATATTTAATGACTCTCAGTTAGTCGTCAACCAGGTCAACAACAGTTTCCAGGCCCAAGACAAACAGTTGGCGGCATACTTGGGATACATCAAGACACTCCTCAGGAAATTCAAGTTCCACAACATTACACAGATCCCCAGAGAAAAAAATGCAAAGGCTGATTCACTGGCAAGATTGGCAACCGCTCAACCACACTAGAGTCCCACGGACACAAAGGTGGAATGTCTTGACTAGCCAAGCATCACCAAGACGCTAGCAGAAATCTTCAACATTGAGGTCAATCCCAGCTGGATGGATGCGATCATAGAATACAAGCTCATTGGGAGACTGCTAACCGACAAGGTCAAGGCAAGGCCACTCAAGTGGAGAGTGTACTTATATGAGCATTTGCCAAGCATAATTAGCTATAATGAGCAACGCAAATGTTACCGCCAGCGGTACCAACTCCCCCCAAAGGAGTGACCTACGGGAACACAGTGAAGCAGGCTACCGCTTGAGCCCCGGCTCACCCCCAGATCATCGCTGACGCGTCACCATGCGCCGCACCAAGGTCAGAAGCTCCAAAAGCTGGGAACTGAAGCATATCAGTCCCACATCGAAAACATGGAGAAGATCAGCTCACTCCTCACCTATAAAAGGTTCTCTCCTCTCTCCTCATTAATTACACATTTATTACTTACCTACTGTTACTTTGTCAACATAAATACATTGACTAACTTAGGCATCGGAGAAGAGAAGACCACCCAACGTGGTGTCCCTCTGACTCCTCTTTTGTATTTTACTTGACAGGCAGCGGAAGCTCTAAGAATATCACAAATAGTCATCCGCCCATCGGATCAGCGTTAACCAAGAGTTGGGCCGCCGCCCAAGTCTTAGACATTAACATTGGCGCCGTCTATGGGAATCTTCGAACGAAAGGCCATCCCACCACAACCACCATGACTAACGGTAGCGGGGGAAACGCTGAGGAGCAAACGGATTAGTCTGCCAACCCATATCCCATCAACCCAGCGGTTAATGTTAACCAAGCATTATTCAACACTTCAACCAACCCTAATATGGGGCCCTAGGGCTCATCCCAGGTCCCGTTGACCCAAACTACAGCGGAAACCCAGCCGGGCAGCAGTCGCCTACCTGTCCAAGACCTCGCAGCTATGTATGAGCTGGCATTGGCAAACCTACACAAAGCAAACAGGGAGCACGAACAGGAATGTTGGGAGAATGCGGAGGCCCAAAAGCAGGTGGCCACATTAATGTCAAGGTTCGACGAACTGAAAAAGCTGCCGGAAGCAAACACTAACCCAGCACAGAGCGAACAATCGTGGAGCACCAGACATAGTCAACACAATATCGGCGGAATGGTACCCATGCCAATCATACAGATGCAGGTACCGCTAAACCCACCAGAAATAATGGGCCCACCTCCTCTGCCCCGCCTAATGCTGGAACAGGAAGCGGAATCACAGCCGCACACCAACTGCTCGGCATCTAGGGCTACAACTGAAGGTAATCCACCCGCCTCCAGGCGAGGCTCGCGGGCAACGCAACCGCCCTAATCCTGGAAAGGATGCAACAATTAGAGCAAAGGCTATTCAGGGCAGAGGCAAGCACCCCAGCGTCAAAACCAAATCCGCTCTTTACGTCTAGACCAAGACCATTCACCACCAGGATCCTACAGGTCGTCAGACCAGCACACGCAAAGATACCAAAGATGTCACATTATAGCAGCACGACTGACCCCTTCATCTATATGCATACCTTCAAAAAAGTCACTAACAACAAGGGATTTGATGGCGCCACCCTCTGCCACTTGTTCAGCGAAACATTACATAGTGAGGCAATAAGCTGGTTCTTTGCATGCCCACTAGGATCCATCGACTCATTTCATTCACTATCAAATGCTTTCCTTGCTCGGTTCATCCAGTTGGCTGTCGGACATCACAACACAACTCAGTTGTTCAACCTCAACCAGGAGGCAGAGGAAACATTGAAGTCGTTTGTCACCAAGTGGCGAGAGGCGATATCTCAGTGCCGCGATCTTGATAAACAATGGCATTAGCAGCCTTCAATCAAGGACTCCTAAAGGGACCATTCCTCTATCATCTCAATTACAATCATCCAAATGCCACATATGACCATGTCATGAGCGAGGCTGTCATCCATGCACAAGTAGAGTTCATCACCTATGGAGAAACACCACCTTCACTCCCAACGCCAGCAAAGTCCACTCAGCCCTTCGCCGACCATTAGGAGACCGCTAGCAAAACCTCTGCTACACCGCCAACTGATAAGAAAAAAGAGTGGCAACAGGGCAACTACCAGAACAAGCGGCAGAAGGACCAGCATACGTCTTATTTACAGTCAACCATTCATCTCAGGGGGATAACTGTAATAAACAGACAGAGTCCTCCCAACGATACGCCGTATTTACAGTCCTCACAGCCTCGTATGAGGAGATTTACAACCAATGAAAGGACCAGATTCTGCCACCACCCCCAAGAAAGTACCAAAGGGTAGGAAAGCCCAGAAACACCGGCAAGTGGTTCAAATACCACGAGGACAGCAGTCACAACACCAACAATTGCAATGCTCTCAAAACAGCAGTTGAGACATTGTACCGAAACGGTAATATGGAACAATTCAAAGCACACCAACCGCCACACGTGGTTGCCAACATCGAACCCATACGCCGCATCAATACCATCGACGGGGGTGCTCCGATCATTAACATGTCTCATAGGGCAAGAAAGCGCTATGCACGCGCTAACCACCCCAAAGAAGTTTGCAACATCTGCTACTAGAGATCTGCCAAACTTCCAAAGTCCGGTTGGAAACCCATTACATTTGCCCCACGACGATCCATTCTTGATCGACGCCATACTCAATAAATGGTCACGGGAAGGGTTCTTCAATGGTTGCTATAATCAACTCCAGCGGAACAGAAAATTACTCCAGGATCATGGGCCATTGCTTAGTTTCTCCGGTGACGTCACATAACCACTCGGTTCTGACTAAATGCGACTAGTTTTCGGTACTTGTCCATGCACTGCGGAGATACATATGGAGTTCATCGTTGTCGACTGCCTCAGTTCATATAATGCCATTATCAGTCGACCGAGGCTCAACAAGCTAAAGTGCATCATAGCCGGGTATATGGTTCTCATGAAGTTCCCTACACCTAACGAGACGGGATGTGTGAAGGGAAGTCAGCAGCTGCCATAAGAATGTTATTCTATGACTGTGGCACGGTCGACGCGCCGCCATGAAATCTTAACGATAGGAAACCATGCACTGGAACCAAATATCTTTGAGGATCCTAGGGATGATGAGAAGAAGTATGTCAAAAAGGAGCTTGTCAACCCAGAAACATCCTTGAGAGTTATCAGCATCTCTGACGAACACCTTGATTGGACAGTCCGCATTGGCGCTCAGCTAGACCCAGAGGCAGCGGCTGAACTCACCCAATTTCTATGTGACAACGCCATCGTCTTTGCATGGTCCTACGCTGACATGCCAGGCATCTCCCTTGAGATCATCACACACAAATTGAGTATCAAACCATCCTTCTATCCTGTCAAGCAGCGACGAAGGGCCTTTGATGAGGAAAGGTATCGTGCAATAGGGAAAAAGGTCACCAAACTCCAGAACATTGGGTTCATCCGCCAGGTCAATTACCCTAAGTGGATTTCCAACCTGGTCATGGTCAAGAAACCTATCGGAAAGTGTCGGATGTGTGTAGACTTCAAGGGCCTTAACAAGGCATGGCCTAAGGACAGCTTCCCGCTACCCCGCATAGACCAACTGGTTGATGCAACCGCTGGACACGAGCTACTCAGCATGATGGACGCCTTCTCCTGCTACAATCAGATCAAGATGCACCCTGGTGACCAAGAGTGCACCGCCTTCAACATTGACAACGGCCTATACTGTTACAATGTCGTGCCCTTTGGCTTGAAGAATGCCAGTGCAACCTAGAAAAATGCTTCTTTGCCTCCCATTTTTCAAAGCTCTGAAGACGACCCACAAGAAAGTAATCGACTGGAACCCAGACTGTGAGGCTGCAAGAAAGAGTACCTAGCAGCAGTCCCACTTCTTTCCATTCCTGTGGAAGGAGAAACACAGTACATATACCTAGCGGTATCACAGTCAGCGGTACGCTACGCCATTGTCCGGCGAAAGGGCCATGATGAGCTTCCTGTATTCTACGCTGGCAAAGGCATGAATGGAGCATAAACAAGATATCCTCCCTTGAGCAGCTCGCTCTCGCACTTATTGTAGCCGCTAGGCGCCTCCGCCAATACTTTCAGGCCCACACAATTCATGTCTTAACAAATTAGTCGCTGAGGTAGGTAATGCAGAACCCTGAACACTCAGGGTGCCTCAGCAAGTAGGCCATCGAGCTCATCGAGTTCGACAATGACTACAAGCCAAGAACCGCTATGAGAGGCCAAGTAGTGGCAGGCTTCATCGCCTCGCTCACCGAGCATCAGGATGAACCCAGCACAAGGGAAGAGGCCAGCGCGGAAATTGTCACCGCTAAGGAACCAGTCTCCCAGCAGTCAGACTGAAACCTACATGTAGACAGCTCTGCTTGCTCCAAGGCCTGCGGCGCTGGAGTCATCTTGACAGGACCGGGGGGACTGAACGTGGAATATGCGTTAAAGTTCAATTTCAAAGCCTCCAACAACATAGCAGAATATGAAGTGCTCATTGTCGGCTTACTCTTTGCCATTGACTCGGGGGCTGACAGTGTCAACATATTCAGCGACTCACCGCTAGTTGTTAACTAGGTCAATGATAGTTTCCAGGTCAAAGAACAATAGTTAGCGGCATACTTGGGGTACGTCAAGACACTGCTCAAAAAATTCAAATTTCACACCATCACACAGATCCCCAGGGAAAAAAACACCAAGGCTGATTCACTGGCAAGACTAGCAACCGCTCAGCCACACCAAAGTCCAGCGGACACAAGGGTGGAGTGCCTTGATAAGCCAAGCATCACAAAGACCCTAGCATAGATTTTCAACATTGACGTCAATCCCAGTTGGATGGATGAAATCATCGAATACAAGCGCAATAGGACATTGCCAGCAGATAAGGTCGAAGCACGACAACTCAAGAGGAGAGCAACCTGCTACAACATCTAGAATGGCAAGCTTTATCGCCAGGGATTCACCCACCCCAACCTCTGGTACCTGACCCCAGCCAACCCTACAATGCGATAGGAAGGGAAGGTCGTTCTTGCAGTGATACACATTAGGGAATGCGGAAACCATTCCGGCGCCAGATCCCTAGCCAATCGTACAATGCGATAGGGATACTTCTGGCCCACGCTCGGCGACGATGCCAAGAAGGTTTCCAGGTCTTGCCACAAATGCCAACAGTACGCTGACGTCCCCCATGCACCGGCGGAACCTTTGTCAATCATCATTGGTCCGTGGATTCACTCCATGTGAGGCCTCGACTTGCTCGGCCAATTTCCAACTGCCAAGGGTCAATTCAAGTACATCATTGTCACCATAGACTACAATAGCAAGTGGATCCAGGTAGAACCACTGACGGCAATTACTACCGCCAAGGTAACCCATTTCCTATGGAAGAACATATACTGCCGCTACGGCGTCCCTCATACCATCATCACAGACAATGGCACGTAATTCAACAACAAGGAGCTCATATCTTTCACCTCCAACCTGGGCACCAAGATGAGCTTTGCATCTGTTACTCACCCCCAAACCAACGACCAAGTGAAAGCAGCAAACAAGATAATTGAAAAGCTACTAAAAAAGAAACTCGACGACGCCAAGGGTTTAGGGGCGGAGAAACTACTAGAAGTTCTGTGGGTCGTTAGGACTACCCCAACTTTCACCACTAGTGAAACACCATTCTGTATGATGTACGGCACGGAGATCGTCTTACCTATTTGGGTCACCTAACCTGCCGCTAGGGTTGAAAGCTACTGCTCCGAGACCAATGGCGAGGGCGTTAACCTCGACATGGACCTCCTCGAGGAAAAACGACATAAGGCCTATTTGCACAATTTGAAAAGCAAGCAATGGGTATCGCGTTTCTATAACGCCAGAGTCAAAGCCCGAAACCTGCAACTGGGGGACTGGGTAATGAAGGAAGTCATTCCACCACCAACAACACTCTGCCCAACTTGGGAGGGTCCATACAAGATTGTGGAAGTCGTTACCCCCGACACGTTCTACTTAATGGATAAGGATGGCGTCATAACGACCCACCCTTGGAATACCGAGCAGCTTCGGTATTACTACAAATAGTCATGCCGCTACTGAAGAGCATCTTGACTTAGCTAAATTTTTGTTCAATAATTAGCATAGGGAAGCTACCCAACGGGTACAACCCTGCTTTTGTAAACACCGGTATATCAGCTATCAATGAAATGAGGAATTATTCAAACCATTGTCACCAAGGCCAAGCACAAGAATTAACTGGCAACACCAACAATATTCGGCGGACTACGTCCGCTACATCGTGCACTTGGAACAATTTTAATTCCTTTAACGTTTCGTTGATTAATAAAAGCACAAGTCAAAGCTCTGGCGGTATAGCAACATGCAAACAACACAATCATCGAAAGGAATCCCACACTTGGAAGATTCAAAAGCAAACAATTACTTCATATATTCAAGGTCAGGACTCCTCGCCCAAAAATATTGTCAAAAGTACAAAAAGCCTTAGCGGCACTAAATAAAAAGCGAGGGGCAAAGCCTCCACGACACTACAAAAGCTGTGGAACAGATGATTAATTCTCGAAAGTAGCGGCGACATTATCACCCCCCCCAGCGGGGGTTGTTACCCAACCAAGTAGCTCGTTTGGTCTGATCCATGAGCGGTGGGGGCTATGGTGCCATCCGCTCGAGTATGGGCAGCCATAAAGCCAGCTCAGGAAACCTCAGATTGGGTAGGAGGTGGAGTCCGCTGAGAATCGGCCGCCGGTGCTCGCCACTCTCCCCACTGCCTGAACGGACTCCCTCAGCTTGGGTAGGAACCACACCGCTCGCAGGAGGTTCCCCCTGCCCTGACGGCCTAGCAGGCTGAGACGCCTTGGCCCAGTCAATGGCACCCTTTTGCTTCAGAAGGTCCAGGTTGGCAGCGGCTCCGGCCTTCACCGCCTCCATCATGGCCTTCTGGTATTCCGCAAACTGCTTGAACGCCTCCACTATGGCTGCCTCCATCCTGCTCCTCTCCTACTCCCGCTGGGCAACCTCACCCTCCAATCTCTTCACCTCTGTGGATTTGGCGGTAGAATCCCGCTGAGGGATCTCAATCTTCTTGACCTTCGCCCCTGATGAATCCTTGAGCAGAGCTATGTCTTGCTTTAGCTGGGACACATGGTCGTTTTGCTCGGGGTCCTGTTCGACCGCTACATTCAGCTTGGTGAGGTGCCGTTCAGCATCCACCAAATTGTCTTTGGCCTCCACCAGCTCCCTCTAGAGAGCTTTGATTTCCTCTTTCAGCTGCCACTCAACCTGAGGCTGGTCTGACGCGGTAAGGAACAACTCATCCAGCCCGATGGACATGTGCCCAAATGTCGAGCTGAAAGGCGACTGCTGAAGGGCGGTCGGCCGAACTATCCCATCCAAACTGCTCACAGAGATGAAAAAGGAACTCCTGCTCTGGATCTATCAGGAATTCGGCATAGGCGCTAAAGGAATCTAGGCCACTCACCTGAACCTCCTCGGCGACGGCCACGGTCCCCTTCGGCGGGGCTTGTCTTGCCATCTTCTGCTAGAGGACACTAATAACCTCCGCATCATCGGCATCTTCTTCGTCAGTGTCGTTCTGCCGCCGCTTCCTCTGCATAACCACCAGTGTCGTACCAGTAGTGATAGTGACAGGCTGCGACGTCATCTGCTGCTCTAAGCCCGCAATGGTAGCTAGTCCCTTCGCAGGCTCCACCTTCTCCTTTTGGGGCTGGCGCCGATTGGCTGGCGCTCTCTCCTTTGGCTGCACAGGCCTGGCACCCACCAGCAACTCTTTGCCTGACTCCACCCTCAGTCTGGTCGACAAGAGTTAGATGCGAGTGATGGGGCATGGGCATCACCGTCAGGATCTCTGACCGACTCACCGCCAATGTCTGGGGATCGACGGTGGATTACTCCGCCGCATGCCCAGCGGCGTACATAGTCTCCAAGAAATTATCAATTTCAGTGCGGTACATGGCTTTTGAGAATGCGTCACGACTCTCTTTGTTGCCCTGCGGAGAATCTATACAAAAACAATGGATCAGCCTGATCCAAACTAAGCTAGGGCACATATCAACTGAAGGTACTTACCAAGGGCGCGTGTCAACTATTTATTGACTAACAGCTTCCACCTGGTGAGTAAACGAAGGTCAAGAAGATTACGATTTTGCCAACAGCCTCTGATCCTCACCACTTGACACTCCTTTTGGCACGTCAGGTTAAAGCACAGACCCGCTATAAAAAAAAATGAGGCTATGGTTAGAAGAAAACAAAAGAATCTTTGTAAAAAAAAAAACCAGCAACTCCGACCAGCAGAGGTTAGCCACAACCTCGGATAGGTTGGAACTCAGACTTAATCCTGAATGTTGGCACCCCCTCGAACAATCCCACTTGATATTCCCATCCAGCGGTAGCAACGCAGAAGGTTCCCACGCCAGGGAGACATGGAGTCCTTCAAATTCTCGATTAACTTGGGCACCCCTTTTTGGCAGCTCAAGTTCACCTGCCCACTACAGCCTTGGCGCTTCACGTATACCAACTCGTAGAAGCGCAGTACCTCAGGCACGGTTGGACATTCACAACCAGATAAGCGCCACAGCAAGTTGAGCGCCATCAGCAACCGCCATATGTTAGGGTAAATTTGCCGAAAGGCGAGACCAAACTCACAAATCAAAATTTGGAGGTTTGGCAGAAGGGGAAATGTCACTCCCTAGAGGAAGATGACCTCGTGAACTGTAGCATATCCCGCCGGCAGAATGGAAGCCTTCTCATCAGCGATTGGTGGGCGTAACTTCACTACTTCAGGCAGGTAGAACACTCGTTTCAAACGATTGATTGTAGCCGCAGTCATCGGTCCTCCCCCCTCATCAACAGGGGTGCCATTCGGGGAGGACCCATGCGAACTCAATCTCCTCCCCACTAGCCTCTCCCCCGTCAGCAGAGCCGCTAGCGGCGCTATTGCTCGCTAACTGCTTGTCAAACCTATTACGGGCGGCGGCATCCTCCCTCGCCCTAGAACTCTCTGGACGCCCAGCACGACCCATGGCTACCTCCCAAGGTATGGTTTGCAGCGGCTCGATCTCTAGCGGTTCGGACAATGAGGTTCCTGCATGGGCAGATGAACGCAACGAGTCAATAAATATCCTATCCGCCCCGCTCAGCGACACGTCAGACCCAGAATCCTCTTTGCTCAAGATCTCTACGATGCTAGCTCATCAACGATCGAAACTGTGCCTATGTCAGATTATAGCCAAGAACACCCATTCCCAGGAAACCCAGAATATGCCAAAACAAGAACAAAATGCATCCATACTCAAACCCAGATTCGACCATCTAGCCAGACAAGACACCTCATGCCTCTGTCAAACACCTAAACCCCACCCTCAAACCCAACTCTAGACCCCCAAATACACCAGAGAGTGGCAGAAAGTCGAAACAAAAAAAAACCCCAGAGATTGACAGAAGCAAACAAAAAACCCAATAAAACAAGGACGAAATCTGGGCTACCAACCTCAAAGATGGAAACTCTGGTATGCTAGAGGGTGTGTGCCTTCATTCCGCAAAGATTGACAGCTTCATAGAGATTTCAGAATCTTCTTCTTGGATCTCAGAGCAAAGACGACGATATTAGTGGAAAGTGTAAAGTGTTAAACTACCAAGTTTCCCTCTCTTTTATGTCACATCAAATCGATCTAGGGCGTCCGCTGAAAAATGACATCACACGACAGCCGCACTTAATTTTTGGATTGACTGAGGCGTTGCCTCGGTTACAAACTCAATAATTACTCGCATTTATGGAGAAGAGACAGGCGTGCTGTGAGATCATTATTCCACACACTAACCTAATACGTGTCGGCTACGTGTCAAACATCGTCAGATGAAGCGTCCATCCAGGGTAACCATCGAAAATGAAGATCATCAATCATCGGGAGTTACTGCTCAGCGCAACTCTGCTAGCGAAACTTCTCCTTTTCCATCTTACAAGAAAGGTAGTCTCCGCTATGCGTAACTCCGCTAGCGGAACTTTTCCATTTCCATCTTGCAAGTGAGGTAGTCTCCGCTAAGCGCAACTCTGCTAGCGGAACTTCTCCCTTTCCATCTTGCAAGCGAGGTAGTCTCCGCTAAGCCCAACTTCGCTAGGGAGAGAGCAACTTCGCTACCGAAACTTCTCCTTTTCCACCTTATAAGCGAGGTAGTCTCCGCTGGGCGCAACTCTGCTAGCGGAACTTCTCCCTTTCCATCTTGCAAGCGATGTAGTCTCCGCTATGTGCAACTCCGCTAGCCAAACTTCTCCCTTTCCATCTTGCAAGCGAGGTAGTCTCCGTTAAGAGTAACTCTGCTAGCGAAACTTCTCCCTTTCCATCTTACAAGCGAGGTAGTCTCCGCTAAACGCAACTCCACTAGCAGAACTTCTCCCTTTCCATCTTGCAAGCGAGGTAGTCTCCGCTACGCGCAACTCTGCTAGCGAAACTTCTCCCTTTCCATCTTGCAAGCGAGATAGTCTCCAATAGGCGCAACTCCCATCTTCCAAGCGAGGTAGTCTCCGCTGGGCGCAACTCTGCTAGCGGAACTTCTCCCTTTCCATCTTGCAAGCGAGGTAGTCTCCGCTAGGCGCAACTCTACTAGCGGAACTTCTCCCTTTCCATCTTGCAAGCGAGGTAGTCTCCGGTAGCGGAACTTCTCCCTTTCCATCTTGCAAGCGAGGTAGTCTCCGCTAAGCGCAACTCCGCTGGCGGAACTTCTCCCTTTACATCTTGCAAGCGGGGTAGTCTTCGCTAAGCGCAACTCCGGTAGTGAAACTTCTCCATTTCCATCTTGTCAAATAGTCTACGACAGCCCTGATCAGGCACGTTGACCCCCTCTACTCGGGTATCAAAGATTGGGCTCGCTACCCAACACCCTCTACTCCGAGCAGCTTCCCTCAACAAACAATACACCGACCAAATGGAGGTCCATCTTAGCCGGGGAGTGGGGGACTCCCTGGGGGGCCTAGCAGGGGCCCACCCGAAATGGTGTAAAGTGTTTGCTCAGTAAGTCCATGGTTGACAATACACCGACACTAATTATGCTTTTGCAAGTCTAGCAGAAGTAACTCTTCAAACCGCTAGGCGACTCCCCAACCAAGATTGTCCTCTTTGATTGGGGACTCGGGGGACTTGTATTTACATGAGTATTTGCCAAGCATAATTAGGTATAATGAGCCACGCTCATGCTACCACCAGTGGTACCAACTCCCACCAAAGGAGTGACCTACGGGAACATTACCAAGCAGGCTACCTCCTGAGCCCCGACTCACCCCTAGATCACTGTTGACGCGCCGCGCCAAGGTAGCATTAGAAGCTGGGAATTGAAGCATATCAGTCCCACATCAAAACATGGAGAAGATCAGCTCCCTCCTCACCTATAAAAGGTTCTCTCTTCTCTCCTCATTAATTACACATTTACTACTTACCTACTGTTACTTTGTCAACATAAATACATTGACTAAGGCATCAGAGAAAGAAGACCGCCCAACGCGGTCTCCCTCTGAGGTCTCTTTTGTATTTTGCTTGACAGGCAGCAGGAGCTCTAAGAATTCACAAATAGTCATCCGCCCATCGGATCAGCGTTAACCAAGAGTTGGGCCACCGCCCAAGTCTTAGACATTAACAAAGAGCAACCCGCTATAACATCCAGAATGGCAAACTCTATCGCCAGGGATTCACTCATCCCAACCTTCGCTGTTTGACCGTAGAGGAGGGAAAATTCATTCTTGCAATGATACACGCTGGAGAATGCAGTAACCACTCCGGCGCCAGATCCCTGGCCAATCGCACAATGCGACAAGGCTACTTCTGGCCCACGCTCGGCAATGATGCCAGGAAGGTTTCCAAGTCTTGCCACAAGTGTCAATAGTATGCTGACCTCCCCCATGCACCAGCGGAACCCCTGTCGATCATCATTGGCCCATGGGGCCTGGACTTGCTTGGCAAATTCCCAACCACCAAGGACCAGTTCAAATACATCATTGTCGCCATTGACTACAACAGTAAATGAATAGAGGCGGAACCGCTAACAGCTATAACTACCGCCAAGGTAACTCACTTCCTCTAGAAGAAAATCTACTGCCACTATGGCGTCCCCGACACAATCATCACAGATAATGGCACACAGTTCAACAACAAGGAACTCATATCTTTCACCGCTAACCTGGGCACCAAAATGAGTTTTGCGTCTGTCGCCCACCCCCAAACCAACTGCCAAGTCGAAGCAACAAACAAGATCATCAAGAAGCTGCTAAAAAAGAAACTAGACGATGCCAAGGGTTTGTGGGCGGAGAAACTCCCGGAAGTTCTTTGGGCCATGAGGACTACCCCAACTTCTGCCATTGGTGAAACACCATTCTATATGATGTTCGGAACTGAGACCGTGCTGTCCATTGAAGTCACCCAACCTACCGCCAAGGTCGAGGTTTACTGCGCCAAGACCAACGGCGAAGGAGTCAACCTCGAGAAAGACCTTCTAAAGGAGAAACGCCACAAGGCCCATTTGCAGAACTTGCAAAACAAGCAGCGGGTATCGCGTTTCTACAACGCCAGAGTCAAAACCCGGAACCTCCAACTGGGGGACTGTGTAATGAAAGAAGTTATTCCACTGCCAACGGCACTCCGCCCAACACGGGAAGGACCATACAAAATAGTGGAAGTCGTTAGCCCTGACACCTTCTACTTAATGGATAAGGATGGCGTCATGACGACCCACCCTTAGAATACTGAACATCTTCGGTATTATTACAAATAGTCATGCTGCTACCCAAGAGCATCTTGACTTAGCTAAATTTTTGTTAGATGTATAGCTAAGGGAAGCTACCCAATAGTTACAACCCCGTTTTTGTAAAACGCTGATATGTCAGCTATCAATGCAACGAGGAATTATTCAAACCATTGTCACCAAGTCTAGCACAAGCGTTAACTGGCAACGCCAGCAACACTCGGTGGACCACGTCCACTACATCATGCACTTGGAACAATTTTAATTCCTTTAATGTTTCATTGATTGGCAAAACACAAGTCAAAAATCTAGCGGTATAGCAACGTGCAAACAACACAATCATTGGAAAGAATAGCACACTTGGAAAAATTTCAAAAACAAAGCGGCAAATACTTCATATATTAAGGGCCAGGACTACCTGATAGGAGCAAATAAATGCGACATTTATAATATTAAAACGCTATATTTCGCTAAGTTATTTCCTTTAACTTGATCAATTTAACTTATTTGGTGTTCTATAGGTACATTATGTTCATGATGATACTTTAAGAGCTAAATGGAGTCTCAAAGTTCAGAAATGACTAAGGAAATAATGGAGAAGAGAAAGTGAGCTAGATATTTTCCTACTCCAACTAAGAGAAAGTGAGCTAGACAAGAAAGGAGGGGTAGCTGCTTGACCAAACGAGCTCCAAATGAGTTGACACCTTCCAGTTTCATCCTAGACATCTCAAGGATCATTTGTTATGAAGAAAACCAGAGCTAGTTTTGAGTGGAAAGCCTTCAAACAGTCAGTCCAATTTTCTGCAGAAGCAAAACTGGAAAACTGGACCTGTAAGGAGTCCATCAGCGTTTCCGGCCCAACCACATGGGATTAAGCTTTGAAATTTGACCAGGATCATCTACACTCACAGAGGAACATTTGATATGAAGAAATCGGAGGCCCATTCTGAAGTCTTGGTGGAGAAATAATTGAAGGAATAAAGGGGTAAAAACTGACCTAAAACCAGCTCAACATTCATCATGTTCATGTTTCCTACCCATATGATGAAAGCTAGATGCTTTTCTCTTTTTTCTTGGATATATTTTTCTACTCCAACCTCTTTAATAGATCATCATCACTTCCATATTTCTGCACCTCCATTTGCTTTCATTTTATCATTACTCCATATTTTCCATATTTTACAAACCACTTCCATACTCCACTTTCATTATTCTTCTTCCATTCATCATTTCACTCTTCTTTTTCTTCCCTATATAAACATCTTCTCCTCTCACTTTCAAACACACATTCCTTCATCCATTTCAACTTCTTTATCTCTCCATTTCTTCTCCATATTCCTCTCCATTATCTAGTTCTTAGACACATTCCTTCATCCATTTCGTCTCCTTGTCTCACCATTTCCTCTCCATTTTTCTTAGTTATCACTTCCTCTCTTCTCATTCTTTCACACATCTCTTCCATCACATATACACACCATCCACTGCCCTAAATCAGAGACCACACCTCCATACTCTCCCCTCATCATAGTTCATGAAGTCCCTACTCCAAGGAGATCGAAGCCGTAGCCACCATCTTCCATCATCCTGTCATGTTCTTGCTTTGAAGACACCTTAAGCTTTCTTGGAGAATATTCAAAGTGAGATAGTGATATCTACTGCCCTCTACGGTTTATTCCTTTTGTGCTTTTCGAATTCAATATGTATATGTCTTTCGATTTCCAAACTATGAGCGAGTAATTTTCTTTGTTGAGAACTAGTATGAAACCCTAGTGATGTGATGGATTTTTAGCTTTTGAATCTCCTTTTCGATTACAAGGTTTTATGAATGCTTTGTTTTGGTTTTGTTTTATAAAATCTTTTATATGTTTATGTCTTAGATTGATCGCCTAAAATATGAGCATGTAATTGGAGCTAGTTTTATGGTGCAGTGCGTTCACGATCTTAAAACACTTAAGTAGTAAAGCCTACATGTTAGGTGAAATCAAACAAATAGAATACATGCTAGGATGGCGTTCCTCACTAGTTTTGTACTCTAAAATCAATCTTTCCAAAGAGCTTAATGTGTTTATTTGTACTTAATGAGTTAATTTGATAGGGTAGTATTACACCTTGATTGCATATAAGCAAGCTTAGGATGCAGTGCGTTCACAGTTCTAACTAATTTTGGCAAAAATAAGGCTTTAGCGACGATCCTAAAGTTCTTGGTTGGTTTCATTCACATGCCTTAGTAATTGAAGATTAGGTTAAATTGTCTTTCTCTGTTCATAACTAGTGGTGGATTACGAAGTTCTCAACATCCATACATCTGATTTAGAATCCTTAAAAATTACAAAGTTTTCTTTCTTTTATTATTATTTGCGTTTTCAAAACCCTAAACCCCCCTTTCATTTAGTTTTTGTACAAACTTTATTTTCTATTTTGTTTCTTTAGTTTTTGATAGTTTTGTTCAATTAGCGTAATTTGTGAAAGTTCCCTCAATCCCCGGACTGAACGATCCCTGCTTATCCTATACTAACAATTGTGTTTTACCGGGTAACTTTGAGCGCTTGTTTTTAGCGTGTCACTACCCGCCCAAAGGTATTGTCAATTACAAAAAGAAAGAAGCCTTAGTGGCATTTCAAAGCTACAAACAGTCTTCACAGATTGTTGGGTGTGGCAACAGCATTCTCTCCGGCCACCAATGGTTGTGGATTCACCAAGCGATTCGTCTGATCCGAACAGCGAGCTGTAGGGCTTGGCATCACAATAGTGCCATCTTCCCTAGTGTTGGCCGCCATGAACTCGGCATAGGACACCTCGGACGGGGTAGGCATTGGAGTCCGCTGGGCATCACCCGCCGGACCAGTGTCACTCACCACTGCCAGAGTGCACACCAGTTGTCTGATCGATCAGTGGCAGACACCCCCCCTCGCTGGCACAGGAGGTTAGCCTAAACTACTGGCAGCTTGGGATACTTTGACCCAGTCAATGGCGCCCTTCTCGCTTAGTAGGTCCAGGTTCACAGTGGCACCGACCTTCACCGCCTCCATCATTGCTGCCTTGTATGTCAATGACAGCAACCTCTGCTCGACCCTTCTCAACTCCCAACCGGGCAACCTCGCCCTCCAGCTTCTTTAGCTCCGCAGTCTTGGCGGCAGATTCCCGCTGAAGGATGTCAACCTTCACTACTAGAATTGTGGCCCCAGACATCGGCCAAAAACCGATGAGAAACAAAAAACCAACCAATGTCTTAGTGGGTGTTGAGAAAGATCCGAAAAATCCAGACATCGATTTTTAGCCGATGTCTAGTATTAGTTTACACATCGGTTCCTCATTATAAATCGATGTAAATATATTTAAATGATAACAAACTTACATGTTTTACTATTGTTAAACCCTCATTTTATTGTATTTAATGCTTAAAGAAATATAGAACATACAACACAAATTTGCGTTTTAACATCGTTATTGATTTAAGAAACGATGACTGATACCGTTACAGACATCGATTCCATAAACATTTGTTATTGTTCATGATTTTGAAGCAAAATTTGCCACATATAGAATGATTTTAGATTCAATATACGAAGTCTAGTATTGTATGAACCGATATAATTACTTAGATTAACATCAGTGTGTAAGGAAAAAATGATGTTAATTATCTATTGCACATCGTTTCTAGTGAAGAAACGATGTCTGGTGCTCAGTAATATATCGTTATTGATAAAAAATCGATGTTTGTATATTGAAGAATTTATCGATTTTCATTTTAGGACTGATGTCTGATACTCAATAATATATCGTTTTTAACAAAAAAATCGATGTTTGTATATTTTAGTAACATCAATTTTCATTTTGGGACCGATGTTTGGTACTCAGTAATATATCGTTTTTAACAAAAAAATTGATGTCTATATATTTTACTAACATCGATTTGTATTTTGGAAGTGATGTATCTGTATTACTAGACATCAGTTTTTATAGTTACAACTGACTTCAACTTTATATCTAGACATCAGATTCTATAAAGAGGATGATGTCCACAAAATATATAGCTGCTGCTATAAATTGCAATTTCGACAATTGACAATAATGATTTGAATATTGGGGTATTTTATTTGAAATCATTATCCTTAACAGTTTATAAAATGGGCAAAATAAAAACTCAATTCACCTACTACAAGACTAGCCAAGCAATTAGTATTAATTTTGTTCATAATTGCTACAAAAAAGTTGATCAAAAGCTAGCCTAACTCAAAATCAAGCATATGGTCAGAATCTACAGCAGTCTATAAGTAGTCGGCTACTTCAATGCGCACCTCGTCAAGTTGTTGTTGGGTATACCTTTTCCGATCTTTACTGCCCACTACAAATATATATAACAATGTAAGTCATAATAAAATGCTAATATTTAAAACAAAGTTTTTTGTCAAATTACAATGCTTATACCTTGGTTAAAAACGACAGCGTGTCATCATTAATAATATCCTTCATGTATCGCATAACATAATAGCCACACTCAACTCCACCCGGTTGCTTCGATGCGCCCTATTTATTCACGTTATTTATTTAGAAAAAGCATTATCACAATAAATCATATATTGTAACTCGGTCAACCACATGTATATATATAGACACACACACATACATACTCAAAATTTAGATAAATCCTAAGACCCCATACCTTTCTGCATCATTTAGGGGAAGTCCAGCCTGCGAGTTCTCTGTACATGGTAGATATATGTCAGTACTATCAGAAAGGAAAGGCCAGTTAATAAATTCCTTGGCCCTATTGTAGATGAACATGACACGATAAAATTGACCATATATCAATGTAACAAGCCTTGCATCTTTGCTAGGTACATTACAAAGTGTGAGCCCATTACAGGTGTGATCAAATACGCTCCTGATGTCAGGATCCTGTTAAAGCAATCAATAATACTGCACAGCAATTAAAGAGGAACTTCTTAAAAAATACATCATGATGCAAGTTGAAAGTACCACTCAGATAAAGGGCTAAAGGCGTGACTTTCTGGTGTAATTAAAGCATGGTCTCTTTTGTACACACTTAAGACCGAACAAGCTAGAAATGGGAATGCAAAATGAGCTCTAGTCGTTGTCAGCTCCCAATGAATCAAAAATCTAATTACTATCTCAATCTAATAAGAAAAAAATCATGTATCCAATAGATTATAGTAAATGAACAGGTCAAAGCACTACTACACAGAAGGCTTCACATGACGGTTTAAAACTGTCGTCTCTCATTTTGCATTTCCGTGGTCTATCGAGGCATTGCCTGATGAACACTGTTAGACGACGGTTTTTAACCGTCGTATACCGATCATTGGGTCGACGGTTTGTAGCTGAATCCGTCGTTTGATGGACCGGCAGATCTACCGACATGCTGTTGACAGAAATATGCTGTGTGTGACTTCTACTCATACCATGGTTTTTAGGATTCCAGCGTGGTGTGACTTCTACTTATACCACGGTTTTTAGGATTCTAGCATGGTGTGACTTTTACTCATACCACGGTTTTTAGGATTCCAACCTTGTCTCTTTGTTGTTCAGAAGTCAATTTTTATTCTTAAGATGTTGTGTAAATTGTAAACACACGACAGTTCTTCCAGCAAAAAATGTGGTGTGATGACCCAAAAGTTCAGTGTATGTGTGCCTTCACACGACATATATAACTCAAACCGTTATATTGTAACATTTGAGACAATGGTTTTTGCTAATACTTGTTGTCTTTGTGCGCATCCAACAATGATATCAGTAAGAACCGTCATGTGAATTGTTGAAAATTTGTTTGATTCAGCCCTATAAACCTCATCAGACGACATATTTTCCTTTTTTCCTACTGTTGTTTGATTTGGTAATGGTAAAATTCAAATTAAGCTGGAACCAAAAATTGACCAAATGAACAATAATTATCTCATAATAAATAGCTATTATAATCCCACAAATGGATCAGATAATGGTAATTTAATCCACAAAACAGAAGGGATTATGTACGTCTACGGATCTCCAATAGCAAAATACATCCAAAAATGTGGCTAAAATAGTCTCGTCCTACATAATCTCATCTATAGAAGACATGCAATTCAGGCCCCAAAAAGGACCAACATCTAGCCTAATGCACTTGAGACCTTGCATTACTGCATGTACCCAAAAAAGACCAACACTTCACAGCTTCAGCAGGTTCTTCATCACATAATTTGCAATCTCATTACGCACTTCATCAAGTTCCACTTGACCATAAGTATGGTTGGCTCTGCTATCCCACTGTTGACAGTTTCAAATTAGAATTTTAAACTCATACACATTCAACAATAACAAGTTAGAAACCAACAGCAACCATAAAACTTTTATGTGCAAACAACTTTGTCACTGTCCTCAGACTTTAATATATGGAAGAATGCTTTTGAAAATGAAAATTTATGGTTACCTTATCTGCAAATGACAAAGTTGTATCATGGATGATATCCCTCCTGTATCTCATTACAAAATAGCCACACTCTTTGTCGTTTGTTTGTGTTGGAATACCCTAAAAAAGTGAACGACGTGTCATCAAACATACATATAACTACTAATTATATATCAAGTAAATCATCCTCTGAAAATCAAATATAAATATATATCTATATGTATCACATACTGCCGTGTTCTTACATTCAACAGAACCTCGTCCTTTCTTGATGCAGTCCACCTTAAACAATCTGATGGCCCTATATATAAGGAAACCGACAACATTGGACTTTCATAAGAATATATGTGATCACACTGCAAACTTCCATTGAAACGATCAGTTTTGAGCAACTTGCGTGTCTACAACATCTCTCCATTCTCCAGTGATTAGGCGTCTTTTCAATGGATCCATAAAATAGACAGTCCCAGTGTCCGGATTGATCACAGTCAACATCCAATGAGAACTAATATTCAATAAACAGATTTTAGTGCAATATCAATATGAATGAAAAGTCAAGTTTAAGCATAAATAATTGACTAACTTACAATGCATTATAAGGCAATAAGAAAATCTGATTTGGAGAAGCAGTTATCAACCGATCTTTTATATTTCGGGACCTCTGCAATAGACTCCCACACCCTATCTCACCGGTCAAGGTTGGGTCAATAAAAGCAACCATGTCTTGCATTTTTAACTGTTTTAATACATCATGCAAGTACCTAAAGCATAGAGATGATTCACATAATTAAGTCACCTAATAATTAATTCACCAAAGTCACATAATTAAGCAACCAAGTGTAGCATTTACCTCAAATACACCACTATGCAGCTTGATGTTATTTCTGCCATATGTGCAAGCCTCATAACATCTACATCAAGTAGAAAGCTCTTACCATGATAACCAAATACGGGCTCTTCTTTATAGAAGCAAATGGCTTTCCCATCTTTGAACCCTTCTTTTCCCCACTCACATAACTTTTTCAATGAGGCTGGCAAGCTAGATGGGAGTGACTGGAAGTCAAACTTAGCATCTGAATATGGGCTAAACTGATTCCTTTTTTGCTTCCTACTTGCTTTACCACTCGCCTTTTTCCAGATCAAGCAAACAATTCAGTTAACCTTATAATCACTGCCATATATATGTAAAAATATAATCATCGTATACATCTATACCTTTTCATCATATATGATCAGGTTTTTAGGCCACATGACCCAACTCCCCATAGCTTGGTTCACAGTCATGATCTCATCCTTTATTGGAAATGGAATCATAGCCTGCTCCTCAATTGCAGCATAAACAGAAACACGCAAATTTTCATCTCCCAACGGAGTCCCATGACACGTTGTGGATGGATCATCGCCTGTCATCACCTTTGCAATAGCGACAATATGACCAATATCACCCAATGCCAACTTGCATTCCTTCTCGGTACGAGTTACCTAAGCCAACAACATATAATCAATAAGTTATAATTCATCATCACATACGTGCAACTAGAACAATATATGGTGATCATTCATAAAAACAAATGTACCTTCCTTCGTTTCTCTATACTGGTCATATCTACCACCTCTATTTCCTCAATATCATTGTTCACTGTAGCTACCCTTTCCTCATTCTCCTTGGCTCTATCTTCAACTTCTTGAGTTGGTGGTTTAGCAATCTTGGGCTTTGAAACCTTTGTGGTCTTTTTCTTCTGTTTTTGCACCATATTTCTCTCCATCATATCCAAGCATTTTGTGACTGCTCGTTCCGTGGTGTTGTCAAGTTTGGTAGTAGACTTAGGGCTGGTCTTAGAACAACTTGCTTGGCCGGATATGTACTCATTTGCTCCAGCTATGCCTTCTCCAACATGAGGAACTCCCACCTCAGGCACAGTTCCATTAATTTTTGCTTCCAATTGTTCAATCCTAGAACACCAAAATGCCCTTTCAGCTGCCACTATCTTTTCCCTTTCTTCAGCGAATATCATCTCCTTTAATTCTTCCTCCAACTTCTGTTTCTCTTCTTCAAATATCCTCCTCACGCTTATTCTCACCGACTCTTGGACGCTCTCTTTTTTGCGTTTTGGAAGGTGGAAGTAATCAGTTGGATTTACATAAAACCCCAAACCTCTAACTCTTCCAGGGTGCTCTGGAGTCCCTAAAGCTAATGTTAGGACATCATCACTTCTAGAAATCTCAAGTTCTCCACTGCATTCCTTTTGCTTCAGTGTTTCTTGCCATATACAATGTAAAGGAATTAAACTATAAATCTCACCGTTCATAAACATGAACAGATCCAACTGTAGTTACCTCTTTATAAACTATAGTTATATATGCATGTCTTAATATAAAAGCATTTTGAAAGTCGGTGGCCCAAAATCCACCCCATTCTATATGAGCAGCAGCTCATACATATAGATAATACTCATCATAAATCATAAAACAAGTTCTACAATTAACTTAAGAATGAATTAATTATCCAACATTTGTTTTCGACTAGTGGAGACACGAACATGCAACTCATATGCAATAATAAGTTCAAAATCAGTGTTGGAGTATAGGTTAGCAAACTAGCTTCAATCTTTTCCGCATGAAAATTAGTTATAAGCTAATTCCAATAATATACTCCCCCTTTCAAGAACTGAAAAATAGAAGATAAATTATCTTATTCATGCATATCAGCAACTCAAAAACTCATAAGCAAGAGACAAATGGCACATAGTATAAGATACATACGATTTTATCAGTTGTGTCCTTGATCGCATCAACTTTAAATGTCCCCTGTTTTGTTTGGTATCCTTTGATCCAAAGCATTGCTCTGTCAATCTCCTCCTCCAGCATGGTTTGAGACTATACCAGAAACACTCTCAGTTTTACATTATTAGGCAGTGGTGAATGCTTACAAATAAAAAAAACTTGGACACTCGTGCTAACCAACTCTTCTCTCAGTCCTGCGTATCCCTTACGAGACATATGGTGATCATACTGATTCTTGAGACGCCTTGCCTTTTGAGCCTCATGCAATTCCTGGCATTTCATTAAGTTGATTAGCACTGATCGATATAAATGAGAAAAGTTGATAATAATGTAATTACACTCAGTTTAAATTAATCACTTTGAGGAGATTCTGATTTGCTAAAGTTTAGATGTTGCTGACATTTTTATGGTTGCAAGATCTACCCTTCTATCATGGTTCTTAAGCATCTAGTTGTTTGGCTAGTTCATAGTATTACGACTACGTTCAAACATAATGTCCCAAGTTCCAGACTTGTCCCATTTTCACACAGCAGTATACATGTATAAGAAACAACAAAAACAAAATAAATTCCTACATTTCATTTAGTTGATTAGCACTCTTGTATACAATGCCATTGATAAATGTAGGTATAATGTGAAACATGCAACTTACCAAAAATGCAAGCTTTGTTCTTTCTGTTACAAAAGCAGTCCACTCATCAACAATAATAAACCTATAGTCGTCTGGTGGAAATTGTAACATCTCCGGATCATCCACATATGGCAACACATAGGTGGTGGTGAGTCTGCTCTTAAATTCCCTCCATTTGGCTCCAGCAGATTGTAACACCATTTTCCTGTGTTCAGGTCCTAATATGAATGCCATCTACAAACATATAGATAAAAAAAAATTTCCATCAGTGAGAATCAATAATATTAATAAACACATTTAACATGAAAAACGCAATACACAACTTCATTGAACTCACTAATAATCACTCGACACTTACCAAAATAGTCTCCCAAAGCGTGTTTTTCTTTTTCTTGTCAACACCAGGCCAAGATGGAATTGAAATTGGGATCTTTGTTCTTGCCAAAACACCAATGTAGGATTGCATCTTTTCTGCGTTTTCCCCCACAGGAGAGCCATTCCTATCAAACTGGACTCTAAGCCTCTTCTTTTGAACCCTACCCTTAGTCATCTTTGACATTGTAACAGGGTGACGCTTGAGCAGCTTCAGTCCTCCAGTGCTTCCTTCATCGTCCTCTATCTTCTTTCCACGATTCTTTCCTTACTCACGCTTGCAGCAGATGTACATAACTTCTTGGACTTTGATGACTTAGACTTCCTTACTTTGAGTGACTTTGAAGTATTCTTAGTTTGGGTTGAGACAGCCTTTGAATGTGCCATTACCTGCACATACAGATAAGTTAATACTTCGTAAACATCAAGCTGAAATACAATACAAGTCAATGCATTAAGAATTACATTAAACAATACACACAAAGAAACTACAACATTGAGGATGAAACAACTTACTTTCAAGAACATCAATATGAATTACATTAGGGGTCGTCAACGGGCCGGGCCGGGCTCGGCCCGGCCCATTCATTGCGGGCTTGGGCCGGGCCGGGCCGGGCTTTATTAAAAATCGAAGGATCCAAGCCCGTCCATATAAAGCGGGCCTTGCGGGCTTTTCCGGGCCGGGCCGGGCTTGGCCTTGCGGGCTTTTTCGGGCCGGGCCTTGCGGGCTTTATTTATAAATAAATATTTAAAGACACAAATATTTTTTTTTTTAATCAAGTTTTGGAAATTCATTGGATAATGATCAAATACAACCAAAGATAATAGATCTATATTGTACCAAAAAAAATCTATATTTATATATAGATACTAATTTATTGATAATTAAATTTTTAAAGACACTAATTTTTTATAAATTTATATTGATACATCATACACTCCAAAGAGCAACATATAGCAATTCAAAGAAAATGAGAAAACCGACCGTTGGATGTGATTATTACAATAAATTATACTTGTGGTTAAAAATTTAGTCAATTTCACCGTAGTTTCGAACTCAATCGGATTAGTCAACCGTAGTCACTTGCATGTTTTCTTGGTTGACTGATGGTGTGATAACCGCAAAAATTGCTTATTTTTTTACATCACGTTTGTAAATATTTTCATCGATGGATGTGAGTGGACATAAGATAAAAATTTCAATTTTAATTACAAATACATTGACCAATACCAATTTGCCTCTTAAAGTTGTATGACTTGTACATTGCATTTAAATTGTTGAGGTTAATTCTAAAGCAAACATGCAGTGGAAAATGAATTTGAAAAAACCAACCGTTTGATGGAGAGACTGTAATATTTTATGGTGGTTGTAAAAAATCCAGCTAATTTGGTTTTCGTTTCGAATTCGATCAACTAGGTCAAACCTAGTTACTCTTATAAACCTATATTTATATATCACACACTCCAAAGAGCAACCTCTATCAATTCAATGAAAATGGGAAAACTGACCGTTGGATGTGATTATTATAATAAATTATGAGTGTGGTTAAAAATTTAGTCAATTTTACCATAGTTTCAAACCCGATCGGATTGGTCAACCGCAGTCGCTTGTATGTTTTCTTGATTGACCGATGGCTTGATAACCGCAAAACATGCTTATTTTTTCACATCATATCTGTAAATATCCTATCGATGGATGTACGTGTACATAAGATAAAAATTTCAATTTTATTACAAAGACGTTGCCCTATATCAATTTGTCACCTAAAGTTATATGACTTGTACATTGCATTTAAAACTATTGATGTTCATTCTAAAGCAACCATGAAGTGGAAGATGAATTTGGAGAAACCAACCGTTCGATGGAGAGATTGTAATGTTTTATAGTGGCTGTAAAAAATCCAATCAATTTAGTTCTCGTTTCAAATTCGATCAACTAGGTCAAACTTAGTTACTATTATAAACCTATATTTATATATCATACACTCCAAAGAGCAACCTCTATAAATTCAAATAAAATGAAAAAACCGACCGTTGGATGTGATTATTACAACAAATTATGAGTGTGGTAAAAAAATTAGCTAATTTCATTATATTTTCAAATCCGATCTAATTGATCAACCGTTGTCACTTGTTTTTTAGAATATATATGCACATATTTACTATAAAAATATGAGAATTTCCACACACACACACATATATATATATAAATATAAACACACACATACACACATCTCTATATATATATATATATATATATATATATATATAAACACACACAGTACACACACATATCTATATATATATATATATATATATCTCTCTCTCTATATATATATATATAAGCACACACACATATCTATTATATATATATATGTATATATGTATATATATATATATAAACATACACATATATATTAATATATATATCTATATATATATATTCACAAACACACACAAATATATATAATATATAAAAAATAGTTTACGGGCTTGTACAGGCCGGGCCTAGGCGGGCTTTTACGGGCCGGGTCTAGCGGGTTTTTAACGGGCCGGGCCTATGGGCCGGGCCGGGTTTTTGCGGGCTTTTTAGCGGGCCTCCATCGGCCCACCGAGGCGGGCTTTTGCGGGCTTTTTGACGGGCCGGGCCGGGCTTTTGGCCCTCCGGGCCGGCGGGCCTCCATCGACCCACTTGATCCGCGGGCTTTTTGATGAGGCCTAAATTACATTAAACACTAAAAACCAACAGTTCATTAAGAGTATCATTACAACAACAATTTTTCATCAAACACAGCAGTTTTGCTATTCATTAACAAAATCCCCTCGTTGGCTACTCTTATGTAACCTATTCGGCCCCCCCCCCCACATACTCTCAACACATGGCATTCTATCAGTAATGGGCTGCTGATCAATTATGGTGTCCCTAAGCTCATCATCATGAGCCAAGTCCAAGAATTCCCTTTGTGGGAGTCTTAGAACTACCTAGGATCTATTGGGTCTTGCACATAAAAAGTTTGATAGACTGAGGTAGCCATAGCAAATATATCATTCAGGTGGCCTTTCCTATTCAAATTTACTAAGGTGAAACTGAGGTCGTCCACTTTGACACCCCTTGTACTCTCAGCCCAATCACACTTAAAGAGGGGCTTGCTAAACTAAGTATAATCAAGCTTCCAAATTTCATCTATCACCCCATAGAAGCTCATGTCGTCATCTATAGGATTTTTGTCCCTAGCACTAGCAACAAACATAGTGTCG
The DNA here is from genome assembly GCA_025331145.1 of Rosa persica. Taxonomy (NCBI): domain Eukaryota; kingdom Viridiplantae; phylum Streptophyta; class Magnoliopsida; order Rosales; family Rosaceae; genus Rosa; species Rosa persica. Next base: position 398,449 of record WFKR01000100.1, on the reverse strand, counting down.
GCCTCTAGGTAAACACCACTATTTTGACACGCTCGAACATCATCAAGAGACTTTGTGTAAAACTAAATTCCGTCAATTTTGTAACTGCTAAACTTTGTTACTTCATGGCTTGGTCCATCTGCAATCCATCGTACAGTTTCAGATATGTTGTTTTCAGGTTCACTAAGTGGTTGCTCCACCTGCATAGATCAACCATACTAGTGTCAAGTCTTCAAACCAAGCATCAGTTAGCTAAATCAAGCATTTTACAAAACCATGACTTACCCGTATCTTCAACCAATCTGCAAACGATTATTTTTTGTTTATCCTTGAGCCACTTATTATTCTTTTTGAACTTAGGAAAAACATCCTTCAAATATTCCATATATTCCCTGTCATCAGAAAAAAACCAACAAAACAGTTAGCTAAGTGATTGTAAAGAGATGAATAATACATATATAGAAGAGAAAATAGCTAAATTAAAACTCTTGACTTACAAAAAGTAGGCTCTGAACTCTTCCGTGTTTTGTAGAACACAAAGATGTGCTTGATTGAACTCACTGCCGTAGATAGAGGAGACTTTAGCACCTGAGATGGGCTTGCAGTCCTTACCTCACTGTTTGGGAATGCCAATCGTTTGATCTGACAAGAGGCGTTCTGCTAAGAACTCAACAGTTTCTTCCGCAATGTAATTCTCTGCTATACAACCCTTAGGGTGATTTCTATTGCAGACGTATCCCTTGCAAACCTTCATGTATCTTTCAAAAGGATACATCCATCGATAGAAAACTGGTCCACATAGTTCTACTTTTCTAACTAGGTGAACCGTCAAATGTATCATTATGTAGAAGAAGGAAGGAGGAAAATACATCTCAAGCAAGCACAAGGTCTAAACAATGTCACTTTGTATTTTGGGCAGCCTAGAAACTTCAAATAATTTGCTACAAATGTCAGTAAAGAATAGACATAATCTGATCACAACAACTCTAACCGGCTTGTCTAATACAACCCTTAATGCAACAGAAAGGAGTTGTTGCATTAACACATGACAATCATGAGACTTCATCCCATTAAGCCTTAGCTCATCCATTGAAACCAGATTATGAATGTTAGAACAATAGTTATGAGAGACCTTCATACCAAAAAAAACAACCACACACAGATTTCTTCTCATGTAAGGTCAAATTCCAACTCGCCAGCGGTTTTTTTTCGGGCCATCAAGATTAGGTGCAAGTTCTGTTTTAATACCCATCTCAACCAGATCCAAACCGGCCTTGATCCCATCTTTAGTTTTTCCAGGAATATTTAACAGTGTCCCTAAAAGACTATCACAGACATTTTTTTCAATATGCATCACATCTAGGCAGTGGCGAACCGAAAGGAATTTCTAGTATTCAAGTTCAAAAAAAATCGACTTCTTCTTCCAACAAGGTCTGTTTTCATCCTCATCACCTTTATATGGAGGAGGAGGATGTTTCTTCCCAAACGGCCAAACTAACACTTCTTTTTCCATCCTTTTTAAAACTTCTTCTCCACTCAATAGAGAAGGAGGAGGATCAAATTCTTGTTGGTTATCGAAAACAGCCCGTTGCTTTCTATAAGGATGGTTTCTTCCTTTCCACCTTCTATGCCTCATATAAGCCATCTTTTGTCCATGAACCAACCTCTTTGGTGATATCTTTTCAACACATACTGGACATGCATTATACCCTTTAACAATACTCCCGGACAAGTTACCGTAGGCTGAAAAGTCATTAATTTTCCAAAAGAATGCAGCCTTGAGAGTAAAATACTCATTTCGACTTGCATCATAGACTCCTTGTACTCCCTCCCAAAGAACCTTTAAATCATCAATTAATGGTTCCAAATAGACATCAATGATATTTCCAGGTTGTTTAGGCCCAGAAATCAACAATGTTAGCATCATGTATTTTCTTTTCATACAAAGCCAAGGAGGAAGATTGTAATTGACATGAATAACAGGCCAACAACTGTATTTACTACTTAAAGGACTATGAGGATTAAAGCCATCTGATGATTGTGCAAGCCTTAGGTTTCTTGCCTCCAAACCAAAATCAGGCCACTTCTCATCAACTGATTTCCAAGTCAATGCATATGCAGGATGACGCAGTAGCCCATCTTTCGGTCTATCAGTGGAGTGCCAAGTCAAACTACTAGCTGTTTTGGTAGACTGAAACATTCTCTGAAATCTAGGAATAGGTGGAAAATACCAGTGTACCTTAGCGGGTACGCCTTCCCTCACCTTTGAATTTTTTCGTATTTTCCACCTACATACACCACATGTAGGACATTGGGTATCATCTATGTACTATTTTCTATACAAAATGCAATCATTAGGGCAAGCATGTATCTTCCTATAATCCATCCCTAATGCCCCCAAAGTCTTCTTTGCCTCATAAACTGAAGTAGGGATTTCATTACCTTCGGGAAGGTGCTCCTCCAAAGTAATCAGCCAATCAGAATAAGCAGCATCACTCATTCTATGTTTAGCTTTTAAATTATACAACTTCGCCAGGACACCTAACTTGGTGAATCGAGTGCAGCCAAGGTACAATAGTTTATTTGCATCCTCAACGAACTCCTTAAACTCATTCAACTCTGATGAAAACTCATCGTCATCATCAGACTTATCCATCCACCGAGTCAGATTCAATCGAACAAGAGTCTACATCTTCACTACTACTCGATGTTGTATCTACTTTCTCCCCATGCCACTTCCATATCTTATAACTTTCATCAACCCCATTATAATATAGATGAGTCTTAATAACAGAGATTGGAAAGTCATCCATATTCCAACATTTACAACATGGGCAAGGCATATTGTTACAATCCTTCCCATTTTCTATGGCAAACTTCAAGAAACTTGCCACCCCTAACTCATAAGCTAGAGATCTTATATCCACATGCATCCAAGACCTATCATCCATCTAAGCAAAAATAATAGCAACAAACAAGTTATATCACTGCCAAGTCCACAACACATGCAAATAACAATATTCATCATCAGACATACCTCTCATAAGCATTCATAATCCACATTCATCATTATCCTAGCCAATAACAATATAATCCAACATGCATGTGCAGAACATATATGAAAATTTTGTTCTCCTTTAAAAAACAATTAATCATGTAACATTGTTGCACGCACAATTTCATGGAGTTATGCTTAGCCAAACTACATTACATTGCCTTCATGTATGAATTACAAAGCCAATCATGTAACTTACAATCTCCATATAACCAAAAACAGTTAATCATGCAACCATCAAACCTTCCCCAAGCATATATAAGCAATTATGCATCAACCATCAGAGTTTGAGCATTCAGCAAAATACTTTTTGAGTTTCCAGCAACTTCTTAAGAGTTTCCTTCCAATCAATATCAACTTTCAACTTCAATTTCCAATCAATATCACCCTTGCAAAGAAGAAACACATTAAGAGAATCAAAACCAATTTCTGAAACTAGCCTCTGATGTACATTACTGTTTCTTCAATCTGAAACTATACATTACTGTTTCTGCAATAAGAAACTAGGCTCAGATAAAGCCTTATTAGTTATTAGAAATAAGATAGCTTACCAAGCAGCGATGTTTACTTCTATGCTTATCCTTTGTCTTCTTTTCTGAGGCACAACAGGATATCAATATAAGAATCAATTTCCATGCAAAAATGTCATCCTCAATAGGCTAAGAAATTAGTAATGCAAGTTTCTTGAATCATAATCTATTAGAAGCGCATCATAATGCAAAGAATGTCATCTGGTCTAGTTAATCTCATTTATATTTTGTTTACTTTTCCATGTCAAAACGACTTGATCTAACGAAGCTTTTAAATACTGCAATCAAAATATGCATCTGAGAACACCACAGTGACCACACCCATGCAATTGCATCTACTCATATGCCTTGAAAACTAATTTATATCATTCCTGAACTAGCAGTCCTGAATACCTACACAATGGCAGCATCTCTTCCCAACTAAGAGGTCAAAACAAATTGAACTTTAATTTTGCTCACATTCCCAACGAAAACAGAACATTCATCAGCTGCTTCCTTGTTTCCCTGAGAATCAGTAGCAGTAGCAGGACTTGTGCAAGACAATAAAATTAATCACATATATACGAGGTTAAACATAAGACTAGAAAACAAATAAAATCATTACACAAGGTTCAGAAAAGCTTAAAAGAAAAGCAGAATATTTTGTATCATAGTATAATACATCAAGTGCGATAAGTAAAATAAAGGGCACTTACTTGCTTAAAAGGCTCAAGTACAGAAAATTGCCCTCCAACTCTTTTGCCTACAAATTAAGAACTCAAACTCATGAGTGATCAAGTAAAATACATAAAAGACAGTGTCGTGAAGTAACTGAATCTGAAGAATAAATACCTCAAGTTTGCTCTCCCAATCTACACCATACAAATTACTTAAAATTGGGCCAGCCTTAATAATAAACTATGGAAGCTCCTTAAACAAATCCACAATGCTGGAAGCAACTGAAAAACAAAATGAGAATAATTCATGAGCAAGCAACATAAGCTACAAGGGGGCAAAAAAGGATAAAAAAAAAAGAGCAGATTGGCAAACAACATACTTCAGCTTAACAGCTCTAAATTTGTGAATTATCAGAACTTTTCTCACTCAATGTTTTCACTGAGAACAAAACAAACAAAAACTAGAACCGTTCTGCTTCTTCAAGCTGCACACAGAAATGTAGTTAATAAGTTGCATATTGAATGACACAAATTTTCATCATGAATCAACATTGTTACACACATTCAAGAATTGATAAAACATACGGTTCCATTTCCGATAGCTGATAAATTTGATATCAGAACATGTTTCGTTTCTATCAGCAACTTGATAGCTTGTGCCACCGTGTTCTCGTCCAACGACAATCCACTGAAATCTTCTGTCAGCCTAATAGGGAGAAGGAAATCAAAGCAAATCACCAGTGGGTTCACGTTTAAGGTTATCAAAACCAGAAAAACAACAACACATTGAAATAAAATCTTCCATTAAAAATCCGTCTTAAACTAGTGAAGAAAATCAAAACAACATTCTCAATTTTTTCAAAGTCTACACCGAAAAATGTCTAGTTAGTCAAAACCCCAAATCAAAAGATGAGAGTGATGGTATATATACCTTTATCAGAATCTCCAGTTGGTCAAAACCCCAAAATCAAAAGAGTGATTTATGAAGAACCCAAAATCAACACCTAAAATCAAAAGTGAAGAACCTGAAATCAAAAGCATGATTTGTGAAATCATAAGGATGAGAGGACGAGAAACCAGAAACTCCCAAATTTTAGGGCTTACCAGATTCAAAGACAAATCTCCGACTTAAGGCTTCGAAAGCTTTGCACCAGAGAGTTGGGTCTTCAGAGATGGTGGATTTAAGGTTTAGGGCCGTGAAGTGAGTCGGGGTAGCTATGGAGTGAGTCAGAGTGAGTCGAAGAGAGTCGAGGTTTGGAAGCGCTATATCGAGGTATGGTTGGCGTTATATCGGGGTTTTGTGGAGTGAATGGCGCTATGTCGAGGTATGGTTGGGGGCAATGTTGTGTCAAGGTCTAAGCATTAGTTTTAGGAAGACATTTTTTTTCATTAAGTGTTCTAATAATAATTTTGTCTGAATGGATGCTATTTTGTCTTGCTAGCCAGGACACATGGCCGGGCAGATAAGCCATTAATTAATTGGTGCATGCATATATACAAGACATCAGACCATGGTTTTTCACATATATGTTATCTGAATGCCACTTCAAAATTTTCAATTTTGCCTCCTCATATTGCCTGCTGAGAGGGAACTAAATTTGGGGGGAGACAAATGGAGGGAAATATATGGGAGGGAACATGTTTTGAGTTTTGACTTGCAAATCTATAGATTCACACCATAGTTTTAAAGTAACCATCATATAAACACTACATGCTGAGGAAATTTAACTAGTGCCAATTAGCGCGAAACTTGCTGCCTCTATGACAATTTAACCTCACACCACGCTTCCATTTATAAACGTCTTCTAAAGCAATAAATATTTCAGCATGAAAAACACCCGTTGGTTGAATTCATATTAGAAGAAGGAAATTTTACAACCGTCGTCTCAATAATGAGAAATTATTCACAACACGGAAAATAGTGCTACGTCGTATGAGAGGTGTCGTGTGATTCATTTTCTATAGTAGTGAAGGGAATGCAATCCAAATAAACAAATGGAAGAAGAATTAGACGTCTGCATAAAATGCTGATTTTAGAAATTGGAGTCTCAACAGACGAATTCAAACTAGTTACATATTACATGCATGTCGAACAAGTGAGAGAAATGTCTTAACTATAATGTCTGCAGATTCTACTATCAAAGGATCAATGCAGATCAAAGAGCAAATTGTTTAAATACTTCTTCTTTATTGAGTGATAACCCAATAACATACATATTTGTCCATAACTTAATCTTTTAATCCTCAGTTCAATGAAAATAGACAAAATCCAAGATTTTGACAACTGGACTCCAATTTCCCTCAGCAACCAAAGACATGTTAAACTATTTTTGAAAGACCAACCCAAAACTCAATGCTTCTGACTACTCCACAAACCAATAATCACCGATACAACCCACTTCCACAATCACCCAAAACATATAATTCCAAATAAAATACAGATTTCTATATACATTGACCTTGAAGATGAGAAGGAGAGAGTGTGGTACTGGTGGCCTTCCAATACAGCTGATTGGTGTCCGAACCCAAGTCAGTGATTGAAGGAGCAGCAGAGAAAACCCACCTTCAGCCACTGCCAAGTTGATAAGCCTAAAACTTTACTATGATTGAGAGCAACTGTACCATCAGTTTTATCTGCAGTCACAGCTAGTGATGAAGGAACATCCAGCCCTCTACTATCATCCTGTTTGAAAGTAATGAAAAAGAATGTTTAGTAAGAAACTTCTTTCTAGGAGATACAAACTGTTGAAAAGTAGAATATAAGACAAAAATGACATGAATCATAAACTGTGACTAAAGTATTACCTCATAAGGTCCTGAGACTGAACATTTAGTGGCCCCTTGGATAGTGGACTTGACAACTGAAAAAGAAAAATACATAAACATCAGAATTCTAGAACAATCCCCAAAGCAAAGCACAGAAGTTGACTTACCTAAATCTCACATCCAAAGGGAAAATAAAGTGAATATAGTTTATCTGATCAACATGGCATCAGAGATCAGGGAAAAAAATGAATGTGAACATAGTTTCTATACAACCTCACATCAAAGATAGTGAAAATTGTCCTTGCAAAAAATTGTCCTTGCAATTCATACCATCACATGACATCACACTTGTGCTATTCAAAACTTTTCATAGTTGGAATTCACCCAAACTTTTCAGTTATCCAAATGGCATAAAGAAACACATTAATACATGAAATAGCTATCATGGAGTCAGAGACTCTAGTTCATGAGTCAATGAAATAAGAAACTCTATGAATGCAACAATAAGGAACTCTATGAATGCAACAGCAACAATAAGGAACTCTATGAATGCAACAATAAGGGCATCAGATGTGATTTGACAAACAATTAGATGCTAGGCTACCTCAATGACTCCTTGCTGCCTAGGAATGATCTCAGGCTACCTTTTCACCTGTGCAATACAAATGAGGATTTTCAGCACTAGGTTAAATATATAACAAATATCAATTCCAAACTCAGGACAACTAGGGTACTAGTAGTAAGGATGGATGATTACACAGTGAGTTTACCGAGTGAATCAAGTCCAGTTTTGCCACTAAAATTATAAAATGGATTTTTATGACGGAAGAAATAAAATTTCAAATTCTATGAAATTTTATCCATCTAATGGATTACCTGATCAACAAGAAGAGTCACATTTGAGCCAACTACTAGGGCCACAACTTTGAATTTTTTTGGGCTCTCTGCAACAATGTCCAATGTCTGTAGAAATAGGAAAGTGTGATTTTAACCAACTAGTGCAATTTCCATAATCTGTCCACTTACATTTTTATCTTTAATCCCAAAACAAATATTAAATGAAAGAAAGGGATCTCCACCATACCTGGGTTCCAATGGAACTAGTAGATCCAACAACAGAAATAGGCTTTTGGACTGTCTCAAGTCCTCCGGCCCGGCTCCGAAAAAGCACTTCCTGGCCAAGCTGGAGGTGGTGCTTGTGCTGAACACTGAATTCTTCTTCCAATCACTGTCCTGCAATTTTTCTCTTCAAAGGAAACCCACCTATGTACAACAAATGAGCACATCACCATTATTTCTCATTGACTCATTCCATATTACAAAAGCAACTGAATTTTTATATATCAAACAACTATATAATCATAATTTAGAGCTTCATACAAGTAAATTTACAGACTCTGTTTATCATATGAACTTTAATCACCCAATAAAAGTACAAAGACACAATCTTTATACAAACACAGAAATCCCAAATGAAAATTGCATATAATATCCTGTCAAAAATTCAAAATCAACATCCAAACTAACTCAAATTCCCATATGAAATATGCAGATAAACAAAAAGCGAAGGAGGAAGAAGAGAAGCCATAGTAAAAGATGGAGCCCATGATTGCACCGCCAAACGGAATCCCCAGCAAACCTGAGAAGGCACACAGCAGAGCCGTTTGGGGAAACAAGGACTAATGCGTTTGAAGGATTAGGGTCAGGGTTTGGCTCTGTATCGGCGGCTTCAAAGAATCTAAGGGCGACGCGGTGGTCATGGCTGCTGCAATTCTGTGATTTTATCTTTAAGCAAAAGAGAGATGGGTTGAGACAGAGAGAGAGCAGGAAGAACCTGAGATCTACAAACCCAGAAACAAAGACTCCTTGGAGGCCGGTTGGACCAGTTGGGGTTCAGATCTCGGAGCAAGGACGTGGTGGGGTTGGATGAGAAGCAATTCCAGAGACGATGACACCGATGAGTAGACAGAGGTGGTTAACGAGCGAGAGACAGTAGCCATGGAAAGAAAGCAAAAGAGGAAGGAGGAGAGCGCTTGGGTTTCAGGGAAGAGCAAGAGAGAGAGACTTGGGGGGAATTGAAATTTTAGACCCTGCGTGTTTCAAATTTTTTAACTTAGTCTTGTTGAAGAACAAGCTAAATTGGCATACAGAAAGAGAGAGAGTAATATTTCAAAGAGAATGGAGATTTCAAGTGTGTTTATTCATCTCATACAATGGGGTATTTATAAGAATACATTTGTAGTGTGAAAGCTCAAAGAGAAAACCAAAATGATAACCATCTTGATGATGATTTCTGCCATGCTTGTTGCCCCTTGGTAAAACATGTTACATAAGTCTTCATACACTCAAGTACATATGTTTATACACTCAAGTACCTATCTATATACTTTAAGTATTTGTTACATGATATAGACATACATAGTATTATACATTTATACTACAACACTCCCCCTTGGATATTTCATGTTCAATAGTATTGTGTTAGTGGTGCTCTTCGAATTTGCCTCGTTAAAAACCTTGCCAAGTAATAAAACCATGTGGGAAAAAACAACCTTGATCGAAGGAGAAAAAGTGCACAACGCGCGTTGAGTGTGGGTATGTTTCTGGATATTCCCCTGATTTAGACTCCCCTTGAAGATCGTGGGAGTTCGGATATCCTTCTCAATCCGATACTCCTTACATGTTTCTCGAAAGGGGATTTAGATAGCGACTTAGTAAATAAGTCAGCTACATTATCTTCTGATCGGATTTGATTTACTTCAATATTTAGAAGTGTTTGTTGTTGCTGACTGTAGAAGAATTTCGGCGATATATGCTTGGTATTGTCGCCCTTGATGAAACCTAATTTCATTTGCTCAATACAAGCTGCATTATCCTCGTAAATGCATGTAGGTTCATTTGTGGTAAATTTCAAACCACAAGTTCCTCGAATGTGTCTATTTACAGACCTTAGCCATATGCACTCACGCACGGCTTCATGTAGTGCAATAATCTCTGCATGATTTGAGGAAGTAGCAACAAGAGTCTGTTTTGTAGATCTCCCATCATTAAGGTGCTCGAGTTCTATTCCGAGACAAAAACCGTGTTTTCCCGAGATCTTTCATCTCAAATTCAGATTTCAAATATGTAGCAGTTTCTTTTAGCTCATCTAGAGTTCCAATTAGGTTCATGTCATCGACATAAACTGCTACAATTGCAAATCCGGATCTTGTCCTTTTAATGAACATGCAAGGGCATATTTCATTGTTAACATATCCCTTCCCAATCAAGTAGTCACTTAGACAGTTATACCAAATCCGTCCGGTTTGTTTCAATCCATATAGTGAGCGTCTTAATTTTCTTGAAAACGCGCTCCGTGGTTTAGAGCCACTTGATTTGGGTAATTGAAGTCCATCTGGAACCTTCATATATATCTCTGAATCTAGATCCCCATAGAGATATGCTGTAACCACATCCATGAGCTGCATGTCAAGTTTTTCGGAAGCTACCAAACTAACGAGGTAGCGGAACGTTATAACATCCATTACGGGAGAATATGTCTCCTCGTAGTCGATTCCAGGGCGTTGTGAGAAACCTTGCGCCACAAGGTGAGCTTTGTATCTAACAACCTCATTTTTCTCATTACGCTTTCTAACAAAGACCCATTTATGGCCAACAGGTTTTATATTTGGTGGTGTCAGTGTTAAGACCCAAATACCTGTCTCTTTGTTAGTGAATCCAATTCAGTCTGGATCGCATCATTCCATTTGGACCAATTTGCTCTTCGTTGACATTCTTCAACGGAGCGAGGCTCGATATCATCGTATTCTATAATTTCTTTTGCAATATGATATGCAAATGCATCATCAATAGTCATAGAATTTCTGTCCATAATTACATGTATACTAGTGTAATTCATGGAGATCTCTCTATTCTCTGGAATTGGTTCTATCATTAGAGCGTCCTCCAATGATGTCTCTTGGGCATAACCATAATCCGGAATTTTTTCATGAGATGGATTATTTGTATCAATGATTAATAGATTATTTTGTGTCAAGCTCGCTTTCTTTCTTTGGCGAGAATCCATCGAACCTATGGGCCTCCCGCGCTTCCTGGCAGGAGCCATGGGTCTAGCCACTGGATCACCCATAGAGGGGATGTCATGTCCTTTAGTTTTAGGAACATCAATCCTTGCAGGTACGTTTGCAGTAGGTATGTGTGATCTTGTCACTTTAGCGATATCAGAAAATGCATCAGGCATTGATTCTGCTACGTTCTGAAGATCGAAAATCCTCCGCACTTTTATTTCAGATTGTGTGGTTCGGGGATCAAGATGAGACAAAGTGAAGACAAACCATGACAATTCCTGTCTTTTCTTGTCTCCCCCTAATGATGGGAAGACTGTCTCATCAAAGTGACAATCTGTAGATCTAGCAATAAATAGATCACCTATCAAGGGTTCTATGTAGCGGATGATGCTTGAAGTATCATATCCAACATAAAGGCCTAAGCGTCTTTGAGGGCCCATTTTGGTGCGCTGTGGCGGCGTAATTGGCACATAGACTGCACACCCAAACATGCGTAAGTGTGAGACATCAGGCTCCTACCCAGTCACCATCTGGAACGCAGAAAAAGGTTGGGTGGCAGTGGGTCTTAGACGAATAAGCACAGCTGCATGTAATATTGCATAGCCCCAAGTAGAAATAGGGAGATTGGTGCTCATAACCAATGCCCTGGCAACCATTTGAAGTCTTTTAATGGCAGCTTCTGCGAGTCCATTTTGGGTGTGTATATGAGGGACATGGTGTTCGACCTCAATCCCAATGGACATGCAATAATCATCAAAGGTTCTTGATGTAAACTCTCCAGCATTGTCAAGACGAATTGACTTAATAGGATGATCAGGGTGGTGAGCCCTTAACTTAATGATTTGTGCTAGGAGTTTAGCAAATGCAGCATTTCTTGTGGATAAGAGCATGACATGTGACCAACGTGTCGATGCATCAACCAACACCATAAAATATCTAAATGGTCCGCAAGTTGGTTGGATAGGTCTACAAATATCACCTTGTATTCTTTGTAAGAATGGTATATTTTCTTTAATGTCCTTTGCATAGGATGGTCTTGATCCTACCTTTGCTAAAGAGCAAGCTTTGCAAAACGAATGATATGCTTTAAAAGTAACTCTTTGGACCAATGTTTGATTCGTACTTATTTTCGTTTTGAAGAATGGATATCCGTGTGAAGTTTTTAATATACGGAGCATCATATCACGACCTGGATGTCCCAAACGGTCGTGCCAAAGCTTGTATGTGTCAGGATCCCATAAATTGTCATTCATGACATGGTTGGATTCAATGACTCTAATAGTGGTTGCATACAATCCACTAGAGTGACACATAAGTTTCTCTAATACTCGTGTATTTTCGTAGTTTTTAGAGGTGATGCAAAGGAACTCTTGTCCATTCTCACAATGTGTTTCCACATGAAAATCATTAGTTTTGATGTCTTTAAAGCTTAATAGGGTTTTTCCAGCCCTTGGAGCATATAGAGCTTCGGCGACATTAATATTTGTGCCATTTGGTAACAAAAATTGAGCTGGTCCTCGACCATGAATCAATTGTGATGGTCCTGCCATAGTAGTTATTGAAGATCGACTAGGTGTCATCCATAAAAATAATTACCTATGTCACAATATAGTATGTGTGGTGCCACTATCAAGAAGGCATTCCAATTCTCTGGAAAACATACTGAAAACGAATAAAGTTCGAAATATTAACACATTTACATGACATTGAATGATAATGCGATACTTTATTAATAGGGAAAATAGCCAATGATTACATCAAAGTTTTTCATAAGTCTATTCCAAATATCAAACTTTAGGCAAATTGTTATCACTCAATCCGTTTGGTAATTCCAATAAAATATGACCAGGAAAGTAGAGAGATGTTGGTGGAGCGAGGCTCGCTTAAATACCCCGATCTCAATTGGTTTCCTAGACATCATACTTCATTGGGTACGCCACATAAGAAGGAGTTTAATACAATTGTTATTTATTGACTAAGGCACATTTGCCATTCTTAGAAAATAGAAAAATGATTATTCTAATCAAAGTCTGTGGTATCCTCGTGCTCTTCATTTATAGTTTTGAAGTCCTCAACGGTGAGATTGACATCTTCACTATTTTCATCTTCAGCAAGGTTGGCTTCTTGCTCTCTTGCTTCCCTATACTCTTTGTAGTGTGCAGCTAATTGGGTACTTGCATGACATTGCTTAAACCAATGCTCGATTGATCCACATTGATGGCACATGTCATTGTGGTTACCTCCCTTCATTTGAGGTGCAGGTTGTGCAGGTTGTGGAGGTTGTGGATATTCTCTAGGAGGGTTGCTACTACTACCACGGGCATGGTGCGACCTCCACTGCTCATGGTGCTATTTTCACGGCTGGTGTTGCCATATCTCCCTTTTCCACGTGTGGAGTTGCCATCAAGTGTGCCGGCTCTAAAGTTGCGGTTTCCTTCTTTATTGGGGCAGTTATATGGACATGTTCGTCCTTCATGTCCCCTATTGCTAGGGTACCGCTCCTTGTGCCCTCTCTTTAGTGCATTATAATTTGCCTCACGAACGCTCTTGGTTCCAACGGGTCTTGAATTATAATTCTTTACGAGAATGTTGTCGTGTTTTTCGGCTATTGACAAAACATTAATGAGCTCATTGAACCTCGTAATTCATCAAGCATTTACTTCAGTGCGATACTGCTTTGATAGCAAAATTGCTGCAATGGGGAAGGTGGAGAGAGTTTTCTCAATTAGCTCTTCTTATGTGAGGTGTTTTTGACATAACCTAAACATGGATTTGAGACGAAGAGCTTCTAAATTGTACTCAGCAATAGACTTGAAGTCGGAGAAGCGTACATCGTTTCACTGAACCTTCAAGTCAAGAAGGAGGGAATCTTGCATATTGTTAAAGCGCTCTTGTAGTGCCTCCCATGAATCTTTTGCATCTTTGATGGACATGTACTCTAATCTGAGTGCTTTGTCCATATGACGTCACATCAAGATGATTGCTTATGCATGCCTCTTGGGTGTTTGGGGGAACAAAAGGGCCGGGTCTGGTGCATGGATGATTGGCAATATCTCTTTCGATGTGAGATGGTTCTCAACGTCGGTTTTCCAGTTATGGTAATCCGAACCTGTTGAGTCAAGGATTTGAAAATCGAGTCTACGTTCATTCGACATCCTTGAAGATAAGAAGAAAATATCAGTTTCGGAGTTTAAACTTCCACGAAAAATAATAAGATTTCCGAGCTATGCTACCAAGAAATCAATTTCCAAAAATCATTGTGAACACTCTTAGTTCATTGATTACGAAATCTCTTAGTTCGTTTGGCATGAATTTCTATAATTTCGCTTTTGATTGTAAGTTCCCCAGAAAAAGGAAAAAGGAGAGAAAATGAATAAAAACTCAAAAACCGGAACTTTTAGTAAAGAATACCTTGAAATAGTGTTGCCGGAAAATTTGGCTAGAAAAATTATCGGAGGTGATCGGAAGGATCATCGAGAAAAATCAAGAAAAATCGTCCGAAAAGTCACCGAAAAAATGTCGGAAAAGTCGCCGGAAAAGTCGTCGGAAAGTTGCCCCGCAGATCTGTCGACAGATGTGTCGGCAGCTGCTGCGCAGCTGCTCGGTAGTTGTCTAGGCAGCTTCTGCGCAACGTCTCGGCAGGTGCTGTAGGCAGCTGCTACACAGCTCTCAGCAGGGCCTCGATAGCGGTCTGGTTCATGCTCACAGCTTCCGGCGATTGGTTCAGGCCTTTTCCCGCAGGTTCTGGAGATTTCAAGTGTGTTTATTCATCTCATACAAAGGTTTAGGGTTTATAGGAATACATTTGTAGTGTGAAAGCTCAAAGAGAAAACCAAAATGATAACCATCTTGATGATAGTTTCTACCATGCTTGTTGCCCCTTGGTAAAGCATGTTACATAAGTCTTCATACACTTAAGTACCTATGTGTATACACTCACGTACTTATCTATATACTTTAAGTATTTGTTACATGATATAGACAAACATATTATTATACATTTATACTACAACAAGTCCCTCCGCATTTTTTTCAAAATTTTTGAACGAAAGCATATACAAGGGTTAATTTGACGACTGATGTTTATAACGACAATAGAAATCAGATATTTCATAAACCGATGTTAACAAGTCTTTTTACATCGCATGCAATTCCGACCGATTTAATAGTGATGATGTCTATTGACATAATTCTAATAGTGCTTCTTGCCTTTGGCCGCCACTTGCTCCTTCAACAGGGCTATATCCTGCTCCAGGCGGGATACGTGCTCGTTCCACTCTAGGTCCCACTCAATGACAACATTGAGCTTACCACGGGCATCCATAGCGTCACATTCCACCTTGGTCTGGTGCCGCTCAACAACCGCCAACTGGTCCTTCGCCTCTCCCAACTCCCTCTGGAGACCTTTGGCGTCCTCCCTCAGTTATCGCTCCATCTGAGGCTGGCTTGACGGGAAGGTGCCCGAACACCGAGCTTAGGATAGGTGCCCGAACGTCGAGCTGAATGGCCACTATTGAATGGTTGTCGGACGAACTGTCCCTTCCAGCCAGCAGAACCCGAGCCTTTCACAAAGGTGGAACAAGAACTCCTGCTTGGAATCGGTCAGAAATTCTGCGGAGGCAGAGAAGGAATCTAGACCGCCCTACTTCACCTCCCTAGCGACAACCACAGTCACCAGATGCGAGACCTGCTTAGTCTTCTTCTATTGGCAGGCCCCGATGGTCTCTTCATCAGCGGCCTCATCTGCCTCATTGGCGTCATTCTGCCACCGTTTCCTGTGGAAAGCTACCTGTGTAGCACAAGCGGTGACATGCCTCAGAAACCGGCTTATTGGTGGACACCACCCTCTCTTTCTGGGGCCCATGCTTGGTGGCGGGGGCTTTTTCCTTAGGCTTTGGTGTAGTGGCAGGGGCCTTGCTCCTACCAGCGGCCCCTTGATCATCGCCACCCTCGATTGCCACCACGTTCTGGTCAGCGAGAGTGAGGTGCGAGTGGTAAGGCATTGGCATTACCATTGGCGTCTCATAATGGCTCACAACTAATGTATGTGGATCGACAACAGTCTGCTGCTCCACCAGCCTAGAGGCATACATGCCCTCCAAAAAGTTCACCAATTCTGTACGATCCATGGATTTGATAAAGGCATCGCGACTCGCTTTATTACCCGACAGGGAATCTAAACAAAAACAACGAGTCAGCCTTGTACAAATTGAGCTAGGGCACAGATCAACGGAAGTTCTTACTAAGGGCACGCGTCAATTGTAGGTTGACCAGCAACTCCCAACCGGTGAGCAGCCGAAGGTCAAGCAGGTTGCGATTCCGCCAACAGCCTTTAATCCTTGCCACGCGGCACTCTTCCTCACGCGTCAAGTTAAAGCACAAGCCCGTTTGTCATTGTTCTTCTGTTCTTGTTATCACATCTTAAACCAGATGCTGATGCTTAACATACAATTGCTGTTGATTCTCTTTTCAGGTTTCTATTCCACTTCTCTTAATGTCATCATGTATATTGTAAGTAGATTTGATGGTTTATTCATTTTTATGATATTCATGATAACAATAAAATTCTATAAAATTTATAGTTTGGATCCTAATTTTAGATTTGTGATTTTGTACATCAACTAAAATGATCATAAATAGTTAGTTGTGAAGTAGGTTGATTGATTTGCTAATTTATGATATACATGATTAGAATTTACTACTTCAATCCTTACAGTAGTGGTATATATTTTTTAAACAGAATGTATTGGTATCCATGTGAGAAAGATAGTGGGGTCACACAAATGGAGGAGTATAAGAAGCAACAAGAAGTAGCTTTGGTAGAGAATGCAAGGAAGGTGAAAGAACTAGCAACACTTGAAATTGGTAGATAGATAAAAGAAGCTAGTTTTCCACATTCAATAACAATGTATTATAGAAAGTAGCCTTGCTTTTCGTAATCCAAGAATTTACTTTGGTACGAAATGTATTTTGCTAAGAATGTACAGAACATCTTGCTATGGATGTGAAGTTTGATATTTTAGATTGAGTTCTGGATTTGTTCACTTTATTTTAAATATTTGAAATATATTTATTGTAGAGAAATGAAAGTATTATGACAAGTTACAAATTCATTAGCAAAAATATATTTTTTTTTTTAAATTGTTGTCACTCTTACACACAGAATTAGTAATAGCCTATATCCTTCAACACTCCCCCTTGTGTCGTCCAAATACAATGTCACCTTGACCACATGATAACGCTTCAGCATTTCCTCGTTAAAAACCTTGCTCGAGTGATAAAAACCCTATGGGACAAAAACAACCTTGAGGAGGAGAAAAAGAGTACAACACGCCCTTCACTATTCGAGATCAAACATGTAGACATCATGCCTCCCCTTGATGTTGAGATCTCCCCCTGATTGCAACAATCACGGGATATCAGATAGTTTATTCATCCCAATGCTATTCACCTGTTTCTCGAAATTAGATTTGGATAACTACTTAATAAATAAGTTTGCAACTTTATCCTCAGATCGGATTTGATTCACTTCAATCTTAAGAAGTGCTTGTTGTTTCTGATTATATAATAACTTAGGCGATATATGTTTAATGTTGTCGCTCTTGATGAAACCTTGCTTCATTTATTAAATGCAAGCTACATTATCCTCATAAATATACGTAGGCTCGTCTACGGTAGAGTTCAAACCACATGTTCTTTGAATATATGAAACTATGGATATCAACCATATGCATTATAAACTGCTTCATAAAGAGAAATAATCTCTGCATGATTCAAAGAAGTAGTAATAAGGGTCCTCTTTCTAGACCTCTAACGTATCACAGTAATCCTCATGGTAAAGATATAACCAGTTTGGAAACAACCTTTGTGTAAGTCTGAGCTACACCTGGCATTAGCAAAACTCATCAAAATATCACCACGATTTGGATGGACTGAGGGAGGATGCCGCCCTATGACCTATGGAGTCCAATTCTATCGTGTCGTCATTCTTTTCTCTCTGTAGGGATAGAACAGGCATAAATTATCTTTCCTTTTAAGTATCGAAAGATTTTCTTTATACCAGCCCAATGGAGTTGCATTGACTAGGGCTATATCTAGCCAACAAGTTCATAACAAATTAGGTGTCCGATCTTGCATTATGCTAAGTATAATAATGTACATATTGCACTTAGGTAGCGAACTTCTACCACTAACATGTATTCATCATTATCCTTAAGACGAAATGGATCTCTCTTATTGTCATGACTACGGACGACTATGGGAGTGCTTACAGGCTTGACTTTATCAAAAAGCCTAAGCATCTATTGACATGGTGTTAAATTTTTAAACTGAGACAAATACATGTTCATCCAAGGTCTTTCATCTCAAACTTGGATTTCAAGAGTTCAACAGTTTTCCTTAACTCATCAAGTGTTCCAATTATGTTCATCAATATAAATTGCGACAATTGCAAATATGGAACTTATCATGGAAACGCATGGGCATAGTTCAACATATCCCTTCTAAAAAAAGTGACATGTTTCAACCTCATTGTAAACGCTCTCCGTGGGCTAGAGCCACTTGATTTGGGTAAATAAAGTTTATTAGAAACCTTCATGTATATTCGTATCTAGATGCCCATAAATATACATAATGATGACATTCGTAAGCTACATGTTCAATTATTTGAAAACAACTAAACTGAAAATGTAGTGGAGTGCAATGACATCCATTACAGGAGGATATATATCCTCGTAGTCGATTCCAAGGCATTGTGAGAAGTGTTGCGCCTAAGGCGAGTCTATATTTCTCATCATGTTTTCTAACGAAGATCCAATTTATGCCATTATGTTTTATGTTAAGAGGTGTCGGCATCTCAGGCCTGAATCCATGCAACCTATGGGTCTCCCACGCTCCCTAGCGGAACCTACAACATGTGATGCCATTATGGATGCCACCTTGTGGCATCACCATGCCAGCATCCATGGCGGCGGCGCAATGCCCAGCTGTTCTGGGTGGCGCCATGTCCTCTTAAAGGGACATCAATCCTTACAGGCATTTTTATAGCAAGTATATATGATCTCGTCACTTTAAGGGGAATCAAGATGAGACATAATGGGGACAGACCATAACATTTTTTGCCATTCCTATTGAACATTGACATTCTAACCTCACCCGAATGAAGGGAATACTGTCTCAACAAAGTAATAAGGCTGACATTTGTATATACTCATTTGTTACTAATAACCCATTTTGATGCATTGCGATAGCGTGATTGACACATAACCGCACATTCAAATATGCATAAGTGCGAGATATCAGACTCTCACCCAGTCACTAGCTGTAACGCAAAGAAAGGTAAGTGGCGATAGGTCGTAGACTAATTAGTATAGCTACACCCGATATTGCATAACCCCAAGGGAAAATATTGGTGCGCATTATGTCCAGGCTACCATTGTAGTCGTTTAATGGTGGCTTTCTACGAGACCATTTAGGTGTGTACATGGGAATATGTTGCCTAACATTAGTCTTTAATGATATGTAATGGTCATCAAAAGTTTTCAATGTAAACCCCCTAGCATTATCAAGTCAAATTGATTGAATGAGATAATTCGAGTAGTTAGCCTGCAGCCATATGATCTGAGCCAGGAGTTTATCATAAGCAGCATTACGAGTGGACGATAGGGCGACAAGTGTCCAGCATGTCTGCGGGTCAAATAACATCATAAAATATTTGAACGGTCCGTATGTTGGTTGAATCAGTTCACAGAATACCCTTGGATTCTATGTAATAACATAACTCGTACACTTGTGTCCTTTGCTTAGGGAATAGGCTTTGAAAAATGAGCGATGGGTCATAGAAAACAACCGATGAGAATTTTGGTTGAGCCACGAAGTTGTAGTTGACCTCAGATGCCGAAGAGGGGAGTATGGTGCCACTAATGGTGTTATGACCATGTGCATGCTATAGGGGGATGACGGCGGTGGCGCCAGGTGGTCTAAGCTACTCCTCGATTCAACTTTTGATTAATGCTTCTTTTAGCTTGAAAGAAAGAATATCCGTGTTAAGTCTTCAATAGTCAAATCATCATATCACGATCGGGATGTCCCAATCTATCGTGCCAAAGTCTATATGTGTCAGAATCCCGAAGGTCATCTGTTAGGATGTTGTTCGATTTAATAACTCTAATAATGGTTACATATAACCTACTAGATCGACACATTAGCTTCTCTAATACTCGTTTATGTCCACTGTCATTCGAGGTAATGCAAATGAACTCATGTTCATTCTCACTTGAGTTTTCACCATTGTCATTAATGATAATAGTTAAGGCAAATGTCATTACATAAATTCTTGGAAAAAGAGTATCAAAATTTGTGGAATCCATATTGGCATTATTGCCATCTTCATCATCTCCTTCAACTACAAGATAAGCCTCTTGCTCTCTCATATCTTTATATACCTTGTATTGTGCAACTTGTTTTTTACTCGCATTACAGTGCTTCAACCAATGGACTGAAGATCCACATCTATAGCATACCTCACCCTTTGGTTGAGGTGCATTAGGATGTCCCCTAGGGAAGTTAGTGGAGACACCACCACAACCGGTGGCGCTGGCTTTGCCTTTCCGACCAACGCTTCCACGTGTCCACGCACTATTCTGGTGGGTTCCTTCCTTTGTAGGGCAGTTATGTGGACCCGTACGTCCATATTGATATCCCTTTACCATAGGGTTTCGCTCTTTGCGCCTCCTGTTTTAGGTGCACCACTATAATTCGCCTCCTGAATGCTCTTAGTTCCAACCAACCTTGAATTATAGTTCTTTACGACTATATTATCATGTTTCTCAGCAACTAATGTGGCAGTCATATGCTTATGAAACCCCGTGATTCCGTTTAGCATTATATTCAAACCTATATTGCTTCGAAACTAGTAATGTAGAAACAAGGAAGGTTGAGAGAGTTTTCTCAATTAAATCTTGATCCATGAACTCAACTCCATATAATTTCATTGGTAGTAAGGTGATCCTCGACGTCAATCACTTATTAGTGATACCCGATGTCTTTAGTTTAGTGAAGTCGAGTTTTTGCATATTTGCATTCGACATTCTAAAAAAGAAGGAGAATAAATTAGTTTCAGAGTATAATACTTCCATGACAACAAATAAAGATTTCTAAGCGTCTTTGCTTCCAAGAAATCAGATTCCAAGAAATATGGATTAGACCGAAACAATGATGTTTGAATGGTATGCAAATTTCAGTGCTCACGAATCTTTTATTTATAGCTGATTTAATTTCTCAACGAACCTCTTGTTCGGAGGAGCATGATCCCCCATAGTTTGCCTCAATTCGACTTTACAATGCGGCAGATAGAAGAAGGGATTTTGGAATCTCGAGTACAAGAAAACATAAAATTAAAAGAAAGCAGGGACTTTTACAAAAGCTTACTTGGTGTTACCTTGGTACATTATCTTGCTGAGTAGGGCTGATACACGCGCATGTTGATGCAGGTGTGTGAGGCTATTAGGATTGCAAATTTCTTTCGATCCTGGAGTAGGATTGCAGATGTTGCTTCATTCTATGAAAAAGGTCAAAAGAGGTCGCAGTTTTGGCTGGAAGTTAGCCGGAAAAATATGCCTCTGGGGGTGGTCGCCAAAGTTAAATAAAGCGAATAGCTAGTGTACTACCTATTGATATCACATATATAAATTGAAAAATATAAATATTACAAGTGAAATATAATGTGTCCCACCTATCTACCCCCTGCACCAAAGGATCACTTACTGCCGGCACCTCGACCCTCTTAAGCATTCCTACTTCCAGCAACACAGTCTCGCCTCTATTACTCCCGCTGCCCCTGCTATTGTTGAGATTGAGACCTCGATGGCTAAGTCTGGATCCTTAGGTCGCCCTATGGTATGGCTGGGCTGACGGCGGTGGTTACTGCTGCCGCTAGCGCTCTTCTTCCTCTCTTGCCTTCTTATCCAGCAAGTCCTTATGCATATTGTCCTGCAACCACCCATTGGCCTTGGCATCCTGGAACCACTTGATTGCCCCTTTCTTATTACTAGAAGTCTTATTCTGCTTGAAGTAGGCAGAGCACTCATAAGAGGCTAGAACCACATCATACCCTTTTCTCCAAGCGGCAACAAGCTGGCCCGAAATGCCATCTACCTTCTTTTGCAGCTGGGCCACCTACTCTCAAATTGGAGCCAAGGCAATGATCTCGGCCTCCTTCTTGGCAACCACAGTCTTTAGGAAGCGAAGGCTCTTGCGATCGTCAGACGTGTCAGAACGCAACCCCTAATTATTAGTGCAAGCGAGCCATCGCCTCGGTTACACACTGCATTTATGACTCATTATGAAAATTTAAACGATGTCTTATCACCCATAAACTACAAACCCTAGCTCACCAAGTGTCATGCAACGTGTCACTATGAAGAGATTTCCAAATGCACAAATACACCAAGTCCCATCCTTCCTAGGACTAATAGCATCTCCCAACATGCTAAGCCCTCGGTCTAGCCGTGTACCCTTACCTCGACCTAGGACCTGGCCTTCAATCCCTCTTGATTGGGGACTTAGGGGACTAAGGTACTGGATATACCGGCAGGCCTCTTATCGTGCACTTCTGGTGTTTCCGGTTAGGCAAACTCCTCACCCAAAAGAGTTCTTGACCAGGGACTTGGGAACTAATTTATTTCATATACATAACAAGAGCAAACATCGAAAGAACATGACTAAACAACCACAAGAAATTGCCTCTGGCTCATCGGGGGCACGCTAGAGCTCCTATAGTGAAGCAAGACAAGTCACTGGCATCCATGTCGACTAGAAACACCTCCGGCGGATGAAAAGACATGGATGTAGAATAGCTCTCATGCCGGCTACAAGGCCTTTACACAATGTCCGATCTGAAGAGGGCACGCTTCCACATCGAACCCCTGTGGGTACAATTTCCAATACCTTTTATACATACATGCAGATATTTCCAAATCAATTAAGCCAAAACTGTACCTTCTCTATAGCGTTACTCTGTCTTTATCTCATATCGATACTAACTTAGGCATCAAAGGGTTATAGACCCCAAATTCTGGTATGCCCCTGAACCATTTCTCTATCTTGACAATATTGAGACGAAATGTCCTCAACTTGGTGATTTTCTAGGTGACGGCATCCCCAGGGGCTGACAAAAACAAAAGTGGAAGCGAGTTTGAGTTGTTTGTTTTCGTTTAGGATTAAATACTGTTTACTCCCTATACTTATATGGTTTCATCGTTTCAGTCTTTGACCTTCGAATTTCACCTAAAAAGTCCCTGAACTCTCAATTTCCTTCCAATTGGTCCTTGCCGTCAAAATTTTTCTGTTAAAGTTGCTGAAAATGTCTATTATGCCCTCACTTACGTTTTTTTTTAATTTATTTTTTTCTCTCTTTTATTTCTTTTTTTCATTTCACCTCTTGAAGGTTTATGGATTTGAACCATCTTGATGAGGAGATGAATAGAATGAGGGGAGAGAGCCGGAAGAAGAAGAGATAAAAACAAAAACAAAATAATAAAAAAAAGAGGAAGAGAATTTTCTTTTTTAAGTAATTGAGGGTATAATAGACTTTTTAGGGGAAGATAACGGAATTTTTGACGGATGCTTAACGGCAAGGACCAATTGGGAGGAAATTGGGAGTACAGGGACTTTTTAGGTGAAATTCAAAGGTTAGAGACTGAAACGATGAAACCCTATAAGTATCGGGACACTACTACAAAAAGGTTATCAGACGACGGTGGATTTGTATTGTGTGATGACCAAGCTCACCATGGTCTAAGTGAGTGTTGTGTAATTGAAATATCAGACAGCTGTGATTTCACCATTGTGTGATAGTACTTTGCTCAACAGAATACTAGTTTCTGTTGTGTGAATTCTGCGCAGGCATGTGCCTGGAATGGCATAGGCGGGGATGACGCGGCACAATCAAACAACAGAAAAGGAATTTGCCGTTGTCTGAAATTTATAACACACAACAGATATAACTCATTCTTTGTTATCTGAGATTCATAACACACACTAGATATAACTCATTCTTTGTTGTCTGAGAGTAATAACAGACAACAGATTTGTTGTCTGAGGTAACACACAATTGAAGTAAAATTATCTCCCTTGTCTGTTGATTACTCAAGACAACAGAGATCATTTTATTTCAATTGTGTGTTATGAATCTCACACAACAGAATTTTGATTTCTTTTGTTGTTGGTTGTTAGTTCACACAACAACTATATTTGGTTATCCGTTGTGTGAATATTATAATCAAATTGGGTACCAACCAGTGACTGTTGTGGGAGAAGCCTCAATTTTGAACTCTTTTATTATCATACAACACATGGTTTTGTATTGTGTTGTATGACTTAACCTTAGACAACTTGGATTGCCTTAACAAATTGTATGAGGTTCTCTCAGACAACACATTCTTTTTATCAACTGTTGTGTGAATATTATAAACCAGTTGTGTGATTATTTGAGGTTCTGTTGTCTGAGCTTGCTTCTCACAACTTCTTGTGAACTGTTGTTTGTTCATTCATTACCTTGCTAGCTTGGAACAATTTTTCAGAAACAATGCAGCATATATATTACCACAAACAGTACATATATTACCAATGAACAGTATATATAAAGCCACATTGATCCAAATAATTAGTGTAACTATATAGTTGCATTTGTCAAGTACAACCAAACATCTAACTATATAGTTAAACTACTAGACAAACAAAGAAAGCATTCCTAGTCTAGCTAGACCGATGCATGAATGAATCAAAAGCTGATAATTGTTTCATGTGATATCTATCAGCACAAGCAAAATTTCATCATGCTTTCCCAAAACATCAGTGATGGCTCCTACACGTATCTATTAACCACAAACCTAGCCCACTCATTCCTTATCTCATCGATATCCACACGGGTATAAACAAGGCTGCTTCTTCTCTCCCACTGAAAACAATTCAAGTAACCCATGTCAAAATTACCATAAAAATCTCATTGGAACACAAATAGAATAAACAAGCTTTATTGTACCTTGTTAACAAATGAAATGTCTTTATCCTCAATAATGTCTTTCATGTATCGCATGACAAAGTAGCCGCACTCCTTGTTGTTCGGTTGAGGAGGAATACCCTAAAAACAGTGAATCCAACATAGAGAAAACAAAAGAATCCAAAATTAATAATCATGGAACCTAATAAAAATTTGCTTAAGTGGACTAGAGAGTTAAGGCATGAACAACTTAACTTTGAAGATTTACTAAACCTTCATTTCTGCAGCAATGAACTTGAAACTTTGCAAACTAAAAGTAACCATGTTAAAGAAAAACACACTAAATTTTCAAGCAAATCAGAGAAGTAAGGGAAAAGATAGATGCAGATAGACTGAACTGTCAGGCTTTAGAAAAATATTGCAGCAGCAAAGTCAAATTAGAAAATTCACCAAAAATTCATTGCAAGTCCAAATGACAAGAATCAGTATTGAAATGAGCATTGGGATGTACAGTTCAATATACACAAAAACCAGAGGTTAAATAATTCAAATGGAAGTTCAAATCTCAACAGAAAATCAGAGGAGACATTTAAAGTGCTGGAACTTTTCCAAATGCAGACCAAATTTGGAAAAATCATCAAAAATTCATTACACATCTAAATAAGACGAAACTTTCCAGATCCTTTGTTAACTAATAGAAAAGAAATATATCAAAATTTAAGAATATTTGGAGGCCAATAAGTTGGGAAAAAGAAATACCAGAGAGGGCTATGCCGCAGGGCAGTTTTTTTTTTGTTTTTTTTGTTTTTTTTTTTTTTTTGCAAAATTCCAACTAACTGACTTTTCTTTGGGGGTTCAAACTTATTTTGTTTTGGACGAAACTTATTTGGAGAAAGTCTTGGAATGTCCAATTTTAAAGAAAACAAAGCTCAGCTGAAATCAATATTGAAGGATGAATCAAAATAATAACAAAAAATTATGCTACAATCTAGTGGATCTATACTTATATGCCTGCCACAACATTGCCACACAAAGAAACAATCCATGCTAACAACTGGAAAGTATTCTTAATATGCATGCATGCAAACAATGCACCATCAATGCCCATCATCAGTCAAAACAAGTTTTTGAGACCATATTATTTTGGTGATAGTTACCATAGATATGCGACTACTTATGCTATTACGGCAATAACATGATGGAAATAAGAAAAAAAATTTACACTTTCATCGCGAGGCTTAAGACGGGATCTTCCGGGAGTACCATGGCTACTTTCATATGAAGGCTTTCCCTCTAAGGAAGGAGAATCTCTCCCCGTGGCCCTTGCCTGGCGATGGAGAGGTGAACAAGAACTAAATTACCATCTTAAAACCAGATAAAAAAGACAATCACTGATTTATCCTATTGCATAAAATCTAAAATTGAGAACAATTTCTACATGAATGGAATCAGACATAAGTAAGTCATTCATCACATTGCATCTATTGGATGCAAATAAGACTACGGCGACAATCACTACCATCATTTTCACTCAAAAATCAAATTCAACTTTACAAATTGATTGCAAGCTAAAACAAACACAGAGCCAATAGCGATAATGGTGGACAAAAGTTAATACCTTGACGCAGATCTTGCGGTTGCTTTGGGGCCTTGTAAAGTGCTTGACCCTCTTCTTCACAGTCGGCTTCTTCAACAACGGAACCGCCATTTTCACTCACCTCCTCCTCCTCCTCCTGCAAATCGAAACGGAAGATTGAAACTTGTTAGATAAAGCAGATGGAATAATCGAATGATATTGATGGCAATTGGGTGATTGATGTAGCTCCGCTACCTGGCTAGAGTTTTAGGTTGGGGACTTGGTGGGGCTTTATATAAGCGAAGAGAGGGTACTATCGGGTACCATTAGGCCATGGTTTCAGATCGAGAGATTGAGGGAGCTTTCTCGAGAGAGAGGGAGTGGTTTCACGACTAAGAGAGCTCGAGAGAGGTTAGGTTTGGTGCGACTTAGAGAATTTCAGGGAGCGAGGAGTGAAATGGTTGGGGGGGGGGGGGGGGGGGGGGGGGGGGGTGTGGGGGGTTAGGGTTTGATTTTGAGTATTTGGGTTACTGGTTGGAGGGAGTAAACGGGGCTGTTTTGCAAGGAGTAAGTGCGCTTATAGGGTTTGGTGGAGTAAAGGTTTCAATTAAATTTTTTGGTAGGAGACTTCAATTGTTCTAATGTTTCTCCAACAACAAATAAATAAAAGCATCGTTGTGTGAGTATACGATGATAAAGCAGGCTGAGAGAGAAAATTTGCCGCCTGTGCCAACATAAGTTTCATCAAATTGAAACTTTGCCGCGCTATGCAAGTTGCTTTCATGCTCAGACAACAGAACCATGACAATCTGTTATACAAATTTGTGCATCTTGCACTAGGTGACCTAGTAGGATTTATCAAAGTTCATACAACACTTTGTTATATAACAGATAACAAAAAACTGTTGAGTGATGGTTCAAATTTCATTGTTGTAAGCTCGTTCTAGGAGGGAATTATTTGCTCATTTCCCTCCATTCTAGGCCTCACATTTACACAACAGAAACTTCTAAACTCAGTTGTGCAATATCTTCCTAAAAAAAAAAGTTTTCAATTTGCTTATATTCACACAACAGAAACAAATTAGTACCGTTGTATGATAGAGGTTGTGTTACCACACAACATCAGATTTTTGTTTTGTTGTGTGATGAGTGTTGTGTGTTTCAATTTTTGTAGTGGGGGGGGGGGGGGGGGGGGGGGGGGTTACAACGAGAGAGAGGGGTTAGGGTTTGATTCTGAGTATTTGGGTTACTGGTTGGAGGGAGTAAACGGGGCTGTTTTGCAAGGAGTAAGTGTGCTTATCGAGTTTGGTGGGAGTAAAGGTTTCAATTAAATTGTTTGGTAGGAGACTTCAATTGTTCTAATGTTTCTCCAACAACAAATAAATAAAAGCATCGTTGTGTGAGTATACGATGATAAAGCAGGCTGAGAGAGAAAATTTGCCGCCTGTGCCAACATAAGTTTCATCAAATTGAAACTTTGCCGCGCTATGCAAGTTGCTTTCATGCCCAGACAACAGAACCATGACAATCTGTTATACAAATTTGTGCATCTTGCACTAGGTGACCTAGTAGGATTTCTCAAAGTTCGTACATCACTTTGTTATACAACAGATAACAAAAAACTGTTGAGTGATGGTTCAAATTTCATTGTTGTAAGCTCGTTCTAGGAGGGAATTATTTGCTCATTTCCCTCCATTCTAGGCCTCACATTTACACAACAGAAACTTCTAAACTCAGTTGTGCAATATCTTCCTAAAAAAAAGGTTTTCAATTTGCTTACATTCACACAACAGTAACAGATTAGTACCGTTGTATGATAGAGGTTGTGTTAACACACAACATCAGATTTTTGTTTTGTTGTGTGATGAGTGTTGTGTGTTTCAATTTTTGTAGTAGTGGGAGTAAGTAATATTTAACCCTTTCTTTTATTTTCATTACTTAAATTGGAATGCTTCAGTTATATATGTGTTATGTGTGAGTGTGTGTGTTTAATAGAGACAAAAGGGACACGGTTGACTGGTAGCCAACCAAGGAAAAAATAAAAGTGGAGAGAAAAAATGGGAAGGAGAAAAATGGAAACAAGAGAACGAATAAGCATTAGAGTTGATTATAATTCATTTTAAAATTGGTGCGGGTCTCTCTTGTTTCGGCAATAAGAAGCGAAAAGAAAACTTGTGAAATTACTATAGAAGTATTTTTTATAATTTGCTTCTGAAATGGTTCTTTTTGCTTAATTTTCCTTTATCATTATGAAATTGAGATGTAACTAATTTTGTTAGATTGAATTTTCTTCATAGTTTAGTTCATGAGTTTTGCTTATTTACCCTTTTGGATGGTGGGTAGTGTAATTTTATTATGAAATTGAATCATTTCATATGATGGATTTGTGTATGTATTTGAGGTGTGTTCTATATCTTGTGCACTTTTGGAAATCAATGGTTATTGTTGTAAATAGCATACAAACTGTATATATAGTGAGAATCTTTTAGACAGTAGAATTGTGGTATTGGTATTGTGCACAATATTTATGATGTGACTATGATTAATAACACAATTATCAGGCTTAGGTAGATCTAGGCTTTGATAGTCAAGACATAACTACAGAGTGTGCATGACAACCCACTATTCTGAACAGATCAGGCTTAGGTAGCCCTAGGCTTTGATAGCCCAAACATAGTTGAAGGACATGCAATGGTAGTCCATTAATGGTATGGTTATGCATCGGGCTTAAGTAGCCCTAGGCTTGGGTAGCCAAGGCATAATTAACAGGTGTGCAGTGGCAGCCCATTATTATTACATTGTACAGTTATTTTATGGTAGTAGTTGCCTTGGCAAAACTTTATGCTCATTAGACCAAGGGTTTGATCAAGAAAGAATTTTATCTTAATTAGTGTTGTTTTCAATAACAATGCTTGGTTTTGATAAGAATTTCGAGCTGAGCCGTTTCAAGTGGTATTAAAGCATTAATCCTCCGAACTGTGGTCCTCTGCTGATTATTTTTTTTTTCTATTTTGGAATCATTTTTTTTTTTAAGTTTTGGTCTGTAACCGGTTCTTTCTAGTGATAAAAATTTGAAGATTGTTCTAATACTCCTTGTTTTTTCTGTTTACAACCTTTCACTATAGATGAGGCCTGTTTTGTTTTTTTTACTCAAATGAGAAAAGCTTTGGAATAATAAAAATCTTAAGAATAACTTTGTAGTTTGTACGTTTAATATTTGGAGTTGGGGTAGTGATGTGCTCATATTATCCTATATTTCTATGTCTCTTAATCTTGGTTTTATGTTTAGTTCTCCTCATTTATGATTCATTTATATGTTTTAGTGTTTTTGTAGGTTTGTTTCGTAGAAAGAAGAAAAGAAGCTAGAATGAGCTAAGTAGGATTGAAAGGCGATTGCAATACCACGTTCCAGAATCTGCCAGTGCAGAACCTCTAACTTTCCCGAATGACTGGGAGTTAGCCAGATTGAATCAGACAATGAGCCTTACATAATGGAAAGCTACAGATGTCTAGTTTCTGTAGAATTTTAGGATCTCAATTTCGATTCTTCTAGAGCAAGTTATGATTATTTGAGTAAAGATAGGTCAGACAGGAAATCTGCTCGGGAATTTACAACTATTCGTGGAGAACTCAAGTTCCGTGGCACAAGATCATCAATCGTAATGTTTCAAGCAAGTTAATTCAGATGAGGATTCAATGAGGAACGTATTCCTACTTCTACAAGAGATATTTCAAAGTTTTCCCATTCTAAATGAAGAAAAGAATCTAAACCCAAGTTTTACAAGGAAACATGAAGCTAAAAATGAGCAGAAATCTTCCCTATATAAGGGAGCACGAATTTACATGAGAGAGAGTCTTGGGAGCACAATGTAGATGCCTATGGAGCGGAGACGACACATCCATCTTCCCCTTCTTTTCCTTTTCCATTCTTTTTATGTTTTTCCTATGTTTTACTTAGTTATATTTTGTTAAACCTTTAATTTCTAGGGTTAGGATGATGCCCTATCATGATTGTTTATGTACTTTGTTGTTTTATTGATGGATTTATAGTTCCTTTATGATGAATGCTTAATCACTATTTGAATTGATGCTTTACACCTTAGGGCTTTGCATATAGTAATTGGAAGACAAATTTGAAGCAGAGATGTGATATCCACCAATTTACTTGGTTTGTTTTGTGGCCTTGTTGTTTGCAGACCTTATTTATTTTGGTATTGTGAAATATTTTGTTGTTGGATGATATTATATTTTTATGAGACTTTATTTTATTAATTTTGTTTGTACAGTTAGTTTTAAGATTAATTAGTTATTTTATTAAAAAGGAGAATAGGAATTTTAAACTAGTTGTTACAAAGAGGTTGTGTTTACTTAGAAGTCTGAAACTTATCAGATATTTTCTAATAGTTAACTGAACCTATGAGTTTTTAGAGACAAGAAAAGTCTTTTAGACGTGTTTAAGGTAGAAAGAGAAGAAAGAACAATGTCTGCATGCAGGGATAGAGAAAGGAGAAAATAGGTTAGGCTGCGCTGACCACAGAGGCTTGAGACGAAGTATCAAGTCTGAGATCAGGTGTTTTTGTTACAATTTCGACCAGGTATTTTTATTTAAATGATTATGTTCTTTCATTGCTTGAAATTAGACGTATCAAGGGTTATTTTGTTGTTGATTTCATAGAAAAATATTAAGGATCAAATTTATGGTGATTTTTCAAAGTTGACATAGAGGAAACAGGTTTTCTGCTGACAGAAGTTAGGAACGTGTTACAGTCGTTGTTTGAAGAGCCAAATGCTTTGTTTTAGGCGTCAAATTTTTCTGAACGTTTCTCTTTATGTCTAATTTCTGGACTAAAATTTTAGTGAATTTATCAATCGTAATTATTTTTATAAAATTCGTTAACCATCTGAATCTAGCTATTTAGGTGGAGAGGCTTATTTTGGGTTCTGTTTTGAAGACAGCTTTTGGGGTTTTAGAAAAACTGATTTACTCCCAATTTTTATCATATGCTAAATATTGAGCCTTAAATAGACTTGGCAAATTTCAACGAATTTTAGTTCATATTGAATCCCATGGAATTTTTAGAATAGTCATTGTTGGTGAAGGTTTCATTTCCTGGCAGCAACAGATGTCAGTTTTAGAAAATTGTTTGGAAAAGTTTTTAGTATTCTTTTGACTTGATATTTTTACAGTAGATACTTGAGCATGTCTAGTTTAGTGCTGTAAATTTTAAAGGGATTTGATTAACGACTGTAGTAACTGAGATTTTTCCTTCGGACATAGGCTCTGCCATATTGCTTTTATAAGGTTCTAGTTCGTGTCTCATTTTGAGTTTTTGTTTGCTTTAGGCTGAGAAACTGCAACTTAGGACACTGCACCAGTTACTTGTATAGCTTGTTAGTTAAGGTAAGTAACTTTTGTTTGCTCTGGAACCATGATAAATATATTATTGATGATACGTTACTATATTATATATTATACGCTTATGATTTTGAGTGCACCATTTTTGTTCCCGTTGTGAGTGCTTTGGCTTGTACTAGTATGTATGCATCATGCAAAATTTGATAAGCTCTGATGCAAAATTTGATAAGTTCTGAAAGAGATTTCTGCTAGGTACTCTCTTGGCATATCAATACCAATAGGCTGTCTGGGGAGAAATTTGTTCTGTAAGTGCAAATTATGCACTATTTTGTCTTTGCATGTTCTGCATTGTCTGTTATATGGCCCGCATAATGGGTTCATCACCAACAGGTGACATCTGTCTCCCACCTCTGATAATTTTGGGTCTCATTGGTATGTTATGTCTAGAGGGACCTAGAAAGTTCAGTTTGACTTGTTTTGAGTGCACTCCATGTACTATGCATTTTACTATATTGTATATAAGTATATATGGAATGCCTTCCTATTTGTTATACGTAGTGTGTTATAGTTACTTACTGAGTTTATATCTCATTAGTAATTTGTTGTGGTTCTAGGTACTAAAGATGAATTGAATGCTTAGAAGACTTGGTAACAGCTAGTGGTTGGGCCGGCGTCCCCTAGAATAAAAATTCAAGTTTCTTGTTTAAGATTGTTCTAAATTTTAGAATGGAGCTTCCGTTACCTTTTATTTATTTATTATTATTTAACTTTTTATTTTTCAAGTGAACTAAAATGTATTTCGAAGCTTTTATTTATTTTAATTTGACTTAATAAAAGTACAGTTTTCACCTCCAAATTTTGGGGCATGACAAGAGATGCAATATAATTTGATTAGCTTCTCATGATTAAGTGTGGTAAATTACATTATTACTTGAGAAAGACTAATGGTTTACTTGATTCCCTCGTTTTCTAAAGCATAATGAGTCTTGAATGTTAAATTTATACATGAGAAAGATAAACTGCATAGTTAGGATATAAGATCTTTACCCGAGAGGGAAAGCATCATATACTTAAGGAAAACTATGGCCGTACCTGGACTTAGATACGGGAATTGTCATCAAAAGAAACAGAAGAATCTGTTAATCATAACATAAATGGGATTGTTAGTGGTTGATTCTGAAACCCTAGGTTTTATCATCTTTGCTTTTCAACTTATAAACTTTATTTTGTTTGTTTCACATTATTTCTTTACTCGAAAATCTAAAAACAATACTTTCTTTATCTTAATTGTTTATGTGTTTTTGTGTTTGGATTAATTAGCTTAGGATTTAAATTGATTATCAATCCTCAGTTGGAACGATCTCGTACTTGCACACTATACTAACGACGATTCGTGCGCTTGCGAGTTTTAATTTAAATTTCACAACAGGTAGAGCGACTTTTTTACCAAAATCCTAGTCAGCGTCTGGTCTTTTGTTAAGGTGTATGCCCGGTCCGAAGGCACATCCTCACGGCGGCGTCTTTGAAAGGGCTAGAAGCTAAGGGACCTTGTGTTTGGGATTACGAGGTCTAGTCTGGGAGAAGATAGCAGGGTTGCGACGCTATTGTCCAGGGCATTTAGGGAATTTAATGGTGAATTGTAGCGGTAGGCTGATGGATGGGACTGAAGGCTGATGTCACCTAACCATAGGAAGGAGTGTGGAAGAGTTGTGGGGAGTTTTGCGTTGGTGTGGCAGGACTGGTGATAACCTGAGGGTGATAACCAAAAAGCAGCATCGCTGCGAATCACTGGTGTCAGATAGATCACTTGGACCCGATCTTATCATATTAGATTGATCACTAGGTTGGGTATTCTGGCTCCGATCTCAAGAAGGGCAGAGTGGCTAGCCAGACGGTGGTGGGTAACGGTGGCGCTGCTGCCAATAGATGGATGACAAGGGAGGCACCTGCACGTCATGATTTCTTGGCCATTTAAGCTTTGGGTCTGGGCTTTAACCTTTGTCTTTGTTGGTCTGGGCTTTGACCCTTGACCCAACTTATTTTTCTTTTTTGCTTTATTATTATTTACTTCTAGTAAGCTATACCTCTATGCCAGTATTAATTCCCTATCACTTATGGATAGGGCAAAGTGGGCTTTGTCCTGATATGCATAATCTCTGTGCCTTGTGTCACCTGGCGACGTGAGCTATTTGCTTGATCAAATGGATGCAACCTTCTAATGGCAGAATGAAATTAATTGTCACCAAATTTATTTTCATGTGTTAACATAGTGGAAAAGCAATAATGCTTCGTGATAAAGTTATCTTTCTAGTATGCCACCACTATGTCAAAGCAAATGGAGTAGCTATTTGTGCGTTTTTTGCTAATTGGTGCTTGTTAGAATACATAGGTTTTGTGGAGAATCTTAATATTATTGTAAGATGTTCTCTTTATGCTTATAGCAATCTGGGGTTCAGGCTTTACATCCCCCAACCCCTTGTATTCTGCAATTTCATTAATCAAGGCTTGAGGACAGTTACACTAACCTCTTTCCAGAAAAAAAAAAAAAAAAAAGGTATTTAGAGTTGGAGTTGTCTTAGATACATTTGTTTGATTATTGTTAATTAATTAGAATACTTTCCAATTTTTTTTATTGGTTAGAAATTTATTGATTACTATTTCTGGTGGCTTTCCCGGGGTACCTCACTTAGAATGCTGTATCACAAGTTATATTGGTCCAACTCCTCAATCCTGTACCAAGAGCACAGCGTTAGAGGGATAAACCGTACCGGACAATTTATGCCCCTCCAATGCCTGAGTAAGATACCAATATATAATGAACTATAGTAGTGGAAGGAGTTATTGCCCGTAAAAGGTGGTTGTGCTGATGCTTTAATACTAGAGCAGGGAAAGGGGTTTCCCCTATCTTCGATGTGGGACGCATGTTGTCCTCTTACAGCTATATCAGCCTTCCGGTGTGTACTTAGATGAATTATGCTGGTCTGGTACGGACCCCTCTGTGTCCGGGGTGTCATCCCTGACGTGAACCATCCTTGTGGGATGTGAACCCGGCCGGTGGTCTGGTACCTGGGTTTGACCTATAGGCCCCAGTTGACTGCTAAACCTAGTGAATTATCTAGTAGTATGTACAAGTCCCCCAAGTTCATGTTCAAGATGTTTCTTGGGGGGGGGTTTGATATTTCTGGTCACGAGGTTTAGCACAAATGTGCCTGTAAAGAGTCCCCCAAGTGCACATGCAATGGATGTCTTGAGCAGGTTACACTGCAGGTAGCTAATCTACAACGCTCCTGATTTAGCCCTCTAGTATCCGATGGGGTTGAAGGAGTGCTTGAGACTAATACCCGATGGGGTGGTGAGGGCATGGGCCTCCGGTACCCGATGGGATGGTAAGAGAGGGCATGGGCCTCCGGTACCCGATATGTATTAGAGGGAAGGCATGGGCCTCCGGTACCCGATGGGATGGAAGGAAGGCTTGGGCCTTGAGTACCCGATAGGGTTATAAGAGGGATTGGTCCCCTGGTACCCGATGGGGTGGTAAGAGAGGGCATGGGCCTCTGGTACCCGATGGGTATTAGAGGGAAGGCATGGGCCTCCGGTACTCGACAGGTATTAGAGGGAAGACATGGGCCTCCAGTACCCGATTGGATGGAAGGAGGGCTTGGGCCTCGAGTAACCGACGGGTTATAAGAGGGATTGGTCCCCAGGTAACCAATGGGGTAGTAAGAGAAGGCATGGGCCTCCGGTACCCGATGGGGTTGAAAATGTCGTACCCGATAGGGTTCCTCGTGCATTTCAGCCACGTGGGGTTTATAGTGCTGCGCAATAAATGCCCGTCCCATCGACTGACGGTTTCGGGGCGTGGAGGGGCGCGTGGGACACGTGTAACTATCCTACGGTCGAAGGCCCTTCGTCTTCAACGAATGCGATTTATTGGAGATTGAATTTAAGGGGGAAATGGATTGTTTCGCTTCATTTTTGAGAAAACCCTCAGAGAGAACCCTGTGGATTTGCAGCGACAAAGCGAGGAAGAGGGATCTAGGGGAGAAGTGGTGTCCTTGCCTCTTGGTCGATCGATCGCTTGCGGAAGAAAAAGGTTAGAGCTCCCTCACTCTGTTTGTATACTTCTTTTGATTCTGCCATTGATGTGTTCTGTTGTGAATTTCCCTTCTGCGTCATTTTTATTTGTAAGTAATGAAAAGAAGGAATAGGGAATAATGCTTAGTGTAAGTTAGGTATAGGTAGTATCTGGAGAAAACATTGGGTTTTCGCTTAAGATTTCGAGTATGATGGGTTTTGCATCTTTCTGTTGCTTCTTGGATTTTGCTTAATTTTCTGGGTTTTGTTTTTGACTTTTTGGGTTTTAGAAGTGGGGAGTGATCCGCGCTTTAACCAGTCATAGATCTAGTCAGACTAACCCTCGGTTTTCTTATTCCAGATAGCGAATTTGAGGCTCGGGTTGACATAGTTCTAGGATGGAATCAGAAACCAAGGCCGGGGATGCGGGATAGTCATATCAATTTTCTGTGAGACAAGCGGAAGCGGATATTGACCGATACCTGGCTCATAGTAGTACTCGTCGGGAGTTAGCAGAGAACACCGGGTCATCGACTGGGGTTTTCTCAGAAAGTAGTGAGGACACCGAAGGGGATGAGAGCGAATAAGATCCCAAGGAGGAGCAAGTAGTCACGGTTCCCGAGGGCATCCCTAAACCTAGGTATACATTGGTGGACGGGACCATATGCGACGAGTCCGGGAGGAGTATGACCATGAAGGAGATCATCGCTATGAGATTGAAGTGGGCAATACCGGACAAGGTAGAGCTTGGGCCTCTAAAGGCTGGGGAGATAGCTGCGAATCCTCCTCCAGGATGGATGGCTCTGCAAGAGAACCAGCTCCACCAAGGGCTATCACTACCGCTGCCCCAGTGCCTACAGTATCTCCTGCGGATGCTGAACCTGTCACCGGGGTAGTTGACCCCGAACGCGTGGTGACAAATTTTGAGTATGATGGCCATGTGGGACTTGTGCCAGCAAGGGTGGCCCACCATCAATGAATTTCAAGCCGTGTACCGGGTCCTCTACTCGAGGAAACAATCTTGTCTAGGTACCGTGACGTTTGCCGCCCGGGACTATGAGCCCCTTGTTACCGATATGCCCACCTCAATGAGCAAGAGGTGGACATTGGCAGATTAGGAATAAGAAATGGTACCTAACGGGTATGTTTCAGGCCATTGGGGATCAGTCTTACTCACTGTCCAAGGTCGAGAGAAAACGGATAGCCCGGGTATATGCTGTATGGAGTGAAGAAGAGAGAAGCTCCTATAGGTCATCCGATACTACGTGCAAGATAGGCTAGGCCTAGGGAGACCCCCCGGTGAGGCTGATTTCCCATACATATATTCGTTTATTGTATGTTTTTATTTTTACTTGGGATTGATTCTTCAAGTTGCTTGCAGTAAAAGTGCCGAAGAGGAAACCCCAGAAAGGCAAGGAAGAAGACAAGATGAACGACAACGCGCTAATGGACATGCTCATGAGCCAAGGAGAAGCTGCCCTGCACATTGATGTTAATCTCTTGTCGAAGGCTACGGTACGCTCAGTTGATGAAATGCTCCTAGAGATCGATGATGCACCACTACAATAACATGATTTAAGGACACTAAAACCGTGTCCTTAAATACATACAAGGACTCTTTAGAAAAGAGTCCTCTATTCGAGTGTCATCATAAGTCTGAAATAAGGACACTAGAAATGTGTCCTCTAATCTATATAAGGTCACAATTTATGTGTCCTAATAACTGTGGATGTGGTGTCCTTAAATCCATAAGAGGACACCTAAATTGCATCCTTATATCTTCTAATATGTGTCCTCTATTCTATACTAGGACACACAAATTGTGTCCTAAAAGCTCTGAAAATAGAGTCCTTAAAATCATAAGAGGACACACAAAAATACTCATATGTGAGGACGTTCAAAAAGTGTCCTTAAAACTTGTAAAGAACCCAAAAAAAATAATAATAATAATAAAAGTAAGCTTCCTCTAATTGTACACCCCTCAAAATACACCACCGTATGCAATATTAACTGAATCAAAATATCATATCCATACATATGCAAACAAATTTCTAAAGTATAACAAATTACAGTTCAACAATTCTACTCAAGTAATTCAATCTCCTGCACCTTGTAGGTTTATAGTTGCTTAATCTGCTACCCGATATCTTCAATCATAACTTGATAAATATAGCACAAACCAATATCAAGTACATGTTAACACTCCTGAAATTAAACAATTAGATTGAGCCAAGTCTAGAATCCAACCACAGGTCTTCCAACCAGCAATATATAATTCAAATTAGTCTTACAACATCTCATTTTCATATACAATTGCAACAGAAGTATGAAAAAAAAAAAATCAATTACTTAGTACTTGCAAACTACACAAACAATAAACTCATCAACAACCAAAACTTAAAAGCTAATACCCAGGCTGCAATTATTTCCATGTACTTGTGTTTTTATACACTCCAAAGTCAATATTATTTCCATGTACTTGCAAAAATAAAAAGGAATATTGCAGAATAATGCTAGGAGCATGAATAACATTTCATCTTCATATTCTTGACTGTTTCTTTCTTGGTAAAAAAAAAAAAAAAGAGTAATTAGTAATGTAGATATAGATATAGGATTAATGACCATATAATGTACATGTGTGTATTATAATAGATCAAACTCTTTTACCTTTTCAGTCTTTTTCCGAGCTTTTGACACAAGCTTTTCAAAATGCCCACACCTGTAAAGTAAAACGTCACTGTTATTTATGCTTCTACTACATGACATAGTATCATTCAACTCTTCAATCATATGACGCACAAGAATTTAGCACATTTATTATGATTTACTTAGACACTTTGTTAAGTTTATATATACAAAGGCATAGCTATCACTTGCACAGTTGGGGGACGGATAAATAATACAATTAAATACATTTTTAGTAATTTAGAGCATACATTCTCATATTATTTGCATAGCTAAATATACATTCTACATGTAAACCTCACGAATAACCTTTCCCCACCAAAGTGCAGCTATTACAGTACATTCATTATGATTCAGTAATTAGGCCAATCAAGATTAAGGTATGGTTCTCACTTGCAAAGTTGAAGGACTGATAGATAATGTAACTCAAAAACAAATGTAGGCATACAATCTTAGCAAATACACATTCTCATGTAGTTGGTACATCCAAAAAATCAAAACAAGAGAAACAAGAAATAATGCTCATCTAACCTTCTCTTTTAGTCCACAAATGCAGCAGCTAACTCTGAATAAGTAGGAAGTAAAAGAAACACAATGTCATTGAGACCACCATCAGTAGAGCTCTCCTTCTCAGTCTTGCAAGCTCCTCCGCCACAGCTTCTCAAAACATTATCTTTGAAAAGAGTGTTTCAACACATCAGAAAGGTGGTTTAACAGATTAATATATATATATATATATATATATATATATATATATATAAAGCAAGAGTAAATACAATCGAATCACCAAAATTCCATCCACATCTTAAACTGAAACACACTATACATACATAAATAAGAAAACATAGCAAATTAAAATAGGTACTTCGAACCATTTTCACTGAAAATCCATAGAAGCCTCACTCCATTCTATACAAGCCTAAGCACAGTATCTCCATCTATATTTCCTTAATTTCACCAATACCAAAACCCAAAAAGAGCTCAAGCTGTAACACACAAAAAAAAAAAAAAAAGACTTTTACATATCATCTATTCCCACAACACATGCAAAATCATCCAACCAACTCTAAAAGAGACCTACTTTCTTCCTAAAAATTTCAAATACAATAATCAAAACCAAGCCCTAATCGACCAAAATGAAAGCCTTCCGATAAGGCAAACAATGGTAGGCTAACAGAACTGTATTCAGCTACGATTTTCTCATAACAAGTCAAAAGAAGATGAGTAATCAAACAGAGCCACAAATAGTTCCAAAAGAACAACAATTCTATGAAACTTGGGTTGTTGCAAATCAATTCAATTCCAACTAGTTTGAACACAACAGTACACTAAAAACCCATACCCAAATCAAAAGGTTAAACAAATTCATATCATAGAGGTCAAAATTGATCACCTGGTGCTGTTAAAGGTACTGGGTGAAGCTAGCTTCGCCAAATGTTCTCTTCCTTTTGTACTTGACGAGCTCGTTCAAGACTGAAGATCTCTCTTCCAAGAATAAGAGCATGAGGAAGCAATTTTAACGGTACCCACGAATATAAACACTAATCCCTACCATAAACCCATAAATTTGAACACCCACCAATTGAAAATTAGGGAGAGAAGAGAGTACCTGAAATTCGAAGCTTCTCTGGTCTTGATTTTGGAGTTGGGGTTCCATCCTCAAGCTTCTATCTGCGTTGATAAAAAGAAATTAGGTCAAGGAGAGCTGAAGGAGAGGAAACCCATTTGTTCTCTTGTAATGAAACGAAGAGGGAATTCTATATGGGTGAAGAGGGAATCTGAAAATTAAAGTCAAACTATATTGGTCATGGTCCAGCACATCCAACAAATCCAGCACTAAATCAAGTAAATCATGAATCAAAAAGTCAAACTGTATTCACACCAAATAAGCTTACGTTATACAATGAACCAAAACCCTCATCCTTGATCATGGTCCTGGAAGCTTGTCCGGCTGATCCCAGACCCAATTGAATTCTCAACTACACCAAAACCAACACAACAAAAACCAATTAAATCATAGATATGAAACCCATCAAAAGAAACCAACTTTTAGCTCAAAGATCTGAGTTGGAATCATGGGTCCAATCCAATCTCACAGAAATTACTATCTTGATGCATTTCAACACTCACCTTCATCATATCGATGGTTGGATGATTTTAGCAACAAGATTTCCCTCCATCCCTTCTTGCAGATTGCACTAGTGAACAAAAGAAAAAAAAAAATTCAATTCATAAATTTAATTGAATATAGTTTCTGATCCTGAACAGTTAATTCCTTCCTCAATCCTATCATCACTACCATTAACAAAACCAATCATCCACAAAATGCAAAGATCGAGCAGGGAAGAGTAGGACTGTCTGTGAGACAGCTTAAACGTGCGAAGCAGAATCTCAGTCCCAACTCTGACACCATATGCTAGTAGAAAGCTCTGACAGAGGTTCTCAATCGCACAACATTGGTGCGCTGGCGGCGCTGGAGCTCTTCATGGCATCGCGGAGGGGGTCGGAGGCTTCTAGGGACAGCGGCGAGGTTGGAAGTTTTGAGAGAGACGACAGTGGCAGAATTGCTGAAAGGATTTTTGACCTTGAGGTTTGGGCTTGGCATCTGCGGAAGAGTAGATGAAAACAAAATTAAACCTCTAGCATCTCATCCACATAAAGGATTATGAATCGACCATCTGGCATACCATCTAATTCCTATATGGATATAGGAGAAAGCCACCATCACGTTATGATCTGGATGGAGCATATAGATCTGGCAAGAAGAAAAAGATATAGACAGATAGAAGAGGAGAGAGAAGTACCCAGCTGTGGTGAGATTGGTTTTGCTCAGAGCTAAGGAATCAGAGCTCCAATTTGTTCGGCAAGGAAGAGATCAAGAGATGCAGAGAGAGAGACAGAGAGAGAGAGGTCTACTGTAAAATAGAGGCCAAAGTGCGAATATGTTTGGGAAAAAAAGAAGTGGGAAGTTTAACTTTTGACTAAAAAAATAGGCGGGGCAGCAGTATTTTGCTACTGTTTTTTTAAGTCGTCCTCATAAGCTTATTAGGACACCCCGGTCAA
Source organism: Rosa persica (assembly GCA_025331145.1). Taxonomy (NCBI): domain Eukaryota; kingdom Viridiplantae; phylum Streptophyta; class Magnoliopsida; order Rosales; family Rosaceae; genus Rosa; species Rosa persica. The sequence continues at coordinate 356,643 of WFKR01000100.1, read as the reverse complement.
AAAGTGTCCTCATATGGTGTCCTTATATGGGCTAATTGTAGTAGTGACGCCGGGTAGGGGCACCCGGATCCTAAGGCCCCCGTTACCCCGAGCTTTTAGCCTCTTGTCGGGGACATCATCACTATTGCTGATACCGGAAGAGGAAAGGTGCCGGTGCATGGTTCGGTATCTTCTCTGTCTGCCGGGTCAGCTGGGAGCGAGGAGGTTCTGCTACCTAGTGAGAAGAAACACCATAAGCTCCGCCATCGAAGCGGGAATAAGGAGGACGTTACCTATACTAGGAGGGACGTTAAGGGGGTGGAGCCGAAGAGGCAGAAGAAAAATGTTCCGGGAATGGAAGCGTCACTGTCGCTTGGGCTCTTATCTCTGGCCATTCTAGTAGTCCCCAAGAAGCCCATCAAGCAATTGTTGAGTGAGTACGGGGTCGCTGATGAGAAGTTGGTGCTTTCCATGCTCACCGATTTGAAGGATATAGATCTTGATCGGGTACAGGCGAAGGACAATACCCCGCAAGAGAATCGTCGTATCGCCCGGGACTCAATGATGCTGGTACAGGACCTACTTTAACCTTATTTTCTAGCTATACGTACTATTCGTGTGCTAACGGGGTGTTTGCATGCACTTTTCAATGTGTACGCGATCGATGCTAGCGAGGAAGATACGTACTTGAAGGAGGAGGTTAGCAGTCTCTCCGGGCAAGTGAAGTATCTTCATAGGGAGAAGGCCAAGCTGGAGAAGGAGCGGGACTCCTTGAAGAAGAAGATCGACTCCTTAACTTCGATGGTGATCGAGCTAGAGGCCGCGAAGCAACTGATCGCGGAGCTTGAAGGTGAGTTGTTTGAGGCGAGGGATGAAGTGAATAGTGCTCGAGACTCTGAGAAAGAAGCTGCTGAATCTGCCAAATCGTGGAAGGAGAGGGCAGAACATTTGGAGGAGCACCTTCCCGTGGAGAGACATGAGGCTGTGGCCGAGTATAAGGACTCACAAGAGCTCCTAGATATGCTACTTGCCGTTCAAGATAAGGCAGTGATTATTAAACTTAAAGAGTGGGTGGCAGCCGGGTATCTGGATGAAGCCAAATTCAGGCGGGGACTTCTTGAGAAGAAGAAGAAGAAGGAATGGGAGGTTGCAGCCTTATTAGGTGTCATAGCTGTACCCGATGGGTAGCTTGCCATAGCTGTACAGTCAAAAGGCAAAAGCTAGGACAAGATGCTCTGGGAGCTACTTGTAATAGTAACGAAGGCACTGTGTATTCCACTGGTGCCGTGATACTATCTCGTCCATGTCCTGGTTGTAGAAGGTTGGGGGACCAACTTCGTCGACTATCTTATATGGGACTGTCCATGAAGGATCAAGTCCCTGGGGCTTTAGGTAAACCTGTTTCATGACCCAGTCCCCCAGCTTCAGTGTCCGGGATTGTACCTTGGCATCATAATACCGAGCTATTCTCCTCTTGTTTGCCAAATTATGCATGTGTACCACATCCCTTCGCTAGCTGTGTTGGTACCCACATCGAAGTATTCAATCCTTGGACTTTGGATTTGTGTTTCAATGGGGAGGACCGCTTCAGACCCAAAAGCCATGCAAAAAGGGGTCTCCCCGGTAGCTTCTATGGCCGTGGTCCGGATCGTCCACAACACCTCGGGGAGTTTGGAACCCCAAAGACCCTTGGCCTCATCGAGTTTCTTCTTCAGTATCTTCTTGATTATCTTGTTGATAGCCTTGACCTGACCATTGGTCTGGGGGTGAGCCGGGGATGCATAGAGGATCCTAGTGCCCAAGTTCTCCGTGTAGGCCCGGAGTTCGTCATTGTCGAACTGGATGCCATTGTCTGTTATAATGGTGTCCAGGACTCCGAATCTGTAGTATATGTTCTTCCATAGAAAGTTTTTTACCTTCTCTATGGTGATAGCGACAAGTTGTTCTGCTTCTACCCACTTTGTTTGGTAGTCAACGGCTACAATGGCGTATTTGAATTGCCCTACTATTGTGGGAAGCTTCCCGATCAGGTCCAAGCCCCACTAGCAGAAAGGCCAAGGTGCAAGGAGTTTGGAGAGAGCAATAGGAGGTGCTTTTGGCATGTTCGCATACATTTGGCACTTGTGGCAAGAACTTGATATTGTTTGAGCTAAGGCTGACATGGTTGGCCAGAAGTATCCTGCCCTCAGGGTCTTGTGTGCAAGGGACTAGGCCCCTGCATGGTTGCCGCATACATCGGAGTGTATGTCCTTCATTATCTTATGACCGTCCTCTGGTGTCACGCACTTGAGGTTAGGGAAGCAATGGCCCTTCATGTATAATTTTCCATTCATGACCGTGTATCGAGCTGACCTTAACAAGAGTCTCCTGGCTTCGACCTTATCGTCCGGGGCTAGACCGTCGACCATGTACTTCAAGATTGGGTCCATCCAGGAGGCGGTGTGGTCCACCGTGAATATTTCTGACACTGTTTTAGATGTGCTGGGCTTTTCTAGTATTTCGACCTTGGTAGCCCCGTAAGCAGGACTTGGAGAAGTTGCCGCAATCTTAGCAAGTGTATATGCCTTGTCATTCTCTGCTCTCGGTATTTGGGTGATAATGTAGGAGGTGAACCTCTGAACCAATGCTCGGGCTAGGGCCTGGTAAGAAGACATGTCAGGCTCCTTCACCTCAAAGTTACCGCCGACTTGTTTCACAACTAACTAGGAATCGCTGAAGATACTGAGGTGTTGGATGCCTAGTTCCTAGGTGATCTGTAGACCTGCTATGAGTGCCTCGTATTCCACGATATTGTTGGATGCCTTGAAGGAAAACTTGAGGGTGTACTCGTAGACCTGATTGTTCGGGCTGTTTAACAAGATACCGGCGCCACTTATCTTTTTGTTAGATGCGCCGTCGACATACAATCACCAAGTGCTTGGTTGGGGTGGGTCCGAGGCTGGTGCTTCAGATGATCTCGGGGTTGGATCATGAGGGGGGATCAGTTCGAAAATAAAATCTGTCGCTGCCTGGCCTTTAATAGCCATCCGGGGTTGGTACTTGATGTCGAACTCTCCCAATTCTATGGCCCATTTAATTAATCTTCCCGATGTCTCTGGCCTCTGCAAAATCTGCCTCAATGGGTGATTAGTGAAAACAGTAATTGAGTGTGCCTGAAAGTAGTGTCTTAGCTTTCGAGCTGATACCAAGAGGACCAATGTTATCTTTTCAATGTCCGGGTACCTGGCTTCAGCACCAGTGTAACCTTTTCTGGCATAGTACGCCGGGTACTCGCAATCGGAGTCCCGCCTGATCAGAGCGGAGTTTACGGCAGTTGAAGATGCCACTAGATATATGTATAGCATTTCTCCGGGTATGGGTTTGTAAAGCAGAGGTACCGCTGCCAAATATGCCTTGAGGTTGAGGAAAGCAGCCTCCTGCTCTGCGGACCAATCTATTACCTCGACGTGTTGGGTTTTCAGTAACTTGAAGAAAGGAGTGCACTTGTCCATGAGTCTTGAAATGAATCTTGACAAGGCGGCCACCTTACCTGTAAGGGACTGGACATCGTTCCAGTAAGTGGGGGATATCATGTCTAGAATAGCCTACACCTTCTCCGGGTTCACCTTTATTCCCCTATGGCTGATGATGTACCCGAGGAACTTCTCGACTTCGACACCGAAAAGGCACAACTGTGGATTTAGCCACATGCTGTTGCGTAATATGATGGAGAAGACAATGGATAGGTTGGTTATGTGGTCCCCTGCTGTTAGACTTTTGACCAGCATATCGTCCACGTATACCTCCATGATGGTCCTGATGAAATCTATAAACATGGAGTTGACAAGTCGCTGGTAAATAGTACCTGCATTCTTCAATCCAAAGGGCATGACCTGGTAGCAATAAAGACCCTTGTCTATGGTGAAAGCAGTGTGCTTCTCATCATCCGGGTTCATTCAAATTTGGTTGTACCCCCTGAATGCATCCATGAAACTGAGTTACCGGAGTAGTAGAATCGATCAGTTGGTCAATTCGTGGGAGCGGGGAAGCTATCCTTATGGCATGCCCGGTTGAGATTTGTATAGTCCATGCACATGCGCCATGATCCCGGAGATTTCTTTGGTACCATGACCATGTATGCCAACCACCGGGGATATGTCACTTCCCTAACAAAATTGATGGCCATCAATTTCTTTACTTCAACCTGGATAGCCCGGTACTTATCATGTGTGAAGGCTCTACGCTTCTGTCTTACCGGTGCCGAGTAAGGAATAATGCTCAAGTTGTGCATGGCTATGTCAGTTAGTATATAGGGCATGTCTTCTTATGACTAGGCGAAAGCAGATGCATTAGAGTAGAGGAACAAGATTAGGTCTTCTCTGATAGCCGGAGCCAACTTGGTACCTATCTTGACAATCCTGTCCGGGAACTGCTAGGATAGCATGACCTCTTCGATGTCTTCTACGGCACCGGGCCTTTCTTCATCAGAGCCAATATCATCTCTGGGATCTTTGTACCTGTTTGTGAGTGGCTCGGTGGCCACGGCCAACATTTCTGACTTGCCCTTACCCCGAGACACTGTCGAAGAATAGGACTGCCTTGCTGCAGCCTGATCACCCCGTATGGTCACTATTCCCACCGGGGTTGGCACTTTCATCATGAGTATGTGGCCTGCGATGAATGTCTTCAAACACCAGAGTGCCCATTGACCTAAGATAGAGTTATAGGACGAGGCATAGTCGACGACAATGAATTCTATTTTGATGGTTGAACAATTTGGACTTTCTCCTATCGTGATCGATAGGTAATCTGATCCGAGTGGCTGGACGATGTCTCCTGAAAAGCTAATGAGGGGCTCATTATCTTGTGACAGCTTGGCCCTTCCTCTATTCAAAGCTTTGTATGCATCACGAAATAATATGCTGACCGAGGCTCCGGTATCCACGAGTACCCGGGACATCATGTAATGGTCCATTTGGAGCGTGATCAGGAAGGGATCATTTGAAGGAATGGATGGATTTCAAAACCTTTTAATTAGTGCGGAATTAGTTTAACAATTAAACTACTAACTAAACATAAAATCCATTCCTTTAACCCATGATCTTGGCTTATTATGATATGTATATAAACATAGTATGCATTGTAAGGAAGAACAAATAAGTAGTTTATGTTCTACTCACCCTTGGAGCGTGATTTTAATCCGATCCAAGTGAATCACCAAAGTTCCTCTCCTTGATCTCTCCTTGTGTGTGTTTCCTCCACCTTGAAGCATCTTGAATTAAGAACTCATTCTTGTGCTTGTGATCTTCTCCTTGATGTAACAAGTATAGCCACAAAAGTATATGGCCTCTAAGGATCTTCACCAAGTGAATCAAGAGATGAAGAAAGATGAAAGAAAAGAAGAAATTATTCAAGTGTCCTTCTTTCCTTTAATTTTGTAATGGACCAAGGGAGAACTCTCTCTCTCTCTCTCTCTCTCTCAAATCTGAAAATAATAGTCTGTAGACACACTTCTTATTTTTGTCCATGCTTTCACTTTATATAATAGGAAATAAAACCAATTACTAAAAGAAAAATATTGACTTTCATAAAGCCAATATATTGGCTGGTCCATATATTCTATTGGGCACTAAAAATGTGTCTTGGACTTTCATTTAAATCTCATTTAGTGAAGCCCAAGTCCACACCAACAAAACCCGACAATCGTTTAGGCCCAATAGGTTCGGTTTTACCCGAAACTCTTAATTATGTTCAAATAATAAATCTAATTAATTATTTGGTCATAACCAACTCTTGTTTAATCTTCTTCATATACAATCTCAAGGATCCACTTATATAGTGTGCGATCTCTTAGGTTCTAATTAACAAGGCAGTGAAGTTTATAGAAACCATTCTATTTTGTTTTCGAATCAAAAAACTCCATTTTTGATTCTCCCTTGTTGTTAGGTTATAAATGTTTATTAATCCTCGGGGACTTCACAAGTCATGAGTGAGGTCTTGCAACATATCATGACTACCCTAGTTAATATAGAATGACAAAGAACCTATTCAATTGGAATTACAATACAATACGGTCCTTCTCTAACACTATGTTCTAAATCACATCATCAGGGTATGAAATTAATATGTCAATCCCCTAATGTGATTTTCATTCTTATGTGATTCTTAGAATGTGATTAGAAACTCCTTTTTAATCTCTTCAATGCTTTGGTCAAAGACTCATTGAATCACATCTTTGAACATACACCTTATTTACTTAAGGATAGAGATTCCTTATTGTACACTCACATGTCTCCATGACCGAATTGATTATATCAATGAATGCATCTATTTTCCATTGTGGGACATAATATTATTGCATCATCAAGAGATAATCCATTCACTCATAAGACAACTATGGTGTCTAAGGTCAAAGGACTAATTTGTATTACAATTTAGAGTTCAAGTTTGACATGTAAGTAAGATTTCATACAAGAACTCTAATGCTTGCGTTCAGTGTACTCTTTAAGTTAAGATCACCCACATACTTGTATTAGTGTCTCTACACAAATGACAAGAGACATATTATCCTCCATATCGAGCATACATAGTATGTGCTAGTCTTTCCGGATTATCAATGTCCAGGTAATAATCCTATGACTAGAAACCTTTTAGGATAAGAGTGTGACAGAGTAAAGGTCTCACACATCTAACTCTTTAGATTACTTTCTCTTTAACTCATATTCCTTGGACCTTGTTCAATCAAATATTAAATATAAGCAATAAACAATAAACTTGCCCTTTTTTGATTAATAATTATTACAATAGTAATTACATCAAAATGATTGTTTTATGACACAATTCCTTCAATCTTCCACTTGTACTAAACCCAATCAGCCATGAAACGTACACCCATCTTCTCAAGATGTCGTTCTAGCTTTGCTTGTGATAAAGGCTTAGTGAATAGATCTGATATGTTATCAACAGAGGCTACTTTGAGAATGTTAACATCTCCACGATTAACAATCTCTCTTATGATATGGAAACGTCTTTTGATGTGTTGGGATTTTTGATGAGACCTTGGTTCCTTGGCTTGAGCAATTGCCCCATTGTTGTCACAGTAAAGTGGAATCGGTGACTCAATGGTAGGAACAACATCAAGTTCAGTGATGAACTTTTTCATCCAAACTGCTTCCTTTGCAGCCTCTGCAGCTGCAATGTATTCTGCCTCAGTAGTGAAATCTACAGTAACGCTTTGTTTACAGCTTCTCCAATTTACTGCACCTCCATTCAAGGTGAAGACAAATCTGATGTGGATTTTTTGTCATTCACATCAGATTGAAAATCTGAGTCTGTGTATGCTTCCACTTGCAACTCTGATTGCAAATCACCACCTCCATAAACGAGGAATAAATCTTTAGTCCTTCTCAAATACTTGAGGATATTCTTAACAGCATTCCAGTGTTCTAAACCTAGATTGGATTGATATCGACTAGTTATGCTTACACCATAACTAATATCAGATCTAGTGCACAACATCGCATACATGAGGCTCCCTATTGCAGATGCATATGGGATTTTGCTCATCTTTTCCAATTCCTCAATCGTTTGTGGGCACATTTTCTTAGAGAGGTGAATGCCATGTCTGATAGGCAGAAAACCCTTCTTAGATTGTTCCATGTAAAATCTATTCAGCACTTTGTCTATGTACAAGGATTGAGATAATCCAATTAATCTTTTTGATCTATCTCTGTTGATCTTTATTCCTAATACATAGGCAGCTTCTCCAAGATCCTTCATAAGGAAGGTCTTGGACAACCAAACTTTAATTGAAGATAACATTCCTACATCATTCCCAAAGAGTAGGATGTCATCTACATAAAGTACAAGAAACACAACAGCACTCCCATTGACCTTTTTGTAAACACAAGGTTCATCCATGTTTTGTGTGAAACCAAAATATTTGACTGCATCATCAAAACGGATGTTCCAACTCCTTGAAGCTTGCTTAAGTCCATAGATGGACCTATGAAGCTTACACACTTTATGAATGTCATCTTTAGATGTAAAGCATTTAAGTTGATCCATATAAAGCTCTTCCTTAAGGTTGCCATTCAGAAAGGCAGTCTTTACGTCCATTTGCCATATCTCATAATCATAGTGAGTAGCTATAGCAAATAATATCCGAATGGATTTAACCATGGCAACAGGAGAGAACGTATCTTCATAGTCAATGCCTTCTCTTTGCTTATAACCCTTTGCCACCAACCTGGCTTTGTAGGTTTCTATTTTACCATCTGAGCCTATCTTTTTCTTGAAGACCCATTTGTTTCCAATTGGTCTAATACCAGGTGGAGGGTCAACAAGAGTCCAGACTTGATTGGTGTACATAGAGTCAATCTCGGATTCCGTGGCTTCTCATTTGTTTGAGTCAATGTCTGACATTGCTTCATTATAACTAGAAGGATCATGCAGGTTTTCATTGTCACCAAGGAGATTTAACTCTCCAAGGCTTTCATGACATAAACCATACCTCTTAGAAGGTATCCTGATCCTACTAGATATTCTTAGAGTTTGTGTTATAGTTGGTTCAGGAAATCGTTCATCGGGAGGTGAAGTGTTTGTTTGTGGCTTATTGGACATTTCCTTGAGTTCTATCATTTGCTCTACATTTCCATCAAAGACATAGTCTCTTTCAAGGAAAGTAGCATTTCTGCTAACAAACACTTTTTGTTCTTCAAGTTGATAGAAATAATATCCTAAACTATTTTTAGGATATCCCACAAATAAACATTTGCTTGATCTAACTTCAAGCTTGCCTGCTTCTAGTCTTTTGACATAAGTTGGACAACCCCAAATCTTAATATGATTGAGAATTGGTTTCTTCCGATGCCACATCTCATATGGTGTAAGTGGGACGGATTTGGAAGGCACTCTATTTAACAAATAAATTGTTGTTTGAAGTGCATATCCCCATAAGGATATAGGTAAATCAGTATAGCTCATCATGGAACGAACCATATCAATAAAGTTCGATTTCTCCTTTCAGATACACCATTGAGTTGTGGTGTTCCATGAGGAGCTAATGAAGAAACAATGCCTTCTTGTTTGAGATAATCAATAAACTCATTGCTTAAGTATTCGCCTCGTCGATCGGATCTTAGAGCCTTAATACTCTTGTTGGTTTGCTTCTCAACTTCATTCTTAAATTCTTTGAACATTTCAAAGGCTTCAGATTTGTGCTTCGTAAGGTATACATAACCAAATCGAGAGTAGTCATTGGTAAAGGTTATGAAGTATGAGAATCCACCTCTACTAATAGTGGACATAGGACCGCAAACATCTGTATGTATTAGGCCTAGGAGTTCATTAACTCTTATTCTTTGTCCTCCAAAATGGGACTTGGTCATTTTGCCTTTTAGACAAGACTCACAAGTAGGCATAGGATCAGATCCTAACGACTCTAAATATCCATTTTTGGATAATTTGTGAATTCTATCTCGGCTAATATGACCAAGCTTAAGGTGCCACATCTTAATAGGGTTAACCGTTTCTCAAGATCTCTTAGATCCCAAAGCATTTTCCTTCATACAGCTAATACTACCTTCTAAAGCTAGATGAAAGAGACCATCAATAATATTAGCATGACATATCACGCGTTCATTAATAGATATAAAACCACTTGGTTTATCAAAAACTACTCTATAACCATCCTTCAAAAGCATGGAGATGGAGATAAGGTTCTTTATACATATAGGAAGATAAAGACAATTATTTAACTCCAATGTATCTCCTGATGGTAACTTCAAAATATAAGTCCCCACGGCTTTGGTGTCAACTCTTGTGCGATTTCCTACATGTAGGGTGATTTCTCTAGCTTTAAGCTTCCTAGCTCCCATTAGGTCCTGCAACGAAGTGCAAACATGGTGAGATGCACCTGAATCAATTATCCAAGTGGAAGTATTATTAACTGTAAATATTGATTCAATCACATTGATCATACCTTCTGTTGAAGACTTGTTCTTCAAGGATGCAAGATAAGCTTTGCAGTTCCTCTTCCAGTGCCCATCTTTGTTGCAAAAGAAACACATACCTTTTGGTTCCTTTTGTTTCTTCTTCTTCTTCTTTTGGACTGCTCCCTTAGGCTTTGTCACTTGTTTCTTCTTCCCTTTGCCCTTACCTTTGGACTTGGTGGATAAAGAAGTGACAATGGCCACACTCCCACTCTCTTTCTTAATCTGCTTCTCAGCTGATGCCAGCATATTGAGAAGATTAGAAAGAGTATGATCCATTTCTTGCATATTATAGTTCATTATGAACTGAGAAAATGAATCATCTAGGGAGGATAGAAGAAGATCTTGAGCTAGCTCCGCATCAAGTGCAATCCTATGTCTTGAATTTGCTCAATAAGACCTATCATTTTGAGACAATGTTGATGCACAGATGCACCCCTCACATGTTTTATCTTGACAAGCTCATTGACTGTTGTGAAACGCACATTTCTATTTCTCTCACCAAACAATTCAGTGAGATGGAGTAATATAGAACTGACGCTATCCATATTCTCATGTTGCTTATGAAGTTGTGAGTTCATGGATGCAAGCATAACACATTTAGGTTGAGTGTCATCATCTGTGAGGGGTTGCATTTTGTAAGACATAAGCGATCTTATCGAATGTCAATACAATTTTCAAATTGCGGAGCCAGTCATTGAAGTTTGGGCCCTCAAGACGATTTTCATTGAGAATTTTGGTGATAGGATGTCCTGACATATTACAATCTACATAGCATAAAATAAAATAAATGAGATTGATTTTAAACCAAGTGACTTGGGTCTTAAGAATCAAATGGCACCCTCTCACTATTTTAACAAATTCCAAATCCCTCAAGGAATTCGAGAGTATAAATTAAAACTCTTAGTGAGTATGGAAGACTCATTTTCATTAAGCCAACCGCATCATAATAGAACTATAGGTCAACTTAATTTCTATGAGAGGATACTCTTATCCAATAAATTAAATGTGAATATCCATAACTTTGGCCTCTAAAGTAAGTAAGTCTCACCATAATAGGATATTGATAAATTACTTTAGTTAAGCTATACCCATCATCTCATGTAAGTATAGGGATCAAAAATTAAATCTCATCATAATAGAATATTGACCAAGATTTGTCCCTACCTTACAACATCAAATGTTGAATAACCTCTTTCAATGCTCCTAGCAAGAAATACCTCTGTTCAGAATGATATTTACATGCAAGAACATATAAGAGATTACAATGCTGGAAGGCCACAAAGAAGTATTCATAATACCTTCTTCGTTTTTCAACTTAATATCACTTTGAGGGAATTTTAAGGTCTCATATTTAATAATCATATTAATAACAATCACATTGTATTTGCTTTGATCCTAATGCAATCACATATTCATTATACTTGATCTATAATAAAATATTCCCACTAATTGTTTTCAGAAAAACAATTTGATTTCATCAAAAACATTTTTCAAATGGAATCATGGGAAGTATAAAATTACTTGATTAAGTGCAATGAACATACAATTATAATAGGTCATATAGGATGATTATGGACTCATTGTTTGATCCAACATGAGCCAATATGTTGGATCAAGGTCATGTTTGGGTGGTTGATTTTAATTACGCGTAACGATTACGAAAATTAAATAACTAAGCTAAGCTATTACACTTTGCACTTGAACTCCTTTTAAGACTTGATGACTTCAAACTTCTTATTTGGATCATCCTCATGTGCCTCCATCTTTGATTACAAGAGTGGATAAGGAGCATACAAGCTCTCATTTAAATTTAATCAAACTTGAATAAATTAAATAAGTTACTTAATTACACAACCAAAAGAATTAATTAAATTAATTACATAACCCAAATGAATTAACTACTTTAATTACATAACCACATTCATTCAAAATAAATAGTCGGCTAATCTCATGCTCAATTATATTAGGCCATAGTCCATAATCATCCTTTAATTAACCAAGATTAATAAGGTTAATTAAACAAGCATAATTAACTCAATCAAAATAAGTTAACCACTAAATTACTTTAATTTAATGCAAGTAAATTAATTGAGTGATTTAGGGGATGATGTCTCACAGCATGCATCACCAACTTTTGGTGAGTGGTTTAGAGAATGATGTCTTATATCACTTTTAATGAGTGATTTAGGGGAATAATGTCTTACATCATGGATCATCAACTTTTAGTGAGTAATTTAGGGGATGATGTCTTTAATCATGCATCATCAACTTTTGATGAGTGATTTAGGGAGACATGTCTTTTATCTCATTTCAACTTTTGGTGAGTAATTTAGAGAAATTAATAGTAAAGATGACTAACTCTACCAACTATTTGGTAAGGGAAACATAGAAATGATTTTATGTCATCATTAACTATTAGGTAAATTTCAATTCATGAATTTATAGATCAAAAGTAAAAGCAAACATCATGAAAAATTAGCTAGTTCATAACTAGTTTAGACATGTTCCAAAGCTGGAAATTTTATTTCCAGCTTTGTGTTCTTCCTTTGAACACTTGTTTACTTCATCTTTGAAGCCAAAAATCATGCATACCCTAAAGCATATATAATCTAACATGTAATTAAGAAACATATAGTCCCCTTAATACAATCTCATATGTATCAAAGTTTCATAAAACTTAAATCACTTCCTACATGTAATTTCTAGAAACTTTTCTTGCTATTATAAAATCTACCTTGCATCACATGCTTCATAACTTTTATGACAAAACAAATTTTATGATCTAAATTACATATTACTCTAGGTTTAAGAAAATCACATCAACCAACATACTTAGCCATGTTTATAACATATCAAAATTAAGCTAATGACTCTGATACCAATTGAAGGAATGGATGGGTTTCAAAACTTTTTAATTAGTGTGGAATTAGTTTAACAATTAAACTACTAACTAAACATAAAATCCATTCCTTTAACCCATGATCTTGGCTTATTATGATATGTATATAAACATAGCATGCATTGGAAGGAAGAACAAATAAGTAGTTTATGTTCTACTCACCCTTGGAGCGTGATTTTAATCCGATCCAAGTGAACCACCAAAATTCCTCTCCTTGATCTCTCCTTGTGTGTGTTTCCTCCACCTTGATACACCTTGAATTAAGAACTCATTCTTGTGCTTGTGATCTTCTCCTTGATGTAACAGTAAAGCCACAAAAGTATATGGCCTCTAAGGATCTTCACCAAGTGAATCAAGAGATGAAGAAAGATGAAAGAAAAGAAGAAATTATACAAGTGTTCTTCTTTCCTTTAATTTTGTAATGGACCAAGGGAGAACTCTCTCTCTCTCTCTCTCTCTCAAATTTGAAAATAATAGTCTGTAGACACACTTCTTATTTTTGTCCATGCTTTCACTTTATATAATAGGAAATAAAACCAATTACTAAAAGAAAAATATTGACTTTCATAAAGCCAATATATTGGCTGGTCCATATATTCTATTAGGCACTAAAAATATGTCTTGGACTTTCATTTAAATCTCATTTAGTGAAGCCCAAGTCCACACCAACAAAACCCGACAATTGTTTAGGCCCAATAGGTTCCGTTTTACCCGAAACTACTAATTATGTTCAAATAACAAATCTAATTAATTATTTGGTCATAACCAACTCTTGTTTCATCTTCTTCATATACAATCTCAAGGATCCACTTATATAGTGTGCGATCTCTTAGGTTCTAATTAACAAGGCAGTGAAGTTTATAGAAACCATTCTATTTTGTTTACGAATCAAAAACTTCATTTTTGATTCTCTCTTGTAATTAGGATTATAAATGTTTATTAATCTTCGGGGACTTCACAAGTCATGAGTGACGTCTTGCAACATATCATGACTACCCTAGTTAATATAGAATGACAAAGAACCTATCCAATTGGAATTACAATACAATACGGTCCTTCTCTAACACTATGCTCTAAATCACATCATCAGGGTATGGAATTAATATGTCAATCCCCTAATGTGATTTTCATTCTTATGTGATTCTTAGAATGTGATTAGAAACTCCTTTTTAATCTCTTCAATGCTTTGGCCAAAGACTCATTGAATCACATCTTTGAACATACACCTTATTTACTTAAGGATAGAGATTCCTTATTGTACACTCACATGTCTCCATGACCAAATTGATTATACCAATGAATGCATCTATTATATCAATTACAGGACATAATATTATTGCATCATCAAGAGATAATCCATTCACTCATAAGACAACTATGGTGTCTCAGGTCAAAGGGCTAATTTGTATTATTGCAATTTAGAGTTCAAGTTTGACATATAAGTAAGACTCCATACAAGAACTCTAATGATCGCGTTCAGTGTATTCTTTAAGTTAAGATCACCCACATACTTGTATTAGTGTCTCTACACAAATGACAAGAGACATATCATCCTCCATATTGAGCATACATAGTATGTGCTAGTCTTTCCGGATTATCAATGTCCAGGTGATAATCCTATTACTAGGAACCTTTTAGGATAAGAGTGTGACAGAATAAAGGTCTCACACATCTAACTCTTTTGATTACTTTCTCTTTAACTCATATTACTTGGACCTTGTTCAATCAAATATTAAATATAAGTAATGAACAATAAACTTGCCCTTTTTTTATTAATAATAATGACAATAATAATTACATCAAAATGATTGTTTTAGGACACAATTCCTTCATCATCATAGGCCATCTTTAGACCAGCTTTTTCCTCCTGCAGGAATGTAACGGATTTCCACCTAGTGTCGCAGTCTTGTTGCGGGGCCTTGTGGAAATCGAACACTTCCGGGTGGCCAAAACTGGAATTTCGCTTCTTCCTCCGGGGAGGTAACTCCTTTAGGCCTCCACCATGGATCGTGAATATCTAGCTATATACGTCGATAGCTTCTATCTCTTTAGCAGGTAGGTACTGCTGAAACTTGCCCTTCTGAATTAGTGATTCGTTCGTATTTTTCAAAGCCATGCAGAGGTTGGTATTATGCGCGGCTTCTTCATGGTATGTATAGAACCTTCTTGTATCCTGCTAAGCCATTCCATATGATTTCATACGAAGCGTTGAGGATAGTAAATCCCTCATACAGGGGAGGTGGTGGTGTTCGTGGGTTCTGCGGTGCCCTTTCTTCCCGGTGAGGCTGAGGGGTTGCATAACCGCTAGACCTGGACGATGACTCTCTGCTTCTCTTGTTTGAGTTATGGGGTGATCTGTCCCGATTATGAACCCACTCCCTTTTTTTTTGGTTCATCCCTGACCACCGGGGCCAGGGCGGAGACCCTCAGCTCTGGTCTGACGTTATCCCCATACGTTTCGAATTCGGCTTGAGCGTGCCTGATGGCCGTAGCCATCAGCTCGTCATAACTAGCCGGGGGTTGATGGTTAATCCCGTAGAGGAACTCACCGCACCTTAGGCCCCTCCTGAAAGCCAGCTCAGCCAGTTCCTTGTTAAGGTCCCGGCACTTGGCGGTAGCCAACTACCATCGGTTAACAAAAGACTTCAAAGTTTCATTTTCCCCTGTTGAATCTTCAGCAGTCCCTTGGGGTTATGTATCCCATCAGTACGTAAGATGAATCGAGCTACGAACTTATCCGCGAGCTCCTTGAAATTACCTATAGAACCGGCCGGCAGTTCGTAGAACCAACTCAAAGCTTCCCTTTGACAATGTCTCCTGGAACATATTACAGCACACCTCATCCGTGTATCCTTTGGCACTAGTTTGTGAGCGGAAAGCCTGTAGGTGATGGTATGGGTCTCTGACTCGCGTATAGTATATCTTCAGTGGCTTTGATATGTTAGTTCGAATGGTGCCTCTAACCTCTTGGGTGAAAGGACCCAGACGGTCCTTTTAAGTGGTCATGGCTCACCAGGTGTCTCTATTCTCTGCTGCCTCTACCCTTGCCTGCAGGGCATGTAAGGAGTTTCTTATTTGTAAGAGTAACACCGTGTTTGGATCAGTTATTGGTGGGTCACTTTGAGTTGGCCGTGGTAATGGTGGCGGTGGCAAATGCCTCAGGTTTTCCGGGAACAAGTCTACCGGTACCTGGATCAATCGACAACTGCTTACCGTAGATGGGGTTGGAGCGAGGTCGGTGCCTCTCATTACTAGGGCAGCATTTACATCTGTTGCTATAGCTAGGGCTTGGGCGAGTGCCTCATTATGCTGGTGCCGTCTGTCCAGTGTTCGGGCCAGCGCAGTGTTTTCATCTTCCAGATCTTGCAGTCTCTGTTGCGAAAGTAGGTTTGTTTCCCTATCGATTCTTTGTTGTTCCCGATCGATCCTGGCTTGTTCCTGGAAGGCTACGATCTCTGCTCGCATAGACTCCAGCTCTGATACCGGGGCCACTTGGTCCTGGATGACCGGTACGTCATCCGTGTTGTGCTGGTCTGGGGCTCTGACTCCATGCGCCTCTCCGGCACTCGGTGTCCCCATTGATGAAGTACCTGGAGAGAATATTAGTGCCCGTGCGACACTTCTACCCTCACCTGCCGTCTCTTCCAGCTCGATCATGATTCAGGATCCCCTATCTGGCGCGCCAATGTTTCTGGTGGCTTTCCCGGGGTACCTCACTCAGAATGCTGTATCACAAGGGATACCGGTCCAACTCCTCAATCCTGTACCTAGAGCACAGCGCTAGAGGGATAAACCGTACCGGACGGTTTATGCCTCTCTAATGCCTGAGTAAGATACCAATATATAATGAACTATAGTAGTGGAAGAAGGAGTTATTAGCCGTAAAAGGTGGTTGTGCTGATGCTTTAATACTAGAGCAGGGGAAAGGGGTTTCCCCTATCTTCGATGTGGGACGCATGTTGTCCTCTTACAGCTATATTAGCCTTCTAGTGTGTACTTAGATGAACTGTGCAGGTCTGGTACGGACCCCTCTGTGTCTGGGGTGCCGTCCCTGACGTGAACCATCCTGGTGGGATGGGAACCCGGCTGGTGGTCTGGTACCTGGGTTTGACCTACGAGCCCCAGTTGACTGCTAAACCTAGTGAATTATCTAGTAGTATGTACAACTACTACTCGCTTCATTTTTGAACTTTTTAGAAATATATATTGATCTCTTTATTGTTTTAGATTTTGTGTTGTGAATTTAATCGAGTTTGGATTGTAGTCCGTTTTTTATTTAACTTTGTCTGCTATTGTGTGAGACTAGTATATCTAGTTTATGAGCTATGGTTAGATAGGTTAGCATTAATCTTTTGACAGTGCTTTTTTATGCCTTTGTTAAACTTAAAGTTTGTGTTTAATTTTTTAGAGAGTTTTGTTTTCTTTAACTTTTAAGTGGCCACAGTATTGTTGTTTTAGAAACTCAAGAGACTTGCTTTGTTTTTCTTTCTTTAGGTGGAAATGTCATCCATTATACAATTCAGCAAGCAGTATAATAACAACACATGTTTTGGAGTCGACAATAAGAATCGTTACGTAAAAACTACAACAAAGCCCACCCTTAGAATAAAAGAGCAAACAAACTAGCAATCTCCTATTACACCTACTTTGTAGGAATAAGCCCAAAAGAAATAAAGAAAAATGCCATAAAAAAGAGTAAAGCAGACAACATGGTCCTTACTTTCTGTGCGATCTTTCCGTTTTGCATACTTTCTCCTTCCTCAACCCACCAATCCCATTTTGATCAAACTCCACAGCCCATCTGTTGCTCTCCCCAAATTGAAACCAAACCCAGCAAAGACCTAGCTTGGCGGCGTATAGATGGACATCGAGCAAAAGCAAGAGGCTAGGAGCTGATCGATCACTTCTTCACCTTCTCTAAAGCCATCTCCCTTCGTTGTCTCTTAGCGGATCCGCCCTCATCTCCATCGTCACCGACGCTATCTCTCAAACATAAGCATATCCCAAAATGGGGAAACTTTTCATTGAAAACTACCATTTTTTCAGACTCTGATGTTTTTGGGTCTTCCTCAAAATGGTGATTTGGATTTTGGGTCTGGTTGAAATGGTGGTTTTTGATGGCCAAGTTGACCAAAACCAGAAGTGAAGAAGAAGAATAGTGATGGAAAAGAAAAATGGCCGCCGGCGTGGATAACAATAATTGGGGTTTCGGGTCGATCTAGATTGGTTCGCCGACGTGGTGCTACTGATGCAACAGGATATGATGGTCATTAAAAAGGAAAAATAAAAAAGGAAAAAGGAAAAAGGAAAAAAAAAAAAGAAAAAAAAATTAAAAGGAAAAAAGAAAAATATAAAAAGGAAAAAGAAAAAGAGAAATTAAAAAGGAAATGTGGTTGTTTCATAGATACAAATCTCTGCTTTTTATTCTGCAAAAATCTCTCGCTTCAACTACATAGCTATTCCATGCAAATTAACAAACTCTATGTATGCTCACTTGTTTCATTCCATGCTTTTAATTGATTACATTGAGGACAATGCAATATTTAAGTGTGGGGAAAGGGATTTATATTTTTGTCTTTCATTTTGTATATATTGAAAAATTTTAAAAAACAAATGGAAAAATTACAAAAAAAATAAAACCATTCATTCAGTCTTATTGAATTCAGCTGCTTAATCAAAAAAAAAAATTACTACATTACACTAAGTCGAATCATCAGCTCTGGAGTTGAGGGTGAGCTCAAGGGAAATGCGAGAGCCACCGTAGTAGCCGCTACCTCCCTCGGAAGTAGTCTTCATGTTGCCAAAGATGTCCTCACCGTGCATGGGGAACAGTGGAAGGGTTTCAATCTCTTGGTGATATTCTCCTCGTTGTTCCATGAAAGTTTGTTCTTCCTTCATGCTAAAGAAAGTAGTACCAGTACTAGTAGTGAAGGATGAGGAGGAATATGGGTCAACACTGCAGCCGACCCATGAACCAAAATTGAGATTAATGGATCCACCAACACTAGTAGAACTAGTTCCCACACCAACTGAAGATGCAGAAGCAGATGTAGAAGATCCAAAGTTAATATACTGATCCTCAGGTTTCCAAGTGGTACCATTACCATTACCAACAAGCCTTGATCTTTGCATGGGCACATGAACATCCGAAGTGAACCTCTTCTTCTGCCTCTCCTGAGCCTTATGGTTATGGAACCAATAAAAGACATTCTTGTCCTCAATCTTTCCATATCATTTCAACTGGAAACAGATCCTCTCAAACTGCCCTGTAGTTGGGGACTTAACTCCCTTGTCGTAGTAAAGCTCCTTAAGGATTCTTATCTGATCTGTAGTAGGAATCCACCTGGTACCGCTTCGCCTGCAAAGCATGTTAGCACTACTCCATGCTGCTTTGTTGCTTCCTCCATCTTCCATTGGTTGCTGGGTTTGTGGTTCCATTGGTGATGGGTTGAGAGAATGCGAGAATTGAGTGAAACTCAGAGGAAGGTTTTTTTTTTCTACGTGAACATTCCCATCCCCATAATGCACCAATGTATAGGTGTGGCAAACAAGCTCCAGCCGAAAGCAGATCTAATTGCCGTAAATCTCGAAAAAGAAAAGATTATTGGCGCGTGGGGGAACTAAACGGTTTTCGAGGAGGTGTGGTAGACAAGCTCCAGCCGAAAGCATATCTAATTGTCTTAAATCTCGAAAATGTGGAGTGTGCAAGAGCATGTCTCGGATCAATGCCCTCAACTGTAGCTGTGGATGGAGGCTCGAGGTACAACCCTTACTCGAATACATACAATCCTAGGCTCAGAGACCACCCCAACTTTCATTGGGCCAACAACGATAACACCTTGAGACTACCTCAAGGCCCAGGTCAGAATTCTTCATGGGCCAAGTGGTGGATTTCATAGGCCGAATTGCTGAAACAGGGAAGCTACCAAGAAACATGGTGCCTAACCCAAGGAATGAGCAAGTCCAAGACGAGGTGGGAAGCCAACACAAAGGCTTCGTCACGTACCATGATCTTTGGCCTGTAAGCTTCAAGTCAATGCTCGGTCAACATCAAATCAGGGTTGGTCAACGCCCATTAAGGCCGTTCAACATCGAACAAGGCTAGTCAACGCTGTTAAGTATTGGTCAAAGATGGTCAGCAAAGTCAATGATAGGAGCAAATAAATTCGACATTTATAATATTAAAACCCTATATTTCGCTAAGTTATTTCATTTAACTTGATCAATTTAACTTATTAAGTGTTTTATAGGTACATTTTGTTCATGATGATACTTTAAGAGCTAAATGGAGTCTCAAAGTTCAGAAATGACTAAGGAAATAATGGAGAAGAGAAAGTGAGCTAGACATTTTCCTACTCCGGCTAAGAGAAAGTGAGCTAGATAAGAAATGAGGGTTAGCCGCCTGACCAAACGAACTCTGAATGAGTTGAAACTTTCCATTTTCATCCTAGACATCCCAAGGATCATTTGTTATGAAGAGTGCCAGAGCTAGTTTTGAGTGGAAAGCCTTCAAACAGTCAGTCCAATTTTCTGGATAAGCAAAACTGGAAAACTGGACCTGTAAGGAGTCCAGCAGCGTTTCCAGCCCAATCACATCAAATTAAGCTCTGAAATTTGACCAGGATGATCTACACTCATAGAGAAACATTTGATATGATGTAATCAGAGGCCCATTCTGAAGTCTTGGTAGAGAAATAATTGAAGGAATAAAGGGGCAGAAACTGACCTAAAATCAGCTCAACATTCATCATATTCATGTTTCCTACCCACATGAAGAAAGCCAGATGCCTTTCTCTTTTTCCTTGGATATATTTTTCTACTCCAATCTCTTTAATAGATCATCATCACTTCCATATTTCTGCACCTTCATGCCTTGCTTTCATTTTATCATTACTCCATCTTTTCCATATTTTACAAACCACTTCCATACTCCAGTTTCATTATTTTTCTTCCATTCATCATTTCACTCTTCTTTTTCTTCCCTGTATAAACACCTTCTCCTCTCACTCTCAAACACATTACTTCATCCATTTCATCATCTTTGTCTCTCTATTTCCTCTCCATTCTCTAGTTCTTAGTTACATTCCTTCATCCATTTCATCTTCTTTGTCTCTCCATTTCCTCTCCATTTTCCTTAGTTATCACTTCCTGTTCTCACTTCCTCTCTTCTCATTCTTTCACACATCTCTTCCATCACATATACACACCATCCACTGCCCTAAATCAGAAAGCACACCTCCATACTCTCCCTTCATCATAGCTACGAGATCCCTACTCCAAGAAGAAGTCGTAGCCTCCATCTTCCATGAAATCATCTTCCATCATCCTGTCATACTCCTGCTTTGAAGATGCCTCAAGCTTTCTTGGAGAATATTCAAAGTGAGATCGTGATATCTACTGCCCTCTACAGTTTATTCCTTTTGTACTTTTCGAATTCAATATGTATATGTCTTTGGATTTCCAAACTATGAGCGAGTAATTTTCTTTGTTGAGAACTAGTATGAAACCCTCCTTTTCGAGTACAATGTTTGTGAATGCTTTGTTTGGTTTTGTTTTATAAAATCTTTTATATGTTTATGTCTTAGATTGAATACCTAAAACATGAGCATGTAATTGGAGCTAGTTTTAAGGTGCAGTGTGTTCACGATCTTAAACACTTTAGTAAAGCCTACATGTTAGGTGAAATCAAACAAATAGAATACATGCTAGGATGGCGTTCCTCACTAGATTTGTACTCTAAAATCAAGCTTTCCAAAGAGCTTAATGTGTTTATGTGTACTTAATGAGTTAATTTGATAGGTAGCGTTCTACACCTTGATTGCATATAAGCAAGCTTAGGATGCAGTGCGTTCACGGTTCTAAGTAATTTTGGGAAAAATAAGGCTTTAGCGGCGATCCTAAAGTTCTTGATTGGTTTCATTCACATGCCTTAGTAATTGAAGATTAGGTTAAATTGTCTTTCTCAGATCATAAATAGTGGTGGATTATGAAGTTCTCAACATCCATACATCTGATTTAGAATCCTTAAAAATTGCAAAGTTTTCTTCCTTTTATTATTATTTGCGTTTTCAAAACCCTAAACCCCCCTTTCATTTAGTGTTTGTAAAAACTTTATTTTCTGTTTTCTTTCTTTAGTTTTTGATAGTTTTGTTCAATTAGAGCAATTTGTGAAAGTACCCTCAATCCCCTGACTGAACGATCCCTGCTTATCATACACTAACAATTTTCTTTTGCAAGGTAATTTTGCGTGCTTGTTTTTAGCGTGCCAGTCAACGCTCCACCACACCAAAAAAATAATTAAATAAATAAATTTCTTTGACAACCTGTGCTCTATCAACTTTGCATGCTACTCTATCGTCAACACCATTCCATCCTTAGTGGTAAAACAAAACACAAAAGGTACTTGGCGGACACCCAGAAGTTTGCTAGGCACCCATGAGGACAACTTGGCTATCTGCTCTGGTATCAAACTACTGTATCATGTTTACCATCAACGACAAGCTCAACCTCTAGTCAGCGTCATGCTCCACGAAGCCAAGTAGCCAACTGGGGACTTCCTTATGGTAGGTGATACGCCTGAGTTAAGCGCACAAAATTACCCTGCAAAAGACAATTGTTAGTATAGGATAAGCATGGATCGTTCAGTCCGGCAATTGAGGGTGCTTTCACAAATTCGGCTAATTGAACAAAACTATCAAAAACTAAAGAAAGAAAAGAGAAAATAAAGTTGATGCAAAAACTAAATGAAAGGGGGGTTTAGGGTTTTTAAAATAAAAGAAAGAAAATGTTGCAATTTGTAGGGATTTTAAATCAGATGTATGGACGTTGAGAACTTCGTAATCCACTTCTAGTTATGATCAAAGAAAGACAATTTAACCTAATCTTCAATTACTAAGGCATGTGAATGAAACCAATCAAGAACTTTAGGATCGCCGCTAAAGCCTTATTTTTCCCAAAATTACTTAGAACCGTGAACGCACTGCATCCTAAGCTTGCTTATATGCAATCAAGGTGTAGAACGCTACCCTATCAAATTAACTCATTAAGTACACATAAACACATTAAGCGCTTTGGAAAGCTTGATTTTAGAGTACAAATCTAGTGAGGAACGCCATCCTAGCATGTATTCTATTTGTTTGATTTCACCTAACATGTAGGCTTTACTAAAGTGTTTTAAGATCGTGAACACACTTCACCTTAAAACTAGCTCCAATTACATGCTCATATTTTAGGTGATCAATCTAAGACATAAACATATAAAAGATTTTATAAAACAAAAAACAAAGCATTCATAGAACCTTGTAATGGAAAAAGAGATTCAAAAGCTAAAAATCGATCACATAACTAGGATTTCATACTAGTTCTCAACAACAAAAATTACTCGCTCATAGTTTGGAAATCCAAAGACATATACATAATGAATTCGAAAAGTACAAAAGGAATAAACTGTAGAGGGCAGTAGATGTGATGATCTCACTTTGAATATTCTCCAAGAAAGCTTGAGGCATCTTCAAAGCAAAAGCACGACAGGATGATGGAACATGATCTGATCGAAAATGGTAGCTACGGATTCTCCTTGGAGTAGGGATTTCGTGAACTATGATGAGGGGAGATTATGGAGGTGTGGTTTCTGATTTAGGGCAATAGATGGTGTGTCTATGTATATGGTTGTGAAAATGTGGAAGGAGGCCTTTATATAGGAGTTACAAGTTCAAAGGTATTCATCTTGCAGTTAAATTGAGTTTTCACTTCTCCAATGTGAACTCCACTTCTTGGGCTGAAATCTTTGACTTCTATATCCTTCATAGCTCATATAGAATGTGTACCACTTATTAACAACCCAGGAAAAAGTCCCCAAGAAGCCTCAAAACAATCTGCCAATAGATACAATCTGCCAAGAGATCTAAAGAATCTGCCTCACTTAGGATAGCCTTTTTAGCCCCTCTTTTAACTAGGTTCCATCTCAGATTTGAACGTGATTTTTAGAAAGGTAAAGGCTTTGATGTTGGCCTTCAAAAGTGTACAAAAATACTATAAAAATCCCCTCAACTTGTTGCCCCAAAAACAGCCTTGAAAGGCTTCAAAATCAAATTTGTCAGAAATTTTCAGATTTTCCTTATTGTTTGTTCAAATTTATGGGCTTGTAAAACGACTTTGTAGCAATCTTTCTGTATGATTCTCAGGCCAACAATACCCTATAGCATCATTTATTGATGTCCAAACAATAATATTCCAAAGGACACTCCAATAAAGTCTCCAAAAGACGGCTGAAACATGCTTCGTAGATAAGACTTGTCAGAAATTCCAGATTTTTCTTATCCTTTGCTCATCTTTGCAGCATCATAACTAATGCATTCCACCACCTTTCTGGATAATTCTTGATTTTAAAATTCTCTAAAACATCTTCTTCAAATCTGGGTGGGAAACTTTATGCGTATCATGCTTCAAGTCCGATAGAAAAGCCCTTGAAAAAGCTACATGAAAAGCTGATGGAAACAGTCTTCTCGAGGTACCAACTTTGAGCACTTTATCATTTTGGACCAAATATTTGGCTGTGGTTATAGTAGAACATGTGATCTTCAAATATTACTAGTCTTTTCTTCATGATTCCACACGAAAGTTCTTCAAAACAGCTTCTCAATGCAGAAGAAAATAAGGCAGCTTCTCTAGTACTCTGCTTTCTGCTTCTCGGCAACTATTTTGCACGAATTTTTCCACAATCTCTCCTTCCTGTTTATGACCACATAAATGGTCATTTTTCATCTTTTGCATCACTATTATACATTTGAGCCTTAACTTGCCACAATTGAGCTCCTATTTCTCCACGGTTGCTCCACAAACCTCCTAAGAAAATAACAAAGTTAGTTTGATCTTTTTAACGAAATAACTAAGCAAAAGTGTAGAGGATTAAACTATAAATTTGTCGCATTTTATGCTCCCATCAGTAGACAATCATCTGCTAGAGACAGTCCGTCATCCGTCAAGTAGTGGTCCGCCAAGGAGCAGCTGGTCTCGTCTGAGCCTCGCGACGCCAGCGCAAGCACAAGTCCCGCCAACAGCAACCGTTGATAACTGATCAGAGAAACCGTTAAACAACAAAGGCCTAGCATCAAGGTCGCACCGCCTTGAACTTCCGCTAAGTGCCTCCTCCAAGAGCTTTCGCTAAGCATCCTCCGCTAAGCATCGTCCGCCAACCTACTGGCCAAGTCTCCGCCAACCCGCTAGCCATTGTCTGCTAGACAACCTCCGCTAGCCGTCCTTCGCTAGCCATCCTCCACTGGACAACCTCTGCTGGCCGTCCTCTACTAGTCGTCCTCAGCTAGAAAATCATTCGCTACGCAGAACCCGCTGTACGTAGCCCGCTAGCACCCAACTTCGTCACTCTCCTCCCAACGGAAAAACTCAACCTGGCGGCATGCAAGAGATCTCCAGGCATCTTCTTCGATCATCAAACAATTGAACCCATGAAGCTATGAGGCTATTGCATAGCAGCGTTACCGGCAAGAAACACAATCGATCGACCATCAGCTATCATCCAATCTTATCTATCATATGCTGAACAATGTGTATATGGAGGCGGACTCTGCTTTCAATTATGCAGTCAAATTTTGGGTTTCTATGGTGGTCAGAGCTGTTAGACATAGAACTCTCAAGAACTGAACAACATGTATGGGAGAATATCTTCACATCTTCATTATTGACTTGTAGAGGCATATATGCTTACAGGGAAACTTGAAAAACAAAGCAACAACCTATGTAGAGCACAACTCTCAAATGTGGTACTTTAATGCTGGAATGAGTCAAATCCTATCTACACATCCCTAAAAACTAGGGTTGATTAACAACATTAAATAACAAACAAACTTTTAAAACCAATCCTAACATGTCCTCCCCTAAACTGAATTGCAGTAAGTAATAAGTTTAAACTTGGAACTTCACACACTCCGAGCAATTCGTGTAGCTTCACAAATGCATCAAGCTTGAGAGGCTTGGTCATAATATCAGCTACCTGATCATGAGAACCACAATGAACCAGCTCAACCTTCCCATCCCTTGTTAAATCACGTAAGGAGTAAAACCCAATATGGATGTGCTTACTTCGACCATGTAGAACTGGATGCCTTAACAGCTTTATTGTTACACTATTATCACACACGATTGTGATGCACTTCCCTTGAGTGTGACCGAGCTTCAAGTATCTTCCTCATCCATACGCCCTGAGTAGCACAAGAAGCTGCTGCAATATACTCAGCTTCGGTGGCTGAGAGTGTAACAACAAGTTGTTTCTTGGAACTCCAAGAGATAGCTCCACCACTAAATGAAAATAGAAAACCAGACGTGCTCTTTCAATCATTTACGTCACCCACATAGTTGCTATCAGTATAAGCAAGCAACTCTCCATCACCTCTTCTCTTAAAGAATATCCCCAAGTTCACTGTGCTTTTTACATAACGAAGCACCCTCTTCATAGCTTGTGAATGGAGCTCAGTTGGATTTGCCATAAATCTACCAGCAAGGCATACTACATACATCAGGTCTGGCCTCGTCACTATCAAGTACATTAAACTTCCTATCATTTGCTTATACTCAGTGTGTAATGTCTAAAGTTCAGCGGTAGCTAAACCTTGGTTAACGCTGGTCCGATGGACGGACCGCTACTTGATACTCTTAGAGCTTCGGTTACCTGTCAAGTAAAATACAGAGGGCGTTAGAGGGAGACCACATTGGGCTGTCTTCTCTTCTCCAATGCCTAAGTTAGTCAATGCATTTATGTTGACAAAGTGACAATAGGTAAGTAGTGAATGCGTAATTAATGAGGAGAGAGGAGAGAACCTTTTATAAGTAAGGAGGGAGCTAATGTTCTCTATATTTTCGATGTGGGACTGATATAATTTATTTCCCAGCTTCTGGAGCTTCTAATGCTATCTTGGCACGGTGCGTCAGTGGTGATCTGGGGGTAAGTCGGGGCTCAGGCAGCAGCATGCTTGCCTGTGTTCCCGTAGGTCACTCTTTTGGCGGGAGTTAGTACCGCTGGTGGTATCATGAGCGTGGCTCATTATAGCTAATTATGCTTGGCAAATGCTCATGAAAGTACAAGTCCCCCAAGTCCTCAGTCAAGGAGGGCAATCTTGGTTAGGGAGTTGCCCAGCGGTTTGAAGCGTTACTTCCGCTAGACTTGCAAAAGCATAATTAGCGTCAGTACGTTGTCAACCATGGACTTACTGAGCAAACGCTTTATACCCATTCAGGTGGGCTCTTGCTAGGCCCCCCAGGGAGTCCCCCACTCCCTGGCTAAGATAGACCTCCGTTTAGTTGGTGTATTGTTTGTTGAGGGGAGCTACGCTGAGTAGAGGGTGTTGGGTAGTGAGCCCAAACATTGATACCCAAGTGGTGGGGGTCAACGTGCCTGATGAGGGCCATCGAAGACTGTGGTGGCGTGTCCCCGTACTTGTCTCGGAAGACCATGGTTTGACTACAACGCCACGTGGCAGTCGTTGTCCATATGAGGCGTTGCCTCAGGAATCGCCGGGATGTTTACGAGAAAGAAATCCACTAGTAGTGTTTGCACTTTAGCGGAGACTCGTCTCGCTTACAAGATGAAAATGGAGAAGTTCAGCTAGCGGTGTTACGCGTAGTGGAGACTATCTCACTTGCAAGATGAAAAGGGAGAAATTTCGCTAGTAGTGTTACGCGTGGCGGAGACTATCTCGCTTGCACGATGAAAAAGGAGAAGTTCTGCTAGTGATGTTGCGTGTAGCGGAGATTGTCTCGCTTGCAAAAAGGGAGAAGCTTTGCTAGCGGGGTTACACGTAGCAGGGACAATCTTGCTTGTAAAATGAAAAAGGAGAAGTTTTGCTAGCGGTGTTGAGCGTAGCGAGGACTATCTCGTTTGCAAGATGAAAAGGGAGAAGTTCCGCTAGCGGTGTTGAGCGTAGCTTGGACTATTGGTATACTCGCCCCCTTTGATGGATAGTCTGACGGTGTTCGACACGTGGCCGTCATGCACTAGGCTAGCTTGTGGGATTACAGCTCCTCAGCACGCTCATCTCTTCGCCATTAATGTGAGTAATTATTGATTCACTAACCGAGGCAACGCCTCTGTTAATCCAGAGAGTAAGTGCGATCGTGGGACACGTGTGCGGTTGGAGAGCGAAGTCACTTTTTTAAAGGACGGTTTAGATTTGATTGATTTTGACATAAAGGGGGGGAACCAGTTGTTGTCGTCATTATCTTTACTTCAAACTCGGCTCGTTGTCGCCCTCAGGCCTTGTGCTCTGGTATTCGAGAAGTGGCTTCCACATGTGGAGCGAGATAGTGTTGTTTTGGTGAAAGAGGTGTCCCTGGAAGTGAAAGCATACATTCCAAACTCTCCAGATTCTCCATACCGACAGGTTAGTGATTTGAGTTTCTCAATTTCATTGCTCTGTTATTTTCTGGGTTTTCGATCTTTGAGTGGTTTCGGGTCCTTCCTTGGTGTGTTCCGAGGGTGCAAAATGAATTTTGGGGGTGGCCTATGGTGTTTTGATAGATAGTAGAGGATTAGGGATTTGCTAGATGGTCGAATCTCAGTTAGGTACTGGGCCGATTGTGGGTTGGTGTTCGTGTTTTGGTTATTTCTGGGTAACTATTCGTGGTGTTCGTAGATGAATATTATCGTAGGGATAACTTAGATCTTATATGAGCTGACAGGTTTGGGTTTTAGGATTTGTGATGGCTAGCGTCATAGAGATCTCAAGCAGTGAGGATTCTGGGTCTGACGTGTCGTTCAGCGTGGCGGATAGGATATTTATTGATTTGTTACGTCTATTTGCCCCTGCAGTAACCTCACTGTCGAAACTGCTAGACATCGAACCCTTAAAAACCATACCTTGGGACGTGGCCATGGCTCGAGGTGGGCGACCGGAGAGTTCTAGGACTAGGGAAGATAATGTCGCCTGCGATCGTCGTGAGGAGAGGCTATCGAGCAATAGCAGCGCTAGCGGTTCTGCTGATGGGGGAGACGTCGGCGAAGAACAAATCGAGTCTGCCTAGTTTCTGTCTGACGGAACTGCGATTGATGTGGCAGGAGGGGGGACAACTAAGGCTGCCGTCAACCTTCTGAAGAGGTGTTCTGCTTGCCTGGAGTGGTGAAGTTACACTTGCCAACTGCTGACGAGAAGGCTTCCATTTTGCCGGCGGGGTACGCTGCCGTTCACGAGGGGTGACTTTTCCGGTACTCCCCAATCTCCAAATCTTGGTGTGTGAGTTTGGCCTTGCCTTTGGGCAGATTTACCCCAATATATGGCGGTTGCTGATGGCGCTCAACTAGTTATAGCGCTTGTTCGGTTGTGAGGGTCCAACCATGGCTGAGGTGTTACAGTTCTACGAGTTGGTGCAGGTGAGGCGCCACAGTTGTAGCGGGTAAGTGAACCTGAGTCAATGCCAGGGGGCGCCTAAGTTAATCAAAAATATGAAGGATTCCATGTCTCACTAGCGGGGGACCTTTTGTGTTGCCACCGCCGGATGGGAATATCAATCGATGCAGTATGTGGGGCCGCCGACATACAGAGTTTCAACCTATCCGAGTTTGTCACCAGATTTTGCCAATCCAAGTTGTTGGGCTTGTATGATAATTTCTATACTTTGCACTAATCACTCCTCTACTTTTTGTAGCGGCCTTGCGTTACACCCTGACTCACCGGAAGAGTGTATGGTGGCGAGGATTAGAGGTTGTTGGCATAAGCGCAACTTGCTTGACCTTCAGCTTCTTACCGGTTAGGAATTGTTAGTCGATCAATAGTTGACACGTCCCCTTGGTAAGCGACTTCCACTGATCTTTTCCCTAACTTTGGCTTGTATTCTTCTAACCCGTCATTTTTGTATAGATTCTCCGCCGGCTAACAAAGTGAGCCGTGACGCATTTGTCAAGGCCATGGACCGTGCCGAGATGAATAATTTTTTGAAGACCATGTACGCCACTGGGTTGGCGGCTTAGTAGACTACGGTGAATTCGGAGACACTGGCGGTGAGCCCATCTGAAGCCCTAGTGGTGTTGCCGATGCCACACCACTCTCATCTTGATGCCAACGGTTCGCCAGTCATTCAGGCAGGAGCTGCAGTAGGTCGTGGAGCTGCCGGCAGGAAGAAGGCTCATGCTGCCCCTGTGCAGTCGAAGGAGAGAGTGGTCGCTAATTGGCCCGGGTTCCAGAAAGAGAAGGCGGTGCCCACGAAGGCACTAGTTACAATTGCGAGGCTGGAGCCTCAAATGACATCAAGGCATGTCGCCGCTGGAGCTATGCAAGTGGTATTGCAGAGGAAGCGATGTCAGAATGACGCCAATAAGGAGGACGAGGTTGCTGAGGCGGAGATCATCGGGGCCCGTCAACAGAAAAGATCGAAGCAGGCCCCGCTAAGGAAGATCGTGGCTGTTGGCAAGGAGGCTCATACTAGTGATCTGGACTCCTTCGTCGCTTATGCCGAATTTCTGACCAACCTTGAGCGGGAGTTTCTCTTTCACCTTTGTGAGAGGCTGGGGTTCGGCGGTCTGGAAGGGATTGTGAGCTCTACCGCCATTTACTAATCGCCCTTCAGCTTGGCCTTCGGGCACCTGTCTGTTGGGTTGTATGAGCTGTTCCTTGCGGCGTCAAGTCTGCCCTGGCCTGAGCGGTAGTTGAGGGAGGAGATTTGCTGTCTCCAGAGGGAGTTGAGGGATGCCAAAGAGAAACTGGCGGAGGTTGAGCAGCGCCTAACCAAGGCAGAGTGTGTTGCTGAGGATGCCCGTGGTAAGCTTGACGTCGCCATCGCGTGGGACCTCTAGCAGAATAACCGTGTGTCTCGGCTGGAGTAGGACATATCTTTACTGAAGGAACAACTGGATGCAAAGGTCAAGAAAATTGAGATCCTTCAGCGGGATTCTGCCATCAAGTCCACAGAGGTGAAGCGGTTGGAAGTAGAGATGAGCAGTACAGAATCCGCAGCCGTTGAGGAGTTCAAGCAATCTGCGGTGTATAAGCAGGCAATGATTGAGGCAGCCAAGAAGGGTGCGGTGGCAAACCTGGAGCTGCTGAACTGAAAAGGCGTGATTGACTTAGTCTAGGAATCTCAGTCTGCCGAGCCGTCATGGCAAAGCGAACCTACTGCGAGCGGTGTGACTCCTACCGAAGCCGATGGTGTCCGCTCAGGTAGTGCAAAGAGTGGTGACCGTCCGGCGGATGATGGCCAGCGGACTCCGCCTCCAACTCAGTTTGAAGTTTCCCGTGCAAATTTTGTGGCAGCTCACACCCACGCAGATGGCACCATGGTGACGCCAAGCCCTATCGCTCACGGTTCTGATCAGATAAGCCTCCTGGTCGATCGACAGTCGCCAGTGGATGGTGAAGAAGATGCCGCCACGCCCAACAATCCCCGAAGATCATTTGAGCCCGTGACCTTTGCTAGTTGACTTTCTTTTCTTTTGTAATGCCGCTGTGGCCTCTGTACTTTGACAATATTTTTTGGGCGGGGAGTCCCGACCCTAGGTATATGAAGTGTTGTTTCTGTGGAATTTTCCAAGTGAGATTGTAATGATTGCGTTGCTTGCATGTTGACATACTGCTAGAGTTTTGACTTGTTCTTTTGTCAATCAATCGAAACATTAAAGGAATTAAAATTGTTCCAAGTGCACGATGTAGCGGACGTGATCCGCCGAATATTGCTGGCGTTGCCATTTAATTCTTGTGCTTGGACTTGGTGACAATGGTTTGAATAATTCCTCATTTCATTGATAGCTGACAGATTAGCGTTTACAAAAGTGAGGTTGTACCATTAGGTAGCTTCCGTTAGCTAAATATAGAACAAAAATTTAGCTAAGTCAAGATGCTCTTGGGTAGCAGTATGACTACTTATAATAATACCGAAGGTGTTTGGTATTTCAGGGGTGGGTAGTTGTGACGCCATCCTTGTCCATTAAGTAGAAGGTACTGGGGCTAACGACTTCCACAATTTTGTATGGACCTTCCCAAGTTGGGCAGAGTGTTGTTGGCGGTGGAATGACTTCCTTCATTACCCAGTCCCCCAGTTGAAGGTTCCGGGCCTTGACCCTAGCGTTGTTGAAACATGATACCCGTTGTTTGTTTTGAAAATTGTGCAAATGGGCCATGTGTCGCTTCTCCTCCATGAGGTCCCTATCGAGGTTGACGCCTTCACCATTGGTCTTAGGGCAGTAGCCTCGACTCTAGCGGTAGGTTGAGTTACCTCAATAGGTAGGACAGCTTCTGTTCCAAACATCATGCAGAATGGTGTTTCACCAGTGGCGGAAGTTGGGGTAGTCCTGATGGCCAACAGAACTTCCGGCAGCTTCTTCGCCCATAAACCTTTAGCATCATCGAGTTTCTTTTTCAGCAACTTCTTGATTATCTTGTCCGCTGCCTCGACCTGGCCGTTGGTTTGGGGGTGAGCGACAGATGCAAAACTCATCTTGGTGTCGAGGTTAGTGGTAAAGGATATGAGTTCCTTGTTGTTGAACTATGTGTCATTGTCTGTGATGATTGTGTGGGGGACGCCATAGCGGCAGTAGATGTTCTTCCAGAGGAAGTGAGTTACCTTGGCTGTAGTTATTGCCGTCAGCGGTTCCGCCTCAATCCACTAGATATTGTAGTTGATGGTAATAATGATGTACTTGAACTATCCTTTTGCGGTTGGGAATTTTCCCATTAAGTCCAGGCCCCACGTTGAGTGAATCCATGGAACAATGATGATTGACATGGGTTCCACCGGGGCATGTGGGAGGTCAGCATATTGTTGACATTTGTGGCAAGATCTTGATACCTTTCTGGCATTGTCGCCGAGCGCAGGCAAAAAGTAGCCCAGTCGCATTGTGCGATTGGCCAAGGTTCTAGCACCTGAGTGGTTTCCACATTCCCCACCTTGTATCATTGCAAAAACGACCCTTCCCTCCTCTACGGTTAGACACCGGAGGTTGGGATAGGTGAACCTCTGGCGGTAAAGCTTGTCGTTCTGGATGTTGTAGCGGGTCATTCTCTGCTTAAGTTGTCATGCTTCGACCTTATCCGCTGGCAGTGTCCCATTGCGCTTGTATTTGATGATTTCATCCATCCAACTACGGTTGACCTCAATGTTGAAAATCTCCGCTAGGGTTTTTGTGATACTTGTCTTGTCGAGCCTTTCCACCCTTGTGTCTGCTAGACTTTGGTGTGGTTGAGCGGTTGCTAGTCTTGCCAGTGAATCAACCTTAGCATTCTTTTCCCTGGGGGTCTGTGTGATGGTGTGAAATTTGAATTTTTTGAGAAGCATCTTGACATACCCCAAATATGCCGCTTATTGTTGGTTTTTAGCCTAGAAACTATCTTTGACCTGGTAAACGACTAACTGGGAGTCGCTGAATGTTGACACTATCAGCCCCCGAATCGATGGCAAGGAGTAAGCCGGCAATGAGCGCATCATACTCTGCCATGTTGTTTGAGGCTTTGAAATTGAACTTTAATGGGTATTCCACGTTCAGTCCCTCTGGTCCTGTTAAGATGACTCCGGCCCCACTGGCCTTTGCGTAAGCAGAGCCGTCTACATGTATGTTCCAGTCTGACTGTTGAGGGGCTGGTTCGTCAGCGGTTATTATTTTCGAGCCAGGCCCTACCTCTGTGTTAGGTTCACCTTGACTCTCGGTGAGCTCGGCAATGAAGTCTGTCACCGCTTGGCCTTTCATGGCGGATCTAGGCTTGTAGTTAATGTCGAAATCGCTGAGCTCGATGGCCCACTTACTGAGGCGCCCCGAGTGTTTAGGGTTCTGCATTACCTACCTCAGCGGCTGATTTGTTAGGACATGAATTGTGTGGGCCTGAAAGTATTGGCGGAGGCATCTAGCGGCGACGATGAGTGTGAGAGCGAGCTACTCCAGTGGGGGATATCATGTTTCTACCCCGTTCATGCCTCTGCCGGCGTAGAATACAGGGAGCTCATCGTGGCCGTTTTGCCGGACAATGGCGCAGCTTACCGCTGACTGTGATACCGCTAGGGATATGTACAATGTCTTCCCCTGCACAGGAATAGAAAGGAGTGGGACTGCTGCCAGGTATTCTTTCAAGCCCTGGAATGTCGCCTCACAGTCTGGGTTCCACTCCATGACCTTCTTGTGGGTTGTCTTCAGAACTTTGAAGAATCGGAGACATCTGTCAGTGAGTCTGGAGATAAACCGAGAAAGGGCGGTTAGTTTGCCCTGGAGGCTCTGAACGTGCTTCTTCCACTCTGGAGCTTTCAAGCTGAGGATGGCCTGCACCTTGTCAAGATTGGCCTCTATCCCCTGTTCGCTGACTATGTAACCAAGAAATTTGCTGGCGGTGATGCCAATGAAACACTTTTCTGGGTTGAAGCGCATACCATAAGCCAAGAGAATGGCAAATATGATTCTGAGGTTTGCCATGTGTCCGCTGGCCTTGATGCTTTTTACCAACATGTTGTCTACGTAGACCTCAATGATTTTGCCAAGATTTTCAGCGAAGATGGCATTCATCAGCGGCTGGTTAGTTGCACCGGCGTTCTTCAAACTGAAGGGCATGACATTGTAGCAATATAGGCTCTTGTTGATGGTGAAGGAGGTGCACTCTTGGTCGCCGGGGTGCATCTTGATCTGATTGTAGCTGGAGAATGCGTCCATCATGCTGAGCAGCTCGTGTTCAGCTGTTGCATCAACCAGTTGGTCTATGCGAGGTAGAGGGAAGTTGTCCTTAGGGTATGCCTTGTTGAGGCTCTTGAAGTCGACACACATCCGCCACTTTCCGCTGGGCTTTTTTACCATGACCATGTTGGAAATCCATTGAGGGTTAGGGCTGTCAATTCCAACATGACCTGATAACACGACTCAAAACCCACATAAAATAAAGTGGGTTCAACTCGCACGATTAAAAAGCGGGTCGACCATGGGTCCTCCGAGAAGGTAATGGTTCCCAACCAGTTGTTGGGAGTTTAAAAGAGTTTAGTCGACCTCTCATAGAGGATGTTGCAAATTTAGTTGGGGTGGTTAGCACGTGCATAACACTTTTTTGCCCAATGAGACATGTTGGTGATTGGAACACCACCGTCGATGGTGTTGATGCGGCCCATGGGTTCAATGTTGGCGATCACGGGTGGTGGATGGCGCACCTTGAATTGTTCCATCTTACCATCTCGGTACAAAGTCTCAATGGTTGTTTTGAGAGCGTGGCAGTTGTTGGTATTTTGCCCGCTGTCCTCATGGTATTTACACTACTTGCCGGTGTTTATGGGCTTTCCTACCCTTGGGTACTGTCTTGGGGGTGGTGGAGGAATCTGGCCCTTGCACTGGTTGTATATTTCATCGTATGAGGCCGTAAGTATTGTAAACACTATGTACCGCTGGGAGGACTCCGTCTGTTTATTACGGTTATCCCCATGAGATGAGTGGTTGCCCTTGTTGTAATGTTGGTCCCTCTGCCGCTTGCTCTGGTGGTTGCCTTGTTGCCATTCTCTCTTCTTATCAGTTAGTGGCATAGCATAGGTTTTGCTAACGGTTTCCTAATGGCTGGAGGAGGGTTGGGTGGACTTTACAGGTGTTAGTAGTGGTAGGGGGGCTTTATCCATATGTGATGAATTCTGCCTGTGCATGGATGACAGCCTCACTCATGACATGGTCATAAGCGGCATTTGGATGATTGTAATTGAGGTTATAGAGAAATGGCCCCTTGATGTGTCCTTGCTTGAAGGCTGCTAGTGCCATTGTCTTATCAAGATCGCGGCACTGAGACTTTGCCGCTCGCCATCTGGTGACAAACGCCTTTAATGTTTCCTCTACCCACTGCTTGAGGTTGAACAATTGAGTTGTGTTGTGATGTCCGGCGGCCAATAGGATGAACGGAGCAAGGAAAGCATTAGACAGTCCATGAAACGAGTCGATGGATCCTGGCGGGCATTCAAACAACCAGCTCATTGCCTCACTATCTAATGTTTCGCTGAACAAGTGGCAGAGGGTGACGTCATCAAATCCCTTGTTGTTGGTGACTTTTTTTAAGGTGTGCATGTGGATGAATGGGTCAAATGTGCCGTCGTAATGTGACATCTTTGGTGTCTTTGCGTGTGTTGGTCTGATGGCTTGCAGGATCCTAGCGGTGAATGGCCCTGATCTGGAAGTAAAGAGCGGATTTAGAATTGGCGCTGGAGCGCCTGCCTCCGCCCGGGTTAGCCTTTGCTCTAACTGTTGCATCCTTTCCAAGATTAGGGCGGTGGCATCGTGATTGTTCAATAATTATTAGGTCGACTATGTCTGGTGATCCGTGATTGTTCGCTCTGTGCTGTGTTAGCATTTGCTTCCAGCGTCTTTTTTAGTTCGTCGAACCTTGACATCAGTGTGGCCACCTATTTTTGGGTCTCTGCCTTCTCTCGGCGTTCTTGTTCGCGTTTCCTGTTTGCTTTGTAGAGGTCCGTCAATGCTAGCTCATACATAGCGGCGAGATCCTGGACCGGTGGGTGACTGCTGTTCGGTTGGGTCTCCGCTGCAGTTTGGGTCAGTAGGACCTGGGATGAGCCCTGGGGCCCCACGCTAGGGTTGGCTGGAGTGTTGAATAGTGCTCAGTTAACATTAACTGCTAGGTCAACGCTAGCTGTTGGGTTGGTGGGATAGCGGTTGGCGGATTGGTCCGCTTCCTTCTCAGCGTTACCCTCGCTACCGTTAGTCATGGTGGTTGTGGTGGGATTGCCTTTTGTTCAAATGTTAAAGTCTAAAGTTCAGCGGTAGCTAAACCTTGGTTAACTTTGGTCCGATGGGCGGACCGCTACTTGATATTCTCAGAGCTTCCGCTACTTGTCAAGTATAATATAGAGGGAGTTAGAGGGAGACCGCGTTGGGCGGTCTTCTCTTCTCCGATGCCTAAGTTAGTCAATGTAGTTATGTTGACAAAGTGAGAGTAGGTAAGTAGTTAATGCATAATTAATGAGGAGAGAGGAGATAACCTTTTATTGCTGAGGAGGGAGCTGATCTTCTCTATGTTTTCGATGTGGGACTGATATGCTTTAGTTCCCAATTTCTGGAACTTCTGATGCTGTCTTGGCGCTGTGCGTGGCAGAACGTCAGCGGTTATCTGGGGGTAAGCCGGGGCTCAGGCGGTAGCCTACTTGGTTGTGTTCCCGTAGGTTACTCCTTTGGCGGGAGTTGGTACTGCTGGCGGTATCATGAGCGTAGCTCATTATAGCTAATTATGCTTGGCAAATGCTCATGTAAGTACACAGTGGCATCTACCTTAATGACTTCTTCATCCTTCATCAATTTGACACCAGGAACATTTGGATTATGCACAAAGTTCTCCTTTCCATCCCAAATCTCTCAAGCACCTCTCTAGCAAACCTTTTCTGACTAATATAAATTCCTTCCGAGCATTGCATAACTTCAACTCCAAGGAAATATCTCATTTTTCTAAGATCGCTCATGTCAAACTCTTTAAACTTTGCAAACATGATTTCACAATTACCCGTGAATATCAAGTCATCCACATATAAACTCACAATTAAGCACTTACCTCCTACTCCAGCCTTGATAAACAGTGTGTGCTCAAAATCACATCCCTCGAATCCTTCTTTGGCAAAGTAAGTCTCTATTCTGCTGTACCACACCCTTGGGGCCTGTTTAAGCCCATACAAGGCCTTCCTGAGCTTATAAACCTTCTCCTATTCTCCTTTTCTTTCAAAACCTCGTGGCTACTCAACATAAACTGCTTCATTTAACTCTCTGTAGATACCTCTACTAGCAAGCTAGTTTGCTATCTCACTAAGCATAAGTAACACCCTCTTTAGGGGCCCACAAGCCATGGTGGGACCAAACCGCAACTTGCATCTTGTAGCTCAATGTCCAAGCTACGCCACGGTAGTCGGAAGAGGCCAATACCTCAACGAGAAGCAACCTTCCTGGCCTTGCCAAGTTGTTTTCACAATATGGCTTTCTAGACTAGAATAGTGGTTTTACATCCCACATCTAAGAAAATGTAAAGGAAGGGGATACCTTCACCTATAAAAGGAATGCCTCCTCCCACAACTCGAGACATCCCATTACACACCTTGTAATCCTCTTGGGCCACAAGGCCCAACACACATAGTTAAACATTCAAGTGGACGTAGTCTCCCGCTAAGGTGGAGACAATCCACTATACTTCTTGTGTCTCACTCTCCCTCTCTCTCTTTCTTTTATGTTAATTAGACCCTTCGGTCACCGACATTAACATTGGCGCCGTCTGTGGGAAGCCAACACAAAGGCTTCGTCACCTACCACGAACTTTGTCCCGTAAGCGTCGAGTCAACGCTCGGTCAACATCAGATCAGGGTTGGTCAACGTCCATCGGGGCAGGTCAATGCTTGGTCGCCACCCACTTAAAAAATTCAACGCTGCACCACTCAAAAAAAAATAAAAATAAATTGTTGGAGTGGTAATTTACTCTGGACACCCAGAAATCTACTGTGAACACTATGGCACTCTAGAAATCATCATCACCGCTAGTCGCTAGGCATTGATTCATCAAGCACTATCAGCGGCACTTTCCTCCGCTAATCCCTATTAGCTGCAACTCTCTCCTGCTGAGCTCTATCAGTGGTAACAGTGGTCGGAACCAACAGCGGTACCCAGCCCCGCTAACCTCGACGGCCCCGCTAAACACCATCAGCGGCACTTTCCTCCGCTAATCCCCGTCAGTGGCAACTCTCTCCCGCTAAGCTCGATAGCTTCTCGTTCTCATTCTCGTTCACTCATCATCATCGACCTCGATGTATGCAGTTCCAGAATGTGCAGCGGCCGTCCAGTGGTAAACTAGCAACTTCCGCCAACGAGGCCCAGTGGTCAGCGACATAGCACGCGGCGGACCTTCAATCCCAACTGAGATGCAATCCCAGCGGACCTTCAATCCCAGCAGAGCTTCACTCCCAGCAGAGCTTCAATATTCTAAGCAAAGATTCAATCTTCTTGGTGAAGGCTTAATCTCCCTGTCACCCAGAAAACAACTTTCATCACCCAAGTATTTGTTTGGGCACCCAGATCAGATACCAGGACCTCCTATACTCGATTTGCAGTCATCAGATCTCCAGTCGTCGCTCACATCCACTCTAAATGGACGACACACTTACACTAATTATGATCGTTATACGGCACAAAGCTACGCTTTGGTATCAACCCCACGAGAAAACCCTCCTTCACTAGGGACTTCGGGGACTTGTACATACAGCCCAGCATAATTAGCAACGGTCGCACTCTTGCCTCAGCGACATCCACGAGCTCTCAAACTCACGCCACCGCGGCAGCCTCGAACTTCCCGCTCACAAGCTCTAACGCTCACGCCTACCCGGTACCCTCGAGCTTCCACCTCACGAGCTTTCCACTCATGCCTTCCCGGCACCCCCGAGCTTCCCGCTCAAGAGCTCTCATGCTCATGCCTCCGCGGCACCCAAGAGCTTTCTGCTCATGAGCACTAACGCTCACGCCTACCCGGCGCCCTCAAGCTTCCCGCTCATGAGCTTTTCGCTCATGCCTTCTTGACATCCCTGAGCTTTCCGCTCTCGAGCTCTCACGCTCACGCCTCCGCAGCACCCTCGATCTTCCCGCTCACGAGCTCTAACGCTCACGCCTACCAGGCACCCTCGAGCTTCCCGCTCACAAGCTCTCACGCTCATGCCTCTGTGGCACCCTCGAGCTTCCTGCTCACGAGCTCTAACGCTCACGCCTACCCGGTACCTTCGAGCTTCCTGCTTACTAGCTTTTCGTTCATGCCTTCCCGGCATCCCCGAGCTTTCTGCTCACTAGCTTACTGCTCACAAGCTCTCACGCTCACGCCTCCGTGGCACCCTCGAGCTTCCCGCTCACGAGCTCTAACGCTCATGCCTACCAGGCACCCTCGAGCTTCCCGCTCACGAGCTTTCCACTCATGCCTTCCAGGCACCCTTGAGCTTCCCGCCCATGAGCTCTCACGCTCATTCCTCTGTGGCACCCTCGAGCTTTCTGCTCACGAGCTCTAACGCTCACGCCTACTCGATACCTTCGAGCTTCCCGCTTACTAGCTTTTCGCTCATGCCTTCCCGGCATCCCCGAGCTTTCTGCTCACCAGCTTACCGCTCACAAGCTCTCAGGCTCACGCCTCTGCGGCACCCTCGAGCTTTCCGCTTATGCCTTCCCGGCAACCCTGAGCTTCCCGCTTACACCTCCGCGGCACCTTCGAGCTTCCCGCTCACGAGCTTTCCGCTCATTCTTTCCCCGCACCCTCGAGCTTCCAGCTCATGCCTTCCCGGAAACCCCAAGCTTCCCGCTCATGAGCTCTCACGCTCTCACCTCCAAGGTACCCTCGAGCTTTCCGCTCATGCCTTCCTGGCAACCCTGAGGTTCTCGCTCACGAGCTCTCACCCTCACGCCTCCGCGGCACCTTCGAGCTTTCCGCTCATGCCTTCCCTGCAACCCCGAGCTTCGAGCTCACGGGCTCTCTTACTCACGCCTCCACGGCACCCTCGAGCTTGCCCCTCTCGAGCTCTAGCGTTCACGCCTACCGGGCACCCCCGAGCTTACCGCTCACGAGCTTTCCGCTCATGCCTTCCTGGCACCCCCGAGCTTCCCACTCACGAGCTTTGCACTCATGCCTTCCCCAAAATCCTGTGCTTCCCCCTCACGAGCTTTTTGCTCATACCTTCCCGGCACCACCGAGCTTCCCGCTCATGAGCTTTCCGCTCATGCCTTCCAAGCAACCCCAAGCTTCCCGCTCATGAGCTTTCCGCTCATACCTTCCAGGAAACCTCAAGCTTCCCGCTCACGAGCATTCACTCTCTTGCCTTCCGGCATTCCAAAGCTTTACACATGTCTCCTCGATATAGTAAACATTAATGGAACATTGAATTCTTCTACCATTTGTCGTTTGCCACAAATCAAATTCTTTTCGCGTTCCATTAATACGAGCAAAAACCAAACAAACACAAGTGTTCGCGTATTCATCGAATTACAAACGCTTGCCTTCATGGCATTCACACAACTTACACAGAGCGTAACCACTTCAACTCGGCCTCGATCATTCTCTTGCAAGCACCACGGCCATCATATGCAATTCAAATGCTCATTCATGATATGTTCACACAACCATACGCGTTCTTGAGTTTATACGTCATAATCGATCATACTCGACACCATTCACATGTATACATCAACATGTATCATGCACCTTGTACATTCGTATATGCCAACGCATATCAATGCAACTCACATTTGTTGCCTAATACAACAAGCAATCTACATATGTGTGCTTTTGTCTTTGTTGTGTAGGTTAACGAGTCCGTTCTTGCCTACGGATTTCGGGGACTTGTAGGGGCTAGGCGCCTCTCGGACGTTACTTATGCTTGATGACATCATGTGTATAACTCCCCAACCAAGAAGCCCCTCTTACTTGGGGACTTCGGGACTTGTAGATATCTCTACTAGCAAGCTAGTTTGCTATCTCACCAAGCATAAGTAACACCCTCTTTGGGGCCCACAAGCCATGGTGGGACCCAACCACGACTTGCATCTTGTAGCCCGATGTCCAAGCTTAGCCACGGTAGTCGGAAGAGGCCAATACCTCACCGGGAAGCCACCTTCCTCGCCTTGCCAAGTTGTCTTCATAATATGGATTTCTATACTAGAATAGTGGTTTTGCATCCCACATCTAAGAAAGTATAAAGGCAGGGGATGCCTTCACCTATAAAAGGAATGCCTCCTCCCACAACTCGAGACATCCCATTACACACCTTGTAATCCTCTTGGGCCACAAGGCCCAACACACATAGTTAAACATTCAAGTGGACGTAGTCTCCCGCTAAGGTGGAGACGAACCACTATACTTCTTGTGTCTCACTCTCGCTCTCTCTCTCTCTCTTTATTTTAAGTTAATTAGACCCATCGGTCACCTACATTAACATTCTCCATGCAGAAAAGCACTTTTAACATCCAGTTGGTAGATACTCCAGTTCTTCTGTGCCACCAAAGCTATAATCATATGAATGGTATCCCACCTAGCAACTGGTGTGAAGACTTCAATGTAGTCTACACCAAAACGTTGTGCATACCTTTTAGCAACCAATCAGGCCTTACACTTGTCTACTGCTCCATGCTCATTGTACTTAGTTTGGAAGACCCATTTTACCCCAATCTTCTTCACACCTTGAGGCAGAACTATAAGCTCCCATGTATCATTTCTTTCGATGGCATCAATTTCACTTTTCATTGCAGCTCTCCATTTTGAGTAGTTGACCGCCTCTTCGAAGCTAACTGGATCTTCATTTGTAGTAAACACAACTAGGTTATGAAACTCATTCTCTTCTTCACTCAAACCCAAATCCTCTCCACTAACGTAATCCTGCATCCATATTGGTTGCCTCCTATTTCTCTGTTCTTGCAAATCTTGTGGACTTCCTTGGAAAGAGCTATTTGAAGATGAACCTGACAAGTCTCCTCCTTCTTGTTGAGCAGGTACAATATTTTCTTCTTCCCCTTCACTTTGAGCGTGATTCTCATCATTTTCTTCACTTCCATCCCAAACTAACACATCACATTTAGCCTCATCAACACTCCTCCCCCAATCCCAACTTGCATCTTCCTCAAACACAACTTCTCGGCTAACAATTATTTTCTTCGAAGTGGTGTTGTACAATCTGTAGGCCTTAGATTCGTCGCTCACACCAAGCAGAACACATTTGCAGCTTTTATCATCAAGTTTGGTCTTTTTGGCATTTGGAATATGTACGTGAGCAATGCACCCGAAGATTCGAAAATGATCAACCCTTAGCTTAAGCCCACTCCATGCTTCTTCAAGAGTGATATCTTATACTGCAAGTGTTGGACTTTTGTTTAGTACATGAGCAGTCCAATTAACCGCTTCCAGCCAGAAACTCTTGGGAACTCTCTTCTCGAACAACATGCTTCTTACAAGGTTCATAATGGTCCTGTTTCTTCGTTCAGCCACCCCGTTTTATTGTGGGGTGTAGGCAGTGATGAGTTGTCGTTTGATGCCATTTGAGTTGCACAAGTCATTGAATGCTTAAGAAGTAAACTGTCCTCCTCTATCGGTTCTTAAGCTACGAATAAATGAACCTGTTTCCTTTTCTACAAGGCTCTTATAGTATTTGAACATGCTAAGAGTTTCTAACTTCTCAACTAAGAAATAGATCCACGTCTTCCTACTAAAGTCACCAAAAAAGCAGAGAAGGTACCTCTTGTTACTATTAGATGTACGAGATATTGGGCCGCAGATGTTTGTATGTATCAATTCCAACCTTTATAAGGCTCTCCACGTACTTCTCTTCGGGATTGAATCTCTTCTTTGCTTTCCCACCATGCAGTCAGTACATACCCTCGTAAAAGCTTGAAGTTGTGGCAAACCTCTGACCATCTTCTTATATTGAAGTGTTCTTAACCCCTTAAAGTTTAAATGCCCATACCTGTTTGAGCCCAAGAGTATTTTTGGCCGGGCCCTTAGAGTGGTAGACAGTGTGGGCCGACTTAACGGCCCATATAAGGAACAAGTAGCAGGCCCAGCGAAGGAATCCAGGCGGAATCCCCGCGAAGCCCCACAGAGGCCCATGGGAGCCCACTATCGGGACTCCACGTGGGGTAATCATTATATTCTTCACCCACATGGAGGTCAGAGAGTGCAGTACACCTTAACTCGCATTGGAAGAGGGATGATAGGAGTGCTGTGGGATCTAATCACCTTTACAAAAAACCAGAAATATAGCATCATGACTATATAGTGCGTCATTAATGTAATGCGCTCACGGGGATTCAATTAAACAACCATATCCCAAATGCCCGCGGCCAGTGAGGAGTCAGCTTTGCTCCT
The DNA here is from genome assembly GCA_025331145.1 of Rosa persica. Lineage (NCBI taxonomy): Eukaryota > Viridiplantae > Streptophyta > Magnoliopsida > Rosales > Rosaceae > Rosa > Rosa persica. Next base: position 312,982 of record WFKR01000100.1, on the reverse strand, counting down.
ATTTTAGCAATATCCGGATTAATTAACAATTAATCTATAATATTCATTGTGACTCCTAAGATAATGCTCTTGCAAATCAAATACCCTTGGTCAAGAATAGAATATTCTACACTTTTCTAAGGACTGGGAATTCACAAAATAACCTATATCCGAGGTTAGCATGAAAAAAAAAGGAAGCCAATTCATCAACTAATCTCTACAATTACCTAAGCCTCTCCGGAGCAAACAACCTTTCTCCTCTTATAAGTAACCACATTCCAGTCCCAGTCTCTACAGGAGCCAACTGTTAGTGGCATCGAACCCTCTGTCAACTTGCGTCTGTCCTAACCTCTTCGGGAGCAGACGGTAGTGCCGCGACCACAATGGTTACAAAACTAACCAAACAAGGGTGACGTACTCGTAACTCAGCCAAGGTAAAGTCGAGCTTTAGCAAGATCCTAACACTTCTCGGTGATTTTCGCTCTGCTCAATCTGCAACATTGAGTATCGATTGTGTGTGATAAAAAGAAATGCCAGCAAAGTCCTCACCACGAGGCAGAAAGAATCCCACGACGAGGTTGGTGCTCTCCTCGTTCACAATCGCTCGACAAAAGTCAGGTCAAGGGACACCCCCGATGACTGCACCTGAACGGTGTTGGCACGCCCACGCAAGAAACGAGATTGTTGACCAACTGCAACAAAACTGGAGCCAAACATTTCCCACACCTGGTGGGATATATAGGCGCTTAAACTTTAGCCAGCAACCATTGGGAAGTCAGGCGCTAATCCGTATCAAAAGGTTACGCCAGCTGTTCAATACACAAGACCTCCAGATACATATCGTACTCACGTGCGGACTATCGTGGTCTTTCTGAAGAGTTAATAGACCAAAGATTTTCTCTGAATTCACCATCGACCAAGATGGCGGCTAAACAAGGAGGAAGTCAACAACTCGCTAATGAAGGTGAGAGAACTCCAGTCGCCCAGCTTAAGGAGGTTGGCGACACATCTAAGGTTACTCAGGTATTCATGAGTGAGGCTATGACTGACGAGTATGCACCCATTCTCATACCAGAGAATGCAACCTTAGAAGAGCGGCTTAGTATTCTTCAATAGAATTCAGCCGCATACCATCACAAGATGGAGAAAGCCCTTGAAGAGGAGCATAGGCGACTAGGTGAGTTCACGATTTCAGTAAGAAAACTTGAACTCACATCATAGATGACAACAGGGCGAGTGGAGAGCATGAACAAGAGGATGCAGAACAACCACGAAGAGCTTCTGGCGGCAAGCAAGCACATCGCCATAGATATTGCGGCCATCAGAAACGAGGGATCTACCCTAATGACCCAAGTCGCCATGTAAAAAATCGATATGGATCAGGTCAGAGAAGTTTTGTGCAAAGCCCTGGGAGACCCTAACGTTGTTTCAGGCTCCCTAGGACATTCCTCCGCATCTGAAAAGTACATACCGCCAAATGCGCTCAAAAAGGTTGGCGGAGACAACGGAGCCTCTCCTGGGTCAGCGCCAAGGGCCACGATAGCCAAGCTAGCGGCAAATACTCGCGGCGGCCCTGGAAAAGAAAAGTTCTCATCAAGTGTGGGAGCAGGAACTTCCGCCGATCTAGCCAGAGTCATTCAATACGATAGCAACATGGTCGAATACGCATTTGAAGAGAGCCTGGAAGCCCAGGGAGGAGTCGGCCAAGTGGGAAGTTTCATGAAGGACTCTATGGTCGCAAGAGGCCAAACAGTGGTCAAATTCGCATCCCAGTCGGCCCGAGTAGGAGACGAGGCACCGAAAGGCTCCACTTTACAGTCGTCATCACTGAGGTTGACGCAACCTTTGCCCCGACTAGCTGGGGAAATAGAAGTTCATACTCCAACTCCTCCTAATCCGGGACACCCACTTAAGCTCTATATTTCAGCAGCAGAAGCTTCAATCGGCAATTTATTAGCACAGGATGATGAGGAAGGAGTGGAACATGCCATTTTCTACCTTAGTAGAACACTAACAGACTGCGAAACCAGGTGCTTACAAATGGAAAAGCTCTGTTTAACGTTGTACTTTTCTGCCTGTAAATGCGACACTATATGCTGTCGTTCACTACATGTATAATTGCTCAAACCGATCTGGTCAAGTATATGTTGTCGTGGCCCATCCTTAGGGATTGGATTGGCAAATGGGTTTTGGCTTTTTTAGAGTTCTCTTTGCAGTATGTTCCCCAAAAAGCTATAAAGGGCCAAGCCATCACGGATTTTCTAGCACATCATCCAATGCTGGAAACTAACGAGATCAGCAAACTAGAGGTCATCGAGATTTCTTAGGAAGACTTGTATGGAACTCCCGCCCGGGAGGTTCACGAGAATTCATTGGTAGCTGTCATGCTATAGCCTTAGATATCGTACTTCGATGGTTCAAGAACAGATACCTTGGCCGGAGCAGGCATTGCATTGGAAAACCCATTAGGGATCATTTTTATACTCTTTTCAATTAGAATATCAATGCACGAATAACCATGCGGAATATGAGGCCTTAATCATTGGCCTGGAAGTACTCTTGGAGATGGGAGTCAAGGAAGTGCAAATACTTGGGGACTCTTTGTTAGTGATCAATCAATTACGAGAGAAGTTCAAATGCTATAGTTTCTCACTGGCCCCTTATTGGGATAGAGCCCAGGAATTGTTGGAGCTGTTTGATGATGTGGATCTGGAACATATTCCTCGCGAGCGAAATTTCACCGCGAACGAGTTGGCTCAGTTGGCAACACGGAAAACTTTGAAATATGGCGTTCGCGAGTGAATTCTGAAGGTGGAACCCCGAACACTTTCTTCTTGGATGGCAAGGAAAGAGTCGCTAGAAGACACCACGATATCAACCCTAGAGTCCATTGATGTGGCTTGGCGGGTTCCTTTGATAGACTACCTCAAACAACCGGGTCAGCCCACTGACAAGAGGATCGCTACATTGCGCTTAATTATTTCCTTAGGAATGATGAACTCCGTAGACGAGGAGAAGATGGCATAGATTTCAAATGTGTTTTTGGTGCCGAAGCTAAAGAGCTCATGTAGGACGTACACTCTGGTGTCTGCGGTGCTCACCAGGCAAGTCCGAAAATGCGTTGGTTACTCAAGAGACATGGATATTTCTGGCCAAGCATTTTGAAGAATTGTATCATCTTCTCGAAAGGGTGTTTGGATTGTCAGGCACATGGGCCAGTCTAGCATGTTCCCAATATACCAATGCATCCCATTATAAAGCCTTGGCCTGCAAGGGCTAGGCGTTGGACTTAATTGGAATGATCCACCCACATTCATCGCTGCAGCATAAGTTTATCATCGTCGCGACCGACTTCTTTACAAAGTGGGTCGAAGCAGAACCTTTGAAGGAGGCATCTGGAAACACATTGTGCCAATTCCTTTACAGGGACATCATCTGCAGATTTGGTATTCCAGAAGTCTTAGTGTCAGACCGGGGGGCAGCTTTCACGGGTGGTGAGGTTAGTAAACTGGTGAAAGAATGGGGAATACAGTTTGTCCATTCTAGTCCTTATTATGCTTAGTCCAACGGCTAAGCAGAGGCAAGCAACAAGATCATCAGTACCTTGCTAAAGAAAAAGTTGGAAGCTAATCTGCGGTAATGGCATGAGACTCTTTACGAAACTCTTTGGGCCTATCGCACTTCAAAACGAAGTCCCACTGCGACAACATCTTATGCTCTGATGTTCGGCCATGATGTAGTCTTGCCTGTGGAAGTCAACGTCTGATCATTGAGAGTGCAAGAGCAATCTCATCTTATCGGAGAGGACTATGTTCAGGCTATGTGGCAAGAGGACCTTGGTGAGAAGCGCTTGGAGGCTTTGGATAGTCTGGTCATGGTGAAACAGCGAGTAGCCCGCGCCTAAGACAAGTGGAAGCGGGGAAAGAGTTTTAGCGAGGGAGAATTTGTGTGGAAAGCAGTGCTCCCACTGGATGAAAAGTTAGATGATCGCGGCAAATGGACTCCAAGATGGGAAGGTCCGTATGTTGTCCGTAAAATTCTAGAGAAAGGAGCTTTCCATCTCAAGGATTTGGATGGTGATATCCATCACAACCCCATCAATGGCAGATACTTGAAGAAATACTTTCCTAGTGTCTGGGATTCAGAGGAATCATAGGCGGTTTTGTCGCATAAACCCAGGGGGGCAACAGTAGTCTCATTGCTTTCACGAAACTCATTGACAAGGGCCTGTTTTTTAGGCCCACACTTATCTGTTTCACTAAGGGCCTACCATTGGGGTTTTGCTCTGCTCGATTGGACTTCAGGGGGACAAAAGTCTTTAGGGGCCCAGCAAGCGGCCGCGAGGAGCAGGCGGGTTATACGGTTTGATCAGTTTCGTCGTGAGCTTATTTGGTTCGCGGTGGGAAGCTGGGTAAACTTGTAATTTTCCAAGATCTTTTTCCATCGGCCACTTCACGTCACGGGAAGTTTTAGCGCGCTGAGGACAATAATTAAATTGGCGATTGTGAGGCCTATGTTGAGGCCTTGCGAGTGTTCGAACAGCAGTTTTTACGAGCATTCAAAAGAAAAGTTTCATGTATTCATATAGAGGCTTTGCAGCCAAAGCAATACAATTGTAACTTCCCTAGATTACAAAGCCAAAAGTGGCTAAAATTACAAAAATGAAAATCTTCTTGAAATCTTCTATTTTCTCCTTCACATGAAAGTGGCTATGGAGGCCAGCACTGGGTTGAGCTACGTCATTATCTCCGAAAGGGGGTAGAGTGCAGAGGAACAAAAAGAGCGGCGTGACGCTGTGCACCCCTCTCCACTTTGGCAGTCACCATTTTCTGGGAATAGGGTATGGGAATGGCCTTTCTAAAACCCACACCCATTCCTTCCGTGAGTCCAACCTCTCCCTCCAAGATTCTTTCAATGTTCAGAAGGGAGAGCTTGAGAAGGGGGTGACCACCAAAGCCCCTTCCACCTGGAGGACTCGGTTCGAACCACATCCAAATTGAAATGGGGTTAAAGGAAGAGCAAAGCCACACCCAGAAAAAGATGATCTGGCATGTCCAGATGCCCCACACTAATGGAGCTCCTCGTGCCTTTCCACTCTTGACAGCCTAAGTAAAGATATAGGCTTGGAGGAGAGGTATGCATGAGGTTTGCCTGAGATTAAGCCATGAGGCCTAACCCAGGCTTGAGATTTCGCCATAAGACCTAAAGTCTGAGGGGCCGGGTTTGTTTTCATGAGGGGAAGATTTGTGAAGAAGAAGGAAGAGAAGTAAGGATTGAAAGGCCATGGTTTCTGGGTTCGAAGCAAGTTTTGGAAGATCTGCGTATCCCTAGATTCGAAGTATCCTTATTTATAGGAGAGATTGAATCAATCCTGACCTTTAGATGAGTGGTTGGGGGGGTCAAATCAGTGTCTTTAATCCGGGTTAATTACTTTAATCTCGAAAATGACGGGAGCATAATGAAGAGTGGGGAACCGAGCGGTTTCCTAGGAGGTAACTATTCACTTTTCAAGATTATCTTTTCGTAACCATTTTTCAAGGGGTGGTTAATGCGAAGTTAAAGCCCATTATGATGACAAGACAAAGAAGTTCGCGATCTGGGCCAACAATTGGATCCAAAGGCGACGTCGGTCCGTAAGATAAATTCGGCTATGCTATCAAGGCCTATTTGCACAGAAGGGGGGATTCCTAGCATTACTCCCCTCGCGAAGCCCATTCATGAAGGCCTGTTCGTAAGGCCCACCATCGTTTCTTCGCTACTACTAGCAACACTAAGGGGGCAACACTACACCAACGATAAGCACCATGTCAAACAAAACATTTTGTTTCAGCAGCGCTTCCAAGTGACCACGAAGAATAGCGGGGCAATTTGAGCTTTTTGGAGCTTAGGGCCTTACAAGACATAATCATCAACGTCAGGATGAGAAAATCGTATGGTTTTCATAAAGTGGCTTTGCGGCCAAAAGCAGTACGTTCATTACAAGGCCAAAAGTAGCTAAAATACAGGCATTGAATTGAATATGAAGATATTTTTGGCAAGTCTTTCTTCAATTAGAGGCGCCTGAAGAATCCAACACTGGGTTGAGCAGCGTCATTGATTCCGAAAGAGGATAGAGTGCAAAGGAACTGAATATCAGCTTGAGTCTCTGCACCTCCTTCAGCCTTGGTGACCATCGCTATGAGGGTATGAAGTATGGGAATGGCCACTTTGTACCTTAAGTCCATCCCTTCCACAGCTTCATTTCTCTCTAGCCCTCCAAGTTTCTGTCAGGAAGAGAAAGATTTAGAGGAGGAGGCCACCAAAGCCCTTTCCATCTGGAGGACTCAAGTCAAGTCAGGTCCATAAGGAAAGGAAACAGAGAAGGAAAGACGAACCTCAAGGTGGCCTTCCTCCCTTCCCCATTTCACTCCGTGTGTGGGATTCTAACAAAGATGATCCTGCATGACTAAATTCCCCACGCTGGGAGGCCCTCATGTTTCTTAACCAATCTAAAGCCTGGCACATTCCATCCAAACTTACGAAAGGCCGAAATAAAGGGTTGCCTGAGATTAAGCCATCAGGCCTAATCTAGACTTGAGATTGAGCCATAAAGCCTAAGGGTTAGAGGCCGAAAGCGGTCTCGTGAGGTGAAAGTTTTTTATTACGAAGAATGAGAAGCAAACATTCAAAAGCCATTGTTCAAAACTTAAGGCTCAGAAGAAGGTTCAGCATGAGCTTTCCCAACCCCAGCACACACCTATTTATAGGAGCAGACTATACAAATCTCCACCCTTGGATGGTTGGCCGAAGATAGGAGCTAAATTAAGTGTCGGTGGACCTTGATTCAGTGGCTCTAAAATTCAGAAAAGCACCTCCACCCTCGGACGGACAGTAGTGGAGTCAAACAGTATGTCAGCAAATGTTTGATTAAGACTGCCCCGAATCGCAGAATAGAAGGGAATATTGCCGCGTGGGGGACTTAACGTTTTTCAAGGAGGTAACTGTTCTTTTTTTTTTTCAAGATTCTCTTTCCACAACCGTTTTCATTCGACAGTTACTTAGTGTGAAGTTAAGACTCATCAAGAAGATAAAACCAAGAATGTGAAATTGGACCAGCAAGTGGATCTAAGGGAAGAAGATTGCTACGAGATATATATATATATATATATACACACACACACATATATGTTCTGTGTTACAATAAAGCCTAAGGGATCATCTATTGTAAGTTAGAGGGGGCTTAAAGTGGACAACCCGCAAAATCAAGCCTTACATAGAGCATCGTAACCTAGAAGCTTACGGCATGAACTCCATTTTCAGCCAATGAATGCCAATTCAAGTTAAGTGGATTCAAAAGGATGCTACTGCACGGATCGGAATTCGAAATTCTCCCGTTTTCATCCATTAAATAATACTTAAATACTTGAAGATGTCTCCTACGTTACCCATAATAATAATATGTGGAAGTATCGACGTAATTTCATAGAGTCATTCTGCGGATTGGGCCAAGCGTCTGGTCAATTCTTCGGAAGCAGCCAAGGGAGCTTCCAATCGGGCTTCCTCTACTCTGAGCTCATTATTCATATGGGCCAAGCGGGCTTAGAGATGTCGGATTTGGGCCTCTAGGTTCGACGTCTGGAGCCTTATTTCCCTCATTCGAGCGGCCCGATCATTCAAATGGCCACGAAGAGTCCCCGCCTGATTAACAAGGTCATTATGGGCAGTGTGAGCCGCGCGAGCTTGAGCCTCTGCAGCGGATTGACGAGCACGGGCCACGTCAACTTCCCTCAACAGCTTCTCTATAACTTCAAGCTGAACTTGTTGGACCGCACGCTCTCGACGGAGGAGTTCTGCAGGCCCCAACCACCGTTGTCCCAGAAGACTTCGGAGCTCCGCCCTCGCTATTTCAACTGCGGTGGGAGGATTTTCTGCAAGAGCCCGAGCAAGTCTCTTAAGCCTAGTGGGAGGTGGAGGGGGATTTGCAGCATGATCATAGACCACTATTACAAGAGGACCGATGGGTTCCTCAATTCCTTCATCTTCGCCCACAGCTCCGGCGATAGCCTCCTGAACTTTGTTTGGCATCCCCACCGCCGAAGGCTCCGGAAATCTAGCGTGAGTTTTACCATTGGATGTTTGGGGGCAAGCCGTTCCAGGGACAGGGCTGCCGGCATCAATGTTCGCTGCGGTCGTTTCCGGGATCAAGGGGCCAGCATCACTAATCACTTCATCCAGATCTGGGATGTTCATCCTGTCAACAAGATCTTCAGCATCAATGACTGCCTCCTCGGTATGAACGGAGTCTTGGGAAGTTTCAGAAATCCACAGGGGTTAGGGGCAGGTTTCCATTTAAAGGAAAGCAAAAATATAGGCCAACGGTGGCTTAACTCTCGAGCTTTTGGTTCGAGATCGGGCATAGGGTCGTTTGAAAGAAGAGGTCCCGTCCCGTCCACTTCTCGGCCCGCTAGGACAACAGGAATCTCTGTTTCCACCAACTCCTTATAAGCAACGGAAGCCTCAGAGTGGCTTTCCACGCTGTCTTGGTCCAGAGATGGTTATTGGAGAGGCAGGACCTCGCGGCTGTTCTCCAGATGTGGGAGCAAGAAGAGGCTCTGTGGGGCTAATTGGCGCTGGAACGAGCATGGGCGCCGAATCCTCTATAGCGGCAAGAAGAGTTGTTGCTTGGGTAGTTGGCGCGGGAATGAGTGTTGGAGCCAGATTCTCTGCAGCAGCGAGAAGAGTCGCCGCTGAGTTATTTGTCATCGGAACGCTAGCCGGCACTGAACCTGATGCAGCGGCAGAAGACCCAGCCTCATTCATATGAGAGGAACCAATGATCCTCTGAAGACCCTGTCGAAGAAACAGTGCACAATAAAAACATTGCTCAAGTCCTACAGAGTCAACAAAAATAAAATAGGGCCAGAGCTTACTAGTCGCGTCGACAAAGGCTCATCATCCCCAAGGCCCTCTTCTGCTAATTGGGCGCGATCGCGCTTGTGAGCAAGAGCAGCAGCAACCTACACAGAAGGAGAGGGTCACAACTCAGAAAACAGAAGGGGTTTTGGAAAGGTGCAAAGTCGGAATTGGTCTGGGCTAGGTTACCTCAGCAAGGCTTTCATCATCATCGTCAAAAGACTCACCCTCAGGAGGCTTCTGTTTCCCGACCTGAGTAGAGGCTGCCCTGGTCCGGGTGGTATGCTGAAAAATACACTTAGCAATAAGGACAGAGAATCAAACCAAGGAAACGAAATGTTGAGCGAAGTCGGAAACTTACTGATTCCCCATGTTCACGTATCGGTATCCCTGAAAGTGATGAGCGAGGAGGTGGAGCAGGTTGCGTGGGTCGCGCTGCAGGAGCGCGGAGCCGCGTTATCTTCCAGGCCAGGACTGCTCATGTGACGGAAAATCCGACCAAAGATTTCGTCATGCGTCGAGTCCCAGCAGTTCACTGACACTTCTTTCCACCAATCCACATAATCATCGCCGACTTCATTGACAGGATACAACATCCTAAACCGTTCTGGGACTATGACCAAGGTGAACTGGATCTGGAAAGGGGGACCCAGGCAGGCCTGATCTCAGCTAAGAGGTGTAGTAGTTGGCAGACCGAAGCAGAGGCCAAGGCACCATTTGGGCCAGCCCAAGTTGGTGAGCAAAATGGTTTGGGGCATAGAGCTCGTAACATACGTTGTCATCAACAAGGCGGATGTTCCAACAAGAGATGGCTCGACCAAAAGCTTCAAAAGCTCACTCGCTGTGATCCCTTCCAGTGGGCAGGAAGCCATTCTCAAGCGGGGAGGGATACCGCCTAGAGAGGACTATCGTCGGGTCCGGCATCTCCAGCATAAGGTACGAGTGAGTGAAGCACACGAAGTAGGAGGGAGCGCGGTACTTTGCGTTAAGGAAAAACCAATTCCCCAGAAGGGAGTCAACTGGTGGATCTTCAGAAATATCATCGCGGCGGAAGCGAGGAAAATAGGTTTGTAGCCAAAAGGCGAGGATCCGGAAAGGACCGCCGACATCGGTATCAAAAGGGCTCATCACGGTTGTGTAAAGGGAATGATACAGCATACCCAACACAGTTTGCCCAAGGCCAACGCAGATACCATTATAAAGAGCAGTGGCCAGAGGGTTCCAAGTACTAGTGGTTTTGCCAGAAGAGATACAGAAAATGAACTTACATAGCCAAAACTCAAGGAAGGCAATCCCTCAGGTCGCATCGTGCTGTTTGCGATAGTAGTCTCGCCACATCGGGTAGGATCTGCTGTAGTGTCCCCGGTTGGTTTAGTCCATGTGCGGTGAGAACTCGACTTCATCAAACTGACCATGCTCATAAGGGGGCCAATCGATGGGTAATCCCGTGATAGTGAGAATGTCCAGTAGAGTTATGCTCATTTGCCCGAATCGGAAATCGAAGGCATTAGTGGAGGTGTTCCAGAAGTAAAGAACGGCGGCTATCGGCGCAGGGTTGGTGTGAGAAGGAAGATGGAAGCACATATCGATGGCTTGGGTAATACCCATTGCATCCCCATGGGCCAAATCCCTTGGGCAGACCTCTTGGTACCAAGTCAGATCTTCAGCAAGAACGGTGGGCCTCGTTTCCACCAAAGAGACGTGGCGTTTCAAGTCCCTTTCGATTAGTTACAAGTTTTCACAGGCCTGATCTCGAGGCCTGGGGGGCAATGTTTGAGCCCAAAAGTATTTTTGGTCGGGCCCTTAGAGTGGCAGATAGTGTGGGTCTACTTAGCGGCGCATATAAGGAACAAGTAGCAGGCCCAGCGAAGGAATCCAGGCGGAATCCCCGTGAAGCCCCACAAAGGCCTAGGGGAGCCTACTATCGGGACTCCACGTGGGTTAATCATTATATTCTTCACCCACGTGGAGGTCAGAGAGTGCAGTACAGCTTAGCTCGCATTGGAAGAGGGATGTTAGGCGTGCTATGGGATCTGATCACCTTTACAGAAAACCAGGAATATAACATCATGACTATATAGTGCGCTATTAATGCAATGCGCTCGCGGGGATTCAATTAAACAACCATATCTCAAATGCCCGCGGCCAGCGAGGAGTCAGCTTTGCTCCTATTTTAGCTATATCCGGATTAATTAACAATTAATCCATGATATTCATTGTGACTCCCAAGATAATGCTCTTGCAGATCAGATACCCTTGGTCGAGAATAGAATATTCTACACTTTTCTGAGGACTGGGAATTCAGAGAATAACCTATATCCGAGGCTAGCACGAAAAAAAAGGAAGTCAATTCATCAACTAATCTCTACGATTACCCAAGCCTCTCTGGAACAAACAACCTTTCTCCTCTTACAGGTAACCACAATCCAGTCCCAGTCTCTTGAAGCTGGCCAATGCTAAGCAAATTGTTGCTCAATTCTGGAATGTAATAAGGGGTAAATACTGTTTATTCCTTGAGCTTTTGACCATAAAACACTTCAGTCCATGACCTTCTAATTTCACACGTTTAGTCCCTATACTTCAAAATTTCAGACCAATAGGTCCTTACCGTCTAAAAGGGTGGCGAAATGTCTATTATGCCTTTAGTTCTTTTTTTTTAATTAATTAAATTTTTTTTTCGAAAAGGAATTTTTTTTCCCTTTCTTTCTTTCTGTTTATTTTTTTCTGTTTTTTTTTTTTCCTTTCTTTCTTTCTGTTTGAAAAGAAAGAATAACTAAAATAAAGGAAAAGAATTAAAAAAAAAAAAAGAGAACGGAATAAATTTATTATAAAAAAAAGAACTGAGGGCATAATAGTCATTTCACCCCAACTTTTAGACGGCAATGACCTACTTGTCTGAAATTTTGAAGTACAGGGACTAAATGTGTGAAATTAGAAGGTCAAAGACTGAGGTGTTTTATGGTCAAAAGCTCAAGGACTAAACAATATTTAGCCCATGTAATAAACATCACTAATTACCTGTGTCATTCCATGAATTTCCAACTTGATATTTCCCTACCCGAGCACAGACATTCTTGTATTGTTGCCGAGTTTGACAGTGTGTCTAAATTCCTCATCAAGGTTAGAAAACCATTTCCTATTGCCCCACATGTGGTTGCTGCAACCACTATCCGGAAACCACACGTCCTCTCGTTTTAAATTGTTCCCTTCCACATAGGCTATTAATAGCATTTCCTCCTCTTCCTCCAATTCGGCATAATTCACTCTCTTTTCCCAACTAGGGCACTCGTATTGCAAGTGCCCTAGTTTATGCCACTTGTAGCATTCGATCAGAGCTTTGTTAAACCCTAGCCTTCCTCTGCCTCTACCACGCCCTTTGAAGCCTCCACGACCTCTTCCTTTGACTACCAGATTCTCTTCATTTCTTCCTCTAAGCCTATCTTCAATTCATCTCCATTGTGTCCCAACATCCTTTGTTCATGAACCAGAAGACTGCTTTGAAACTCATCAATTGTCATAGTCGTCAGGTTGTTTGACTCCTCAATCGAGCACACTACATCGTTGAATTTTGGAGGCATCGACCTTAGGATCTTCTCAACTATTACCTGCTCTTCCATTCTCTCACCATGGGCCTTCATTTCATTCGCTATAGTATTCGTCCACCTTTTCACCCTCCTTTATTTGGAGAATTTCGAACTCCTTCCTCAGTGCTTGTAATTGAGCCCTCTTCACCTTAGTTGAACCCTGATATTTTTGCTTCATCGAGTCCCAAGTGTTTTTGGCACTCGTTTTGTTTAGGATCGTTTCTATGATCGCTCTATCTATGGCCTGGAACAGGTAATTCTTGACTTTCAAGTCTTTCTGCTTTGCTTCATCTATCGCCTTCAGTTGTGTCTCTGTCACCTCAGCCCCATTAGCTACTGTAGGGATGCCATTCTCTACAAGCTGCCAATATTCCTTCGATCGAACGAAGTTTTCCATGAGCATGGCCCAATGGTCATAGTGTTAATGTCTAAGATCTAGTGATGACTAAACCTTGGTTAACACTCGTCCGGTGGGCGGACCGCTACATGTGGTATAATCAATATTTCCGCTACATGTGAAGTAAAATACAAAGGGCGTCAAAGGGAGACCGCGTTGGGCGGTCTTCTTTTCTCCGATGCCTAAGTTAGTCAATGCATTATGTTGACAGAATAACAGTAGGTAAGTAGTAAATGCGTAATTAATGAGGAGAGAGTAGTGAACATTTTATAGGCGCGGAAAGGGGCTGGCCTCTTCCTTGTTTTCGATGTGGGACTGATATGCTTCAGCTCCCAGTTTGTGGAGCTTTTGATGCTGTTTTGGCGCGGCGCGTGGCGACGCATCAGCGGTGATCTGGGGGTGAGCCGGGGCTCAGGCGGTAGCCTACTTGGCTGTGTTTCCGTGGGTCACACCGTTGGTAGTGGTTGGTACCGCTACAGGTCGCATGAGCGTAGCTCATTATAACTAATTATGTTTGACAAATGCTGATGTAAGTACACATAGTGACCATCGAACCTAGGTATAGCTGGCTGAACAAAATTCCCTTCTGTTGCCATGTTTCACCTACTCCACTTTTCTCTCCTGGTTCTCTCGTTCACTTTCTTTTCCTAATCTCCCTTTACACACTCGATTTGTAAGAAATCTGTAGTTTCTTTCTTTCCTAACCAGGCCCTTCGATGGGGCTCTAATACCAGAGCTGTTAGACACAGAACTCTCAAGAACTGAACAATACGTATGGGAGAATATCTTCACGTTCTAAATATACGAAAGACAAAGTAACTGTTCACACGTGTTCATTGGGTGTGGAAAAGATAGTTTTGCCCTTGCTTTTCCCCCACAATCTCAGGCTGCCATTGACCTAGGTACTAATGCTTTCCATCGGTTTCTTCTTTCTTCTCCGGCTGTATAACCAAGATTGACTTCCGTAAGTGGTGAGAAGAGTGTGATGCGAGTTTGCTGCGGATACAAAGGAAACGGACTGTGATAGAGGTCGAAAGAGACTGAGAGCGAAGAGGCTCTTTTGCTTTAACCATAACACTCCAATAGCTCAAGTGAAACTTGCCTGCAGTCTATTTGTTCTCTCGGTTTGACGATGAAGGTCTCTAATCTGACGATCCGTACTATGGCATTTAAAAGGTAATCCCGATGTTAAAGTTTTCATCTTTTTAAGTTTTTGGCTTCTGGGTTTTAAAAGGTAATCCCGATCTTAAAGTTACCTCGCCAATCTGCTTGATTAGAAACTTGAAAAACAAATCTTGGTTGGGACGGAGGAAGAACAGAAGGACGAAAAGATTGAGGAGGACGAAGATGTACTGGGTAATAGATTTTCAAGTTGTGTTTTTTTCCAGTTTGTTCTAATCGATTGAAGCTTTAGATTGTTTGTTTTTGTGGTTTAATTCAAAATTTCTTTCAGGTCTTAAAATACTCTAGAATGGTTTTCTCCATTGTCCGCAGAGAAAAGAAGAGTCCGAATTGGACCTAGGCTTTTCAGCGACCAATGGCTCATTTGAGTTACGAGCAAAATGTCAGAGGTACTGGGCATTGGTTATGGGGTCGCCCTAGGAAAAGGAAGGCTTAATTTTCTGCTCCTCTTATGAAGGTTCTCTATCTCGAAGTCAAGTTTCAGATTTCTGTTGTGAAGAAATACTGTGATTGTATTTATTTCATCATTGATTGCAGGTGCTTCTTGACGATGGGAAGACAGAGAGTCTCATCTTGGCTCATCAATCAGGATTAGAAGCTTCCCAACCGGCTCTAACTCAATATCGGGTGCTTGGTCCTATGATAAATGGATGCTCATGGATTGAATTACAACCACTCACCAGCCGAAAGCATTAGGTGAATTTTTCCTTGGACGGTTCATAGAAGTCGGTGAATTTTTCTTTTTTGGTCTTTGGTTGCATGTAATTTTTGTTGAATTTGTTCTTCATTTGTTGAGGTAGCATTTGTGTTCTTAGCTTCTGGCTTTGGATGTTGTGTAATAATATCTTTATTCAAATTACTCATCACTTTTACTATGATTCTGGGTATAAAAGTTTCAAAGTACGGAAGAGATATGATTGGATGAGCAAAGAATTGAAATTTCATATCTCGATGGTTTACAATTGCTTTACTGTGCTGAATCGATGCCAAAAAAACACAAAGATTTGCAATTTTAGATTCAACCTTAAGCTAATTGTTGTTCTTTTTAATTTTTTCTTTAGTGTGTATATCTCTACTCTGCTAACAATTTATCTGATTTCTGTTTATTGTAGTTGTCTTGCAGTTGGCTACTATTTGGTTGGAGCGCAAGGATTCCTTAGCTGGTAATTTTTCTTCATTAATAATGTTTGTGTTGATTCATTGATTGGTTCCTTTTTCTCCATGCTCATGCCTGAAGGGTCGTGTATATTCTCAGGCTTGCAGGATTATGAGTTTTGGCATGTTAGCTATAATTCAATGCACTTGAAATGGTAATAAATTTGTACGTATATAATTTCAGTTTTAGGAAATTGTATTTGTTGATGTGGGAAAGGATTGACTGGGTCTTTATTTTTCTCTCTGTTCGTGACACGTGCTCTGCTGATCAATTTTATTTGTGTGGAGTACAATTAGGAATTATATGGAAATATCTGTAGGTACTTTTTCAACAATCTTCATTATGTGAGTTGTGCCACGTTATTTTATTTTATTTTATACACATTAGTGTATTGAAACTGCTATTATTTATGAGTCACAAAGTATGAGCAGCAACTTTTTGTTCTTCTTAACACGTATAAAATGATATGGCTGAAGCTTCGAGTATACCTACACATCTCTTTGTTCTTGCTATTTGACCAAATTTAAACTGATGCCTTATGAGGTTTCGGGATCTAGCTTATGGGGCTTCCTTCTGTTTATGGCTGAGCAACTTAACTCCGATCTCTGTCTTTGTTCTTGGAAATGCACATATGATCTTTTGGTAGTTAGACCTCAGAAAAATTTCAGTTTAGCTGTGATTCTGTATTCATGGAGATTTTCCATTTACATACTTGGCTCACACTTAAGTTCACTATTTTTTCTATATTTGTTTGCAGCTGATTGTGTGACAGAGTAAAATCCTCACCCTTCAATATATCTGATAGCTGCAGAGGTACCTGACCAATCATTGTTATTGGACCCTATTTTGGGAAGAAAATATTCTTTTTTGCTCTGATAAATGATAATGGTGATGATATTGAAAACTTTGATCATTCTAGAATTGTATATGGTAATGAGAGTTGCGTCCTATAGTTAAACACAGTTTGATTGTGATCATTCAAAGGTTTTTGAGCTGCAACTGTAGCAAGTCTCCTTTGATTTTGTTTGCGCTATGTTTCCTTTGGTTTCTTTTGATTGATCCTATTGAATCTTTCTGTATAATTCTAAATTTTTTCTTTCTTATTCTGATTTTAGATTGTAAATAGTAGTTAAATACTGTTTCTGTATTGTTTTCTTCGTTCCCTTAGCATGCTAGAGGGATGCATAAACAAAATTTATACATTTCAATTGATTAGTAAATTGGAATGAAGGAGGTAACCCAGTTAATTAAGTCTACCTTCTATAGATGAAGGAGGTAACCCAGTTAATTAAGTTTACCTTCTATATAAAGAGTTTCACATTTCCAATAAGCAAGGCGGGCTTGCACAACCCCATCATTAATAGGTGGCCCGAGTTACTCTGCCATGAATAAGGGGAGCGGCAATGTGTTTTCCTAAGTTGTCTGTTAACAGAAAGCCACGTATAGTCTTATACTCACTATTGGAACAAGAGTAACAATGGTGGGAGATGATAAAGAGAGAGCTTCGTCTATTGATGATCAGCGGATTGACGGAGGTCTTGGCATTGCTTTGTTTTCTCTCTCTTTCATTAAGCTTTTCAGAGCAGTCCTAAAATCCAAATAACCTTTAGTAAGTTTAAAGATATCGCAACAGCTACTTCAGTTCTTTTGAAAGAAAAGTAGCAGGAAGCCCTCACTCCTAGAGGTTATAGCCTCCAATTGAGAATAATATTTTTCATGAAGACATCATCGTAACTAATTTCACAACATAGAGAATTTATGATCAGCAAGGAAAGTTAGACACACATCAATATTAGAAGCTGTCTACTTTTAGGTGTCTGATCTGCAACGAAAGTTATAGGTGCAATTCTATCTGTTTGTGGATTAAGAAACTAAATCGAAATGTAGCTTACAAGCTAGCTAATTTATCTTATTGTAATCCTTACAGACCATTGTTTTTTTTATCTAGGTTGTTGGCATTAACAGAACCAAGCCAAATCCCAAGGGCGAAACCCACAAGCATTGATATAGAGAGCTGCAGTCATATAAGAGCTGAAGACACAAATGCAACTTCTAAATGCCATGATGAGCCATTATCTGTATCTACCATCCTATTACGAATTAATCATTTATAATTGGCAAGCCTATAGGAGACAAATGTGCATGCAATTTTTGGACAGTAGAAATGAGGAGTAGTTGAATCCATTCCCTGACCTTGACTGTGTGTCAATAATAGAGCTCCTCCAACTTCTAGATATCTTTTCCTTTAATTACGCTGTTTTACTAAGCAAGAATACGTGAGTACTGGTCCACTCATCAGAAAATTTGTATCTGCATTCCTATTTACTTTTAATAGATTAGTCTCCAACATAATGGTGTGAGCATGTACAACTTTTAAAGATAGGATCTTTGGTATCTCTGTTATGCTGAACAAGTCGCCTTTAATATCTTTGCCAGCTTAAAGCACTCATTGATACAATCATAAACATGCCAGAGGAAAATCCTGCTGAAAATGATATGGTCACTGACTCCCCTCTATTTGATTCGGGTTCTTAGTTTTTTTTTTTTTTTTTTTTTGCAATGTTTTTTTTTATGTTATTTGTTGTTGGGATGTCATTATTTCCAGTTTCTGTCGATCAACATTGGGGATTTGTTTGTTGTCTTGCAAGTTTCCGTGCTTTTGAGGCTGAAATTGTTTTTTTTTTTTAATGTTTTGGTGTCATGATCTTCTGATTTGATTCCTTGGCCCTTTCAAATTTGTAGGGTTGCAGTTTATGTATATTGAGGCAGCAAAACCACTAAGGTAATTGAGCTTATTGGATTATCTCTGCAAATAAATTAAAATGATCAATCTCTGAACATTTGGTCCGGATTTTCCTATTATTGGGAAATTTTGACAGATAGATAATGCAGATAAGATTGATCTGTTTGGATCTTCTATTGTTGTTAGTTTGTGCAATTGAAACACTTATTTTTAAAGTCTTACATTTTCTTACAACCATAGTTGTTAATAAATCCAAAGCTCCTTATTAGCATTTTCATTCTTATGATTAAGTTTTATCAGTGATATGCCTGAGATGTCAGGTTGTGTTTATGCAGTATGATCATGTGCTATTTGGTGCCTGCCACACCATCTTCACTACTTATTACGCCTCAGTCAGAGGGTATGTAAAACTATTTGATATGCTCAAGTTTAATAAATTTTTAGACATCCTGTATTATTTTTGCAATATTTTAAATATTTTTTGACGAGTAATATTTATCTCCAATGTACTTTCATCTCAGTTGATGGACTTTGGTATGGTCTTAAGAACATCGAGTAATGGAGCCGACTCAAAAGAAATCATAGACCAGCTTCAATGGCATAGGTTGTCTCAAGAAGAATGTGTCAACATTGATACAGTTATTGACATTGATAAAATAAGGAGGGTGTATTCAATCTAGATTTTAAATGATTTTGTTTGATTTTTTATAATCTATGAATTTCCATGAACTCTACAGAATTCACGGATGGTTTTAATTCCATATGGATTTGAACAGATTCTACTGTATTGTATTAGCAAGATTTACCGCACTCTCCAGTATGTATTTTTGCTAGGACTTATTTTCCTGCTTCTGGCATTAAGCATTTTAAGTTGGGATGTGTGAACCCTTGGCGGTAGAGCTTGCCACTTTGAACACTGTAACGTGTTGCCCTTCGCACCAGTCGTCTTGCTTCAACTTTGTCAGATGGCATGTGCCGTTACGTTATAGTTCAGTATCTCATCCATCCAATTTGGGCTTACTTCGATGGTGTAAATTTCTGCTAGAGTTTTAGTGATGCTGGGCTTATCAAGGGTCTCCACCCTAGTGTCGACGGGACTTTGATGTGGTTGAGCAGTTGCCAGGCATGCCAGGGAGTCAGCTTTTGCGTTCTTTTCACGGGGTATTTGCGTGATGTTGAAGAAACTGAACTTGCCGAGCAAGGGTCTTGGCATATCCTAGGAATGCCACCAGTTCCTTGTCTTTGACTTGAAAAATGTCGTTGACTTGATTTACCACCAGGTGTGTGTCACTGAAGATGTTGACACTTTCTGCTCCACAATCTATGGCCAACAATAACCCCGTAATATGTGTCTCGTACTCCGTCATATTGTTGGAGGCTTTGAAGTCAAACTTTAGGGCGTACTCTACGTTAAGTGCCCCTGGCCCTGTAAGGATTATACCGGCGCTGCGATTGTGTCTTTGCATGTGCGGCTTCAGGGTGCTGAATGCTGTCCTCCGACATTACATCAGTGGTATGCTCCAGCTGTGGTTCTGTTAACTCTGCTATGAAATCAGTAATAGCCTGTCCCCGGATGGCGGTTCTTGGCTTATAATCGATGTCGAACTCGCTGAGTTCTATTGCCCATTTGCTAAGGTGTCCTGAGTGTTCCTGACTTTGGAGGACTTGCTTTAGCGGTTGGTTTGTGAGAACATGGATTGTATGTGCTTGGAAATATTGACGCAACCTCCTAGCGGCCATTATGAGTGTTAGCGCAAGTTGCTCAAGTGGCGGATACCTTGTTTCCGCTCCATTCATGCCTCTGCCAGCGTAGAATATCGGTAATTCTTCTGTGGCCTCCCTGCGGACAATCGAGCAGCTGATGGCGGACTTGGACACTATCAGGTAGATGTATAGTATTTTGCTCGGTACCAGAGTTGAGAGTAGCGGACGGAGGCCAAGTATTCCTTGAGGCTCTGAAACGCCGCTTCACAATCAGGTGTCCAATCGACCACTTTATAATGGGACTGCTGCACTGCCTTGAAGAAGGGTAAGCACTTGTCGGTTAGCCTATAGATGAACCGGTAAAGAGCCGTTAACTTTCCCTGCAAACTTTGTACCTCAACTTTCTTCTCCGGGGATTTCATGTTTATGACTGCCTGTACTTTGTCGGGGTTAGCCTCTATTCCCCGCTCACTGACTATATATCCAAGGAATTTGCTGGCGGTTATGCCAAAGAAACATTTTTTTCTGGATTCAGGCGCATTCCATATACTAACAATATGGCAAAGATGAAGCAGAGGTTGGCCAAATGACCGCCAGCTTTCACGCTTTTGACAAGCATGTCGTCGACATATACCTCAATGATCTTACCCAAGTGCTCCGCAAACATTGCGTTCATCAACTGTTGGTATGTGGCTTTGGCATTCTTGAGGTCAAAAGGCGCATGACATTATAGCAATATAAATCCTTGTCTGTGGTGAATGTTGTGCACTCCTAGTTGTCGGGCTACATCTTTATATGGTTGTAGCCAGAAAAGGCATCCATCATACTGAGTAGTTTATGTCCTACTGTTGCGTCAACCAATTGGTCAATGGAGGTAGCGGGAAGCTATCCTTGGGGCATGCCTTGTTCAAACCTTTGAAGTCGACACACATTCGCCACTTCCCGTTAGGTTTCTTTACCTTTACCATGTTGGAGATCCATTGTGGATAATGAACTTGATGAATGAAGTCTATGTCGCGCAACTTGGTTACTTCTTCCCTGATGGCCCAATATCGTTCTTCGTCAAATGCCCGTCGCTTCTACTTGACAGGGTAAAAGGATGGCTTGATGCTGATCTTATGTTGAATTATGTCGGGAGAGATTCCTGGCATGTCGGCGTACGACCACGCAAAGATGGTGGCGTTTTCCTTGAGAAACTGGGTGAGCTCAGCCGCTATCTCGGGGGAGAGTTGGGCTCCGATACGAACAGTTCTCTCTGGGTGTTCGTCTGAGATGCTTACTACGCAGCGACCTCTCTAGGTTGACAGGTTCTTTTTTGTACTATTTTGTACTATTTTTCCTCGTCATCTCTGGGGTCATCAATTTTATCCGTCAACTGTGGTGTATTAGCTACCGTTAAAATTTCATGGCTGCCTCTCGACACCGTTGTTGAGTAGCACTCTCGTGCAATTGATTGGGTTCCCCTGATAGACCCAGTGCCATTGGGTGTTGGGAACTTCATGAGTAGCATGTATCCGGCTATAATGCATTTGAGTTTGTTGAGAGTTGGGCGACCGATAATGGAGTTGTATGAGCTGAAGCATTCTACCACAATGAATTCAATATGTATTTCTGTCGTACAAGGGGCTGTCCTGACCGACAAGCGCATATAACCTTACCCTAGAGGTTGGGTCACGTCACCGGAGAAACTGAGTAGCAGCTCGTGGTCTTACAGAAGTTTGTTGTTGCGCTGCAGTTGTTTGTAACAGCCATGGAATATGACGTTGACGGCGGACCTGCTGTCTACCAGTACTCTTCCTAGTGACCATTTGTCAGGAACTGCATCTATCAGAAATAGGTCGTCATGAGGTGAGTGAATATCCTGCTCCTCCTCCTCAGAGAAGGTGATTGGTTCCCAACCAGTTTTTGCCATTTTGGCTGACCGGTCATAGCGTCGCGGTATAACGACTCAATTGCAGTCTTGAGGGTGTTACAATCATTGGTGTTGTGACCGCTATCTTCATGGTGTTTGCACCATTTACCGGTGTTTCTAGGTTTTCCTACTTTGGGGTATTTCTTGGGGGTGGTGGTAGTATTTGATCCTTGCACTAATCAAATATTTCCTCATATGACGCCGTTAAGACTATAAAGACCTCAAATTTTTGAGCATTTGTGATGGGCTTATTGTGGTGGTTGTCGTGGCGATCGTTGTGAAAATATATGTTGCCCTTGTTGTGATACTATTGATCCTTTTGCCGCTTGTCCTGGTAGTTGCCTTGTTGCCATTCCATTTTTTTGTCATTCGGTGGTGTGGTGGTGTTTGGAGTGGTGGTGGGATTTCCTTATTGGAATGTGGCAGGTTGGGGGGTTTTGAGTGGAGTTTGTGGTGGCGGTAGTGTAGCGTTATAAGTGCTATATACAGCTTGGGCATGTAGGAAGGCCTCATTCATGAAGTAGTCATATGTGGCATTTGGACAATTACAGTTGATGTGGTATAGAAAACTTGCCTTTTGAAGTCCCT
The DNA here is from genome assembly GCA_025331145.1 of Rosa persica. Lineage (NCBI taxonomy): Eukaryota > Viridiplantae > Streptophyta > Magnoliopsida > Rosales > Rosaceae > Rosa > Rosa persica. The sequence continues at coordinate 290,845 of WFKR01000100.1, read as the reverse complement.
ACTTGAAGGCTGCCATCACCATTGTTTTGTCAATATCCCGACATCTTGATATGGTAGTCCTCCATCTTGTGACAAATGATTTTAACGACTCATCAAAACCTTGGTTGATGCTGAATAGTTGGTTGGAGTTGTGGTAACCGTCCGTCATGAGGATGAACCTTGACAGAAATGCATTTGACAGAGCTGAGAATGAGTCTTGGAACCTAGTGGGCATTCGAAAAACCAACTCATTGCCTCGCTGTCCAACGTTTCGCCGAACAGGTGACAAAGCGTTGCGTTATCAAATCCCTTATTATTGGTTACCTTCTTGAAATTGTCCATGTGTACGAATGGATCTGTTGAGCCTCCAAATTGGGCTATCTTGGGAGTCTTAGCATATGTGGGCCTAAAGGTTTGCAAAATTCTAGTAATGAATGGACCTGGTCGTGCCGCAAAGAGTGGATTTTGTGCTGGCAGTAGAGTGCCGGCCTCGGCTCTCAGCAATCTTCCTCTAGTTCCTGCATCTTTTCCAATATCAAGGTGGTAGCGTCAACAATTGGTCTAGGCATGTGTTGGGTTGGCACCACCATCTGTTGTCGGGGTGCCAGCATGTTCCAGGTTCCCCTCTGTTGACCTGCGCTGAATGAATTATCATATTGCGGCTGTGAGTCTGCCACCTGCTCTTGTGCTAATTGTAGTGGTGGTGTCAGTCCTAATCCGGCTAGTTCAGCTGGGTTTAGGGTGACACCCGTTGGGATAATCGGTATTGGTGCTACTCTTGTCCCTGTGCTTGGACTGAGCCTTGCGCTCTAGGAGTGTTCACTTTGGGTTTGTCGTGCACTTGTTCCTAGTGCTTTCTTCAGTTCATCAAATTTTGACAATAGTGTCGCCACCTGCTTTTGAGCTTCCGCCTTCTCCTTTCGTTCCTTTTCCTTCTTTCTGTCTACACTGTGTAAGTTTGCCAAGGCTATCTCTAATAGAGCAGCAAGATCCCGGCCTTGCAATTGAAAGCTTATGCCGATCTGATTTTCCAAGACAGATTGTGTTAGGAGCACCTCGGGGGTGTTAAGATTTTGACCATCCACGTTAATTGGTGTGGTGAATAATTCATGGTTGACGATTGATGGATTGGTAGGGTTGGGCTGCGGGTTGGAGGCTTGATCTGCTTGGTTTACACCGCCTTCACCGCTTCCGCTAGCCATGGTAGGTTATTGGGATGACTCTTCGTTCAAAGGTTCCCACAGACGGCGCCAATGTTAATGCTCAGAATACCGCCATATGATGTTGGCTTTCGATAACGAGGATGAGGGTCCAATCTTCCGACGTGTATAGAGTTCACGAAATCTCGCTAATCTGTCAAGAGAAATACAATGGCGTCAAGAGGGGAGACCTCGGTTGGCGGTCTTTGCTCCTCCGATGCTAAAGTTAAACGATGTACTTGTATTGACAAATGTAGCGGTAGATAGCTATTGAATGCGTATTTAATGAAGGGAGAGAAGTGGACCTTTCATAGGCAACATAGTGAGTTACCTCGGTCTTGCTTTCGATGTGAGACTGATGTACTTCAGTTTGCTGAGTTTTGGTCCTTTCTGCAGAGACAACTTTGGGTGGCGCGTGTCGGCGCGTTAAGGCATTGCCGATGGAGGTTGTTTTGCTGTGTTTAAGGGGGTTACACCAATGAAGTTATTTCGACAAGGTGACATGGTTAAGTGTGAGTGCTGATTATGGTCGGCAAGTGTGATCGGCAAGTGTTATGTATGTACACTTGCCACTATCTATTATGCATATTACATGGCCATAAGATCCGCCTAAAATTACTTGCTATGCTTATCTGTTCTTCATACAATTAAACAAAATTTACACGTATTCTATATGTAAACATGTGTTCTAGCCTATGGGCACCATACTTTGTCGAACTCTCCCCACAGGAAAGAGACCTAAATTAGTCTAAGACTCCACGAGTCTATGATCCACGACCAACCGCCAAGCGGTAAGGCAATGCCTCATAATGACAATGATCGCTACGTGGCATTGCAGTCAAGCTTTTCTCCTCCGGGAAAGAGTAAAGGGACCGGTTAACGCAGCCCACGGCAGCCATTGATCCAGCAGTTAACTCCTGATGCTTGGGTATCAAAGATTAGGTTCGCTACCTAATGCCCACTGCTTATACGCAGTTCCCCTCATCAAACAATTTTCCGACCATACGGAGGTCTATAGCTAGGGTAAAAGTGTAATAATCGCAACTTCCATTTTAATTTTGTGTAATTATGTGGAACGAATATTGTACAATTTCACGAATGTTGCTCGAAAATATTTCATTTTTAGAATTATCGAAGTTCCGAAACAATTGTTTTAACGAAAAGCTCGAAATGCTCGATTCAAGAAATCAACTTTTTATACGTGCCAAATTTGGGAAAACTTCCTTCATGAAAGTCATAGAGCTCGTCGATACGAGTCTGTATATATGCGGAACACAAAGATCGGATTTTTTCTGATTTAGTTATCACATTTAGAAGATTTTTCCATTTCGGGTATTTAAGGAAAAAACCCTAGCAGAATAGGAAACGTTCCTTTTTTTTTTCTTCTGGCTTTCCCCTTTGGGAAACTGTTCACCGTCTTCTCTCTCTCTCTCTCTCTCTCACTCGCAGCTAAAACCCAGCCAAAACAGAGCACGACTTCACCGTGCTCTCTCTTCCTCCTCTGTCCAGCTCTCGACCCTAGATGCAGCCTTGCGCCGTGACACGGCCGGCGGCAGGAGCCCGGTGTCCATTAAAGCTCGATTTCGTTTCAATCTCGATGTCTCAAGCTACAAGTCACCATTCCACGTGATTCTTGGCTCATTGGACTCGCCTCGACTTGCTGATTAAGCACCGGACCTGAGTAGATCGATTTTACGTTCGTCGGAGCTCACCTCGATTTAGATCGAAAACCACCTTCAAATCCGAATATCTCAAGTTACAGACGACCATTTTTTGTGATTCTTGGCTTGGTGAACTCGCCTTGAGTTCCTGAAGAAGTCTCAAGAAGGGATCGAGCCGAGTGTGGGAGTTTTTACGTGGATTGGAGCATCACCGGTTTCTGGAAAATTTCCGGCCACCTCGACTGTTTTTGGTACATTTCGACATTTTCCCATTATTTTCTGATCTCGTGCTAGTTATGAAAGTTGCTCAAAATGATGAAACGAAGGGGAGAAGCTTGGCCCCGAAACCATTGGTGGTGGTCGGCGGCAGCTCTACCATTAACTCCGGCTGCCCTTTCCGGCAACTTTCGGGGGTCAAAAATATAGTTTCTGTACAATTTAAAATTCTACATTTCAATACGATCATTTCGGCATATTATACGCATTTTTGGGATATCGTATGATTTAGTTATGAATTTTTAGATTTTGATCGATTTCGATCGTTAGATTTATAATCTGTGAAGTTAGAACCATCCGATGGACTTGTAGTTTTGATATGATGATCATATGACTGTCCCAGTGGCTTTATGTGGTCATGGATGAAGATCGGACCGTTGGATCTTCATATAATTGTAAAACGGTGATTAGGGAGGCGATTCGTGAGAATCCGTCCGTCGGATTTTCTTATAATTTAGAATCCGACCGTTGAATGGTAGTTTAAGTATGTTTTGGAATTATTGGCTAAATTCAAGTCACATTTGATTAGGTGATTAGCGGGTTGTACTTGGTGAGCGGTTTCGGTGTGGTTTTGTATTTTTAATTGAAGACGCAACGGGAGTTTCGAGGTGAGTAAAACTCACGTGGTTCATATTACGAACCGAGTGCTTTAATTTATTTATTTTCGTAATTGTGTGAAAAATATTTATGGATTAAATATTTGTTTTTAAAATCATATGGACTTGATCAACTACGGTCCATAGGTAAATAAAATGAATTTTAATTATACAAATGAATTTCACGATTTTCTTATGTGAACTATAGATGGTATTAGTGGTCATCCCTGAGTTGATGATTACATAGATATATATTTTTATAAATACGATTTCGGGGTTTTGAGAAGAAAGATGTGAGTGAGGGTTTTGTGTTGATTTGTTGATTTGGTGATTGATTATGAGATTGTTGGTTTCTTGTGGATGAGGAAAGTGTAGTGCATTGACTTGGGTGAAAATGATTATGAATTAATTAAACAACCGTTCTTTCTTTTCACTCATACAGACTTTCAAAAGCTTACCGGGTTTTGTGTTGTTGCAATCTTGGTACACTATTCAAATGGTGTAGCGGATATTCCTGCAGGTCAAGATAACCAAGGAGGTGACCATGTTGTTTAGGAGTTGCAGCATTTATTTGTTTCCCTTAAGTTGTGAGGTTTGTTATGCTCATTTAGAGCTTTATAATTTAATTTGTGAGTGAGTTGTAATAATTACCCGAGACTAAATTCGGGATTTGAAATTAAATTGTGTGGTGAGGTTGTTAAGGAAAAAGAAATTTTCAGGATGATTATTTTGAGTCGTGGTAATTCATGTTTCGGATTTAAAATTTTTATTTTAAAATTCGGGGCGTGACAAAAAGCGTTCGCTTTGAAAAAATTCTAGATGGACGACGCACTCGCACTAATTATGCTCATAATACGGCACAAAGTCACGCTTTGGTATCAACCTCGTAAGAAAACCCTCCTTGACCAGGAACTTCGAGGACTTGTACATACAGCCCAACATAATTAGCAACTGTTACACTCATGCCTCATGGCATCACCCCGAGCTTCCCGCTCACTCCTCCGCGGCACCCCCGAGCTTTTACGCTCACGAGCTCTAACACTCATGCCTTCTCGGCACCCTTGAGCTTCGCTCTCTCTACTTCCCGACACCCCTGAGCTTTTACGCTCACAACCTCTAATGCTCATGCCTTCCCGGCACCCCCGAGCTTCCTGCTTAAGAGCTCTAATGCTCATGCCTTCCCGGCAACCCCGAGCTTTCATGCTTATGCCTCATGGCATCCCAGCATTCTCAAGCTTTACATTCAGGTCTCCTCGACATACTACACGTTAATGGGACATTGAAATCTTCTACCATTTGTCGTTTACAACAATCAATTTCTTTTCGTGTTCCATTAACACGAGCGAAAACCAAACTAACCCAAACGTTTGCATATTCATCGTTCAAAAGTTACAAACTCTTGCCTTCGTGGCACTCATGCAACTTACAAGCGTTGCCCCGTCAACTCGATCTCGTTCATTTTCTTGCGCACATCACACATACATCATATGCAATCCATATGCTTATTCTTGATATATTCACACAACCATATGCGCACTCGAGTTTATACGTCATGACCGATCATACTCGACGTCATTCACATATATACATCAACATGTATCATGCACATCGTACATTCGTATATGCCAATGCATATCCATGCAACTCACATACGTTGCCCAATACAACAAGCACTTTATATGTGCATGCCTCTATCTTTGTTTTACAGGTTAAAGAGTCCCTTCTTGCTTATGGAGTTCGGGGACCTATAGGGGCTGGGCGCCGCCCGGACATCACTTATGCTTGATGACTTTATGTTTATAACTTCCAACCAAGAAGCTCTTTTTACTTAGGGACTTCGGGGACTTGTAAACACCTCTACTAGCAAGCTAGTTTGCTATCTCACCAAGCATAAGTAACACCCCCTTAGGAGGGCCTACAAGCCATGGTGGGGCCAACCTCGACATGCATACCGCCCGACATACAACCTACCTTGTGGTAGTCAAAAGTGACAAGACCTCGCCAGGAAGCAACATTTTCGGCCTTGCCAATATGCCTGCACAATATGTATTTCTAGACTAGAATGAGACTTCTTGTCCCACATTGAAGAAAACGGAAAGGAAGGAGCCTCCCTTCCCTATAAAAGAAGACTCCTTCCCACTTACTCCATCATCCCATTACATCCTCATGTAATCCTCTTGGGCCGCAACAACACACATATTTAAACATTTCAAGTGGATGTAGTCGGCTTAGAGGGTACTGCTGACTAGTCATCTCAAGCCATCTCGAGGGCACTGTCGATCAAATGACGCATCAGAGAGTACTGCCGACCGGAATCTAGGAGGGGATGGTTAGAGGGTACTACCGATTAACAATAGATAGTTAGAGGGTACTGCCGACTAACTACTTCATGTCATGACCCAGCAAGAGGGTCGCAATTCACTAGACGTAATTATTGGTATGTTATTTCGCTACACCAAAAACCTTATCAGAGAACGACAGAAAACCATTGTGGGATTTGGCGGGCCACCGTTGTAGACCAAGCCGTTGTCTGATGAAAATTCAGACAATGGTGGAACACAGTTGTGTGAGAAACACACAGACAACAGGTATGTGTTATAACTGTTGTGTGATAGGCAGATGGCTCGGTAGATGCCAAGCGCAGCTGTGCAACAATTGAGGCGCTGTCTTCAGACAACAGTGTCAGTTTTAAGCTGTTGTATGTTAAGTGTGTCAGACAACATATTTTTATTTTGTCTGTTGTCTGATTGATCTCAAACTTCAGTTCTTGGACTATATTTGTTGTGTGATTAACTTTAAGACAACAGAGTTCAATTGATTCTGTTGTGTGATTAACTTTAGGACAACAGAGTTCAACTGATTCTGTTGTGTGATTAACTTTTAGGACAACAAAGTTCAATTGATTCTGTTATCTAAGTATAAATTAGAAGACACTGATTTTGTTAAAAACCGATGTGTGATATGATTGATTACAATGTGTTTTTGTCCTATTTTTGTTACCTGATCATTGTGTGATCAGAATTAGGCAAAATTAATGCTCCATTGTTACCTAAATAATGGTACGTCTAGATCGTTGATCAATTGGAAAGAACACACATTGCAAATGCTCAAATGAGTAATCAAACCTATTCCATATATCTCTTAATGTTAAAAGCATTTCCCAAAAGCTGATACAACTACGTAAAACATGCCACATATAGTTTGTGCAGGAACTTGGTTTCAATAACCAACAAATTGATACAAACTCGCCTTCCCACTATTCCAGGAACTTAGTCTGTGCAGCCATGGCGTCAGGCCTTTAAAGTTGAAGCGAGTTATTTGCAATTTCTGTCCAAATGTCCAACCAAAGACACCTTAGCCAAAAAAGCCAGTCCATAACCCTTCAGAAAGTTGAAATTCCTTTCTATCCATCAGAACACAACCTTCTGCTTGCCATCCAAAATTGCATATATCCAATTGTTATGCTTATGATTTAAACATTGAAGACTAAGTTGTCCAAATAGAAGTCATATACATCTCTGAGCTGTATATTAGTCATTTGCTACACTCTTAATATGATTTGTCTGATTAGCCCCATTCATATTCTATTGCACACCAGCTAATAAACAACTCTATATTTTTTTTTTTGGAAAAAAAATGATGAGAATGACCTACTTGCTGCCCAAAGCCAACAGTTGAGTGAGTATATTTAGATGGGAACACAAATGTCATTCCTGTAATTGCTATACATGTAATCAATTGGAAAATCCTGTACAATCTGATATCATTGCATGCTCTGTAACCAACTAGTAAGAACCACAGTTAGCAAAGAGATTTCATGCTACCTACAAAATACGAGTCCAGCAAAGAACACAGAGGAGAAGATACAAACTTAAAGTGCAAAACTGACTTTCATAGGCAGTACTAAGAAGTGCAATGAAGAGGAGTGCAAATAGGCAACTTAAGCCAATTCTCTCTCCCACCCTCTCCACTATAAAACTAGAGAAAAGCGAGGAGAATGCGACCATCATTTGCAATCCAGAATTTACTTCAATAGTTGAACCAAACATAGAGAAACCAAAAAAGGTGGGAAATAGACTGCTTGAGTTCCAGAAAAGTCAATCCAATAATAAATAAAAAAATCCCAGCACAATATACCCCAGATAAAATGAAGAACTACCATTGTATTTCACAAGCAATAATCGCCACTCACCTAAAATAAAAACTGAAAAAAAATTAAGAACCCAGAAATGAAAACTATTTCTTCAGAAAACCCAAAAAGAAAAAAAAAAACAAAATCTACCAAAAGAATTACAGTAAACAATAACACAACATTGGACAATGAAAAATGCAATGATTGATTAAAGAAGACTGAAAAAAACGAAAAAGCCACGGTCACCATTCTGAATACTAATACTAGATCGTCTAACTGAAATGGGACTACATCTGAGACACTATAATTGCATACCAGAATCAAACCAAACAAATCGATCAAGATACTAAACCAGAAAAAATTTCACTACCTTGGGAAGTGCATCCCTGATAATGGTTGGCACATGCATTTCAAGAACACTTTCATTGATGGTTCTGGCAGCCTTGAATACTTGATGTACCACCTTACCCTGTTTAAGTAACTTATTCTTTGCTCTATAGAGTCCAGTAGCTGGTACCTGAGGTGATGGGAGCCACCATCTCTTGCTCTGACCTGGAGTTCTGTTTCTCCCTTCTGCCCTGCTACCACCTTCTACATACCCAAACTCAGTATCCACCATTGAATCAAGTGTTTCCTACCAAATTGAAGATTAATGAGGTGAACAGAAATTATCAGTTAATGTAAGCCAGGAAAAGGAAAAAAAAAAGTGCTATGAACATTGCTGGCATATAAGAGGCCACCTACAATAAGCATTGAGTCCAACTTCTTAAGTGCTGGAAGATTGATGTGTATGTCTGCACGAGCTTTCGGAGTCATAATCTGCAGAAACAAGATACAAATTGCGAAATACATTATTATGCATATTGACAGTCTAAGGAACTTACTAGAAGATCATATCATGATTGAGATGTAGGTTAAGATGGAAAAGGAGGGAAGCAGATGCTCGAGGTTCTTTCGAGTACAAAAAGGTTGCTTATCTAAACAAAAATATTTTCAAAAAGTGACTAGTGTTCAACTAAACTCCCATTAAAAAAAATAAATAAATAAAAAACTCCTGTTCGGCTGAATTGTCAGGACTTACTTATCAGGACTCAAAACATGGCTGAATTGTTTTGAACCAAACTATATCATTTATGACATTAAAATTGATGTTCAAGATAGATATCTGTACCATGAATACCATGGAAAATTAGAACCAAAGAAGCTACTTAGTAGGCCAGTGATGAATTGCAAATGAAAGTGACTGAACTGCAAAAGGCTCAATTTGCAGAAAATTTCTAACATTCATCACTTGCATTGGAAAAAGCTCAATATGATCCTGTTGAATCTTTCTGGAAAAAAATTCCAAATGTGTATGCTGTACAGTAATTGCTATTTCACTGTCACTAGTGTTTAATATCAGCGAGTGGCAGATTTTGGATTCAGAATTTTTCAACCCAAAATTGTACCTGCTCTATAATATAAAGACGTGGTAGACCATTTAATTCAGATTTAGTAAGCACCCATACATAACAACTCCTATAAGTTATTTCTGCCATTGTATACACTGATAACATAAAAGATATCATGCCACTTAAAATCTTATCAAGTCTTCACATTTTTACACCAACAGTTGGGTTTGCCTACAGTACAATGCATCGGTAAATGAAGTACACCAGCTCGATACTGTGCTAGACTGACTCCATACAGTGGTACCGATATGTTAATGTACTGACTTCATGCAGTGTAGACTAGGTTGGCCTGTTGCATGGAGCTGGTCTACCATTCATGTACTGATATTTTAATGTGCCACAGGCTTTCCTAATAGTTATGCAAAGAAATCTATTTGGCACATACATTATTCTATTTGCATTGAACTGGAGAGTATGATAGTCTTATACCATTGTCAAAATATCATTTGTAATATTCTTTTAAACATGTGCAAGAAGCATTACCTTGAATGTTAACTTATCCATAACTTTCTCATAGTAGGGTAATGCTTCCTTCAGCTTTCCGACGTTCATCAATGAGTCACCATCCTTTAATGTCTGCATAGAAGTAATCAATTTTAGGAAACAATATTGTTCTACTGAATTCTTTAGAAGGAGATGATAATGAGAAAAATGTCAACACAAATATAACATCAAGATATTGTTTATAAGACTTAAAAGTATACAAGAAATTTGGGTTCCAAAAATGCCTAATATGGTTACTTTAGGGAGCATTTTTCAAAGACTCAGGTTTATATCTTTACATATTTGTGATCAACAATTTTAAACAGTTGAGATAAGTGAAGACATGTGGTAACTCTTGTAAGAACCTAAAATATCTCAACCAAACATTCCAGTATGACTAAATAACAGATTGTATGTCAAGTTGTCAACCACAACAAAAACTTGTACATAGCAACCATAAAATGCATATGATATTCCTGACAAATATGAAGATAAATTAGAACCCTGTAGAATAGAGCTGGAAACATATAACATAATAAATTATTTGAAGGTGAGCTTCAATGAAACAAATGAAGATTCAAAATCAATAAGAAGACAATAAAAATCAAGGGAGGCCAGGGAAGAAAAGCTTTTAAATTCAAAAAGAAAAAAGAAGCGAAGCAAACCTTCTCACAGTCCAATCTGAGCTTGGGATCAATGTTCAAGCCCATTTTAGTGTTGTAAGCAGCAACTAATTGTCTTGTTCGTTCCTCCTTAGCAGCTATTTCTTCCTGCGTTTCAAGCACTTCCCCAGGGCGTATAACTCGCCCACCACCAAACTGATCAAAAAAAAAGAAACCTCTGTAAAATCAAGTAGATTTTAAAGCCATTTCCCTAAACACAGTATCAAAATCAGCTGTATCACAGTTTCAACATCTTTACTCCATAAATACACGTCAATAATATGTAATGTAAACATTGAACTATATATCATTACCGTTTTTGAAATGTCATTGGGTCTGGGAAAGACTCCCCATGAAGAAACCTTTGGCTTGTTAAGATCCGGGGGGTCATCTCCTTGAGGCTTGGGTGTGGCTGCACCGAAATTACTGGAGTCCCCAACAATAATCTCAACCTCAGGCAAGTTGCCCTGAGCAAAATCGTCTGCGATTGGAACCAACCCAGCTGGCAGTGTTCTACCGTCCTTCTTATCGGCAAACCCAAGTCCCACAAAATCCATGCTCGACACTGACAATTTTCCCTTGTTTTTCTCATTTGCTTCAACACCTATGAAACAATTCAAGTCCTAATTTTAGCCCTTACATTTTCACATTTACATATTTCATTCTTCAGAAACACCCTACAATAGCACATGAAGTTTTGCCGAGCATTACCTAAAGTTTTGTTAGTCCCTTTCTTCTTCTGCTTATACCCTCTAGCTCTCTCCATTGCAGTCTTAACAGCAGCAGGTTCGGCATTCCCAGGACTTGGCGGGTTGACTGGGGACGTCGTGGTTTCAGATTCGGCATTGGGATTGGGTGGGTTGAGAGAAAAGAAGAGCTTTGAAGGGAGGGGTATTGTCTTCAAAAGCCTTAATAATCAGCTCGTTTTCCGGCACCTCGCCCAAATCTTGCCATCGGAGGATGACCGGCGGCGCTGTTTGTTCTTCAAGTTCCTGGCCCATGGCCGTGCGGTGTAAATCCGGCTAATTGTGGAGACGAGAGTTAGGTCAATGAAATTTGGGTTTCAGATTGAGGGTTCGACCAATAGGGATTCGATTGATTTCAGGGAATCTGAGATTGGGGGTTTCCCTATTTGGGATTTCAGAATGAAAGAGAGAGGAAGACTATGATTTGTGGGTAAAGAAGAGAGTTGCACGTAGAAGAGAGCGAGAGAAGACTGAGACTGAGACAGGGAGAGGAGCGATCTGGAGAGAGAGAGTAGAACGTGAGACTTCAACGACCCCTGCCTTTTTTTTTTTTTTTTCCTTACAAGTGCAGGAATGAAAGCCCAGCCTTCTAACTATTCCTGCTTATGTGAAATCTATGCATCAGTTTTGGCGCTGCGTTAGGCAGTACTCGTTCATACAACACAAATATGTCATTTGGTCGTGGGATCATCAATCACCAGAAATATTTCAATCAAAATTTGTAAGTTTTGGGGGGAATGAGTGCACTTTTGGGGCAAATATACGCACATTCAAACCTTTCTCTCTTGATCATAGAACACAGAGTCAAAAATTGTTGTATGATATTTTGCATGTTACTCTCATACAACAAATATAACTATATTGTTGTATTATGTAGTACTAATTTTGAGCCAAATTTGAGTCGATCTAGGAGGGAAATCTGCCGCTATTTTTTTTTACGATTCACACAACAGATTATTTTTATAACCATTGTGCAATGACTTTCTAAACAAAAACTTTAGAATTTTAACCACCTCATACAACGGAAGTTTAGTAAACATGTTGTATGATTCACTTTTCTTCATCACACAATACATTTTTTTTTCATTGTGCAAAAAGTGTTGTGTGTTAAAGTTTTTGGTGTAGGGGTTTTTTTTTTTTGTCAACTAGCTCTTACTTTGATTGATCCTGGAGTCTCCCATTCTTTTATGTCTAGAAGGTTTGTATTCTTTGCCAATGTACCCTCACCTCTTCTGCCCGATGAAATGCTAAAATAAAATAGGTTTACCGATTTTGTGGAGGTGCTTGGGTAGAAGGTCTTTATTTAGAGGCAGATTTAATTCATCTTGATTTAATGGAGTTTGATGTGATTTTGGGGATGGATTTCCTTCAATCACATCATGCTTCGGTGGATTCTTTCCGTAAGACTGTACTATTTCGGAGTTCGGGCAAACAAGAAATCACTTTCTACGGTGAACAAAATGTTCTCCCATCTTGCCTGATAGAAGTTTTGACTGCTAAGAAATTGTTGAATAAGGGCTGTCATGGGGACATGTTCTTGCTCTTGGTATGATGACAACATGAATGGATTGAAATCATGATGATATGGATCATCTATAGGAGCTTGACAAGGGTGCCAAGAGTTGAAGACTTGCGGATTGGGATTGTGACACCATGAAGAGGTGGAATTGGCCAATCCTTGGTTGCAGACGCTTGAGTATGGATTCTCCCACATCATGTTACCTTGCTCGAAACAACTCGGATATTGCATCCTAAAAACAAGACAAAACAAAACCAAGTTAGTATTTACAAAATTAAAAAACACAATAACCTAGACTAGCAATTAAGAAAAACAATCCCCAGCCACATGGCGCCAAAATTTGATACACCTAAAATAGGTGTACAAAATTACCATGCAATCAAACTTATTAGTTAACGTAATATAAGAAAGAATGGGTCTCTTGTAGAGGATTGTAGTTAATATACAAATCTAGACTCGAAAATAGACAAAACACTAAAACTGACCTCTAATAAAGAAGAAATTAAAACCCTACTTAGACTCAATTACCAGCTAATAATAGATAGTTTAATGAATAGATACACAAATTTTCAGGGGATTTGTATTTTACTATTTTAATTAAATCAGGGAAAATAGAGTACGTAAACTAAAATAGAAAAGTAAAGTTTAGGGTTTTTGTTTTTGTTTTTGGTTCTGAAAATCAATAAGAATAAGATAGTTAGAAACTACTTCCCACCACAACACAATGATTACATCTAAGATATGTTTACTGACATGCTCAAAACAAGCGCGCAAAATTACCCTGCAAGACAATTGTTAGTATAGGATAAGCAGGGATCGTTCAGTCCGAGGATTGAGGGTATTTTCACAAATTGCGCTAATTGAACAAAACTATCAAAAACTAAAGAAAGAAAACAGAAAATAAAGTTTATACAAACACTAAATGAAAGGGTTTAGGGTTTTGAAAATGCAAATAATAATAAAAGAAAGAAAACTTCACAATTATTAAGGATTCTAAATCAGATGTAGGATGTTGAGAACTTCGTAATCCACCACTAGTTATGATCAGATAAAGAGAATTTAACCCAATCTTCAATTACTAATGCATGTGAATGAAACCAATCAAGAACTTTAGGATCGCCGCTAAAGCCTTATTTTTCCCAAAATTAATTAGAACCATTAACGCACTGCATCCTAAGCTTGCTTATATGCAATGAAGGTGTAGAATGCTACCCTATCAAATTAACTCATTAATTACATATAAACACATTAAGCTCTTTGGAAAGATTGATTTTAGAGTACAAAACTAGTGAGGAATGTGAAGGATTTGTGTCCTAAAACAATCATTTTGATGAAATTATTATTAAGGGCAAGTTTATTGTTCATTGCTTATATTTAATATTTGATTGAACAAGGTCCGAGGAATATGAATTAAAGAGAAAGTTATCTAAAGAGTTAGATGTGTGAGACATTTACTCTTTCACACTTTTATCCTAAAAGGTTCCTTGTATAGGATTATCACTTGGACATTGATAATCCAGAAAGACTAGCACATACTATGTATGCTCAATATGGAGGATGATATGTCTCTTGTCATTTGTATAGAGACACTGATACAAGTATGTGGGTGCTCTTAACTTAAAGAGTACATTGAACGAGATCATTAGAGTTCTTGTATGGAGTTACTTACATGTCAAATTTGAACTCTAACTTGCAATAATACAAATTAGTCATTTGACCTGAGACACTATAGTTGTCTTATGAGTGAATGGATTATCTCTTGATGATGCAATAATATTGTGTCCCTTAATGGATATAATAGATGCATTCATTGGTATAATCAATTTGGTCATGGAGACATGTGAGTGTACTCTATCCTTAAGTAAATAAGGTGTATGTTCAAAGATGTGATTCAATGAGTCTTTGGCTAAAGCATTGAATGAGATTAAAAAGGAGCTTTTTAATCACATTCTAAGAATCATATAAGAATGAAAATCACATTAGAGGATTAACATATCAATTTCATACCTCGATGATGTGATTTAGAACATCGTGTTAGAGAATGACCGTATTGTATTATAACTCTAATTGAATAGGTTATTTGTCATTCTACATTAACTAGGGTAGTCATGATATGTTGCAAGATGTCACTCATGACTTGTGAATTCTCCGAAGATTAATAAACATTTATAATCCTAATAACAAGGGAGAATTAAAATTGGAGTTTTTGATTCGTAAACAAAATAGAATGGTTTCAATCTATAAACTTTACTGCCTTGTTAATTAGAACCTAAGAGATTGCACACCATATAAATGGATCCTTGAGATTATATATGAAGAAGATTAAACAAGAGTTGGTTATGGGCAAATAATTAATTACATTTATTATTTGAACATAATTAGGATTTAAGGTAAAATCGAACCTATTGGGCCCAAACGATTGTCGGATTTTTTGGTGTGGACTTGGGCTTCACTAAGTGATATTTAAATGAAAGCCCAAGGCACATTTTTAGTACCCAATAACATGTATGGACCAGCCAAAATATTGGCTTTATGGAAGTCAATATTTTTCTTTTAGTAATTGGAGTTATTTCCTATTATGTAAAAGTGAAAGCATTGACAAAGAATAAGTGTGTCTCCACACGATTATGTTAGATTTGAGAGAGAGAGAGAGAGAGAGAGAGAGTTCTCCCTTGGTCCATTACAAAAATTAAAGGAAAGAAGAACACTTGCATATTTCTTCTTTTCTTTCATCTTTTTTCATCTCTTGATTCACTTTGTGAATATCCTTAGAGGCTATATCCTTTTGTGGCTTTACTTGTTACATCAAAGAGAAGATTACAAGAACAAGAAGGAGTAAAAGAAGGAGTTCTTAATTCAAGCTTCAAAGTGGAGGAAACACACACAAGGAGAAATCAAGGAGAGGAACGTTGGTGGTTCACTTGGATAGGATTAAAATCACGCTCCAAGAGTGAGTAGAACATAAACTACTTCTTTGTTCTTCCTTACCATACATGCTATGTTTATATACATATCACAATAAACCAAGATCATGAGTTTAAGGAATGAATTTTATGTTTAGTTAGTAGTTTAATTGTTAAACTAATTCAGCACTAATAAAAAAAAATTTTGAAATCCATCTATTCCTTCAGAACGTCATCCTAGCATGTATTCTATTTGTTTGATTTCACCTAACATGTAGGCTTTACTACTTAAGTGTTTTAAGATCGTGAACGTACTGCATCTTAAAACTAGCTCCAATTACATGCTCATATTTTAGGTGATCAATCTAAGACATAAACATATAAAAGATTTTATAAAACAAAACCAAACAAAGCATGCACAAAACCTTGTAATCTAAAGGGAGATTCAAAAGCTAAAAATCCATCACATAACTAGGGTTTCATACTAGTTCTCAACAAAGAAAATTACTCGCTCTTAGTTTGGAAATCCAAAGACATATACATATTGAATTCGAAAAGTACAAAAGGAATAAATAGTAGAGGACAGTATATATCACGATCTCACTTTGAATATTCTCCAAGAAAGCTTGAGGCATCTTCAAAGCAAGAGCACGATAGGATGATGGAAGATGGTGGCTACAGCTTCTCCTTGGAGTAGGGATTTCGTGAACTATGATGAGGGGAGAGTATGGAGGTGTGGTCTCTGATTTAGGGCAGTGGATAGGGCAGTGGATGGTGTGTATATGTGATGGAAGAGATGTGTGAAAGAATGAGAAGAGAGGAAGTGATAACTAAGAAAAATGGAGAGGAAATGGTGAGACAAGGAGATGAAATGGATGAATGAAGGTGTCTAAGAACTAGAGAATGGAGAGGAAAATGGAGAGGAAATGGAGAGACAAAGAAGATGAAATGGATGAAGGAATGTGTCTTTGAGAGTGAGAGGAGAAGGTGTTTATATAGGGAAGAAAAAGGAGAGTGAAATGATGAATGGAAGAAAAATAATGAAAGTGGTTTGTAAAATATAGAAAAGATGGAGTAATGATGAAATGAAAGCAAAGCATGAAGGTGCAGAAATATGAAAGTAATGATAATCTATTAAAGATATTGGAGTAGAAAAATATATCCAAGGAAAAAGAGAAAAGCATCTAGCTTTCTTCATGTGGGTAGGAAACATGAACATGATGAATGTTGAGCTGGTTTTAGGTCAGTTTCTGCCCCTTTATTCCTTCAATTATTTCTCCACCAAGACTTCAAAATGGGCCTCTGATTTCTTCATATCAAATGTTCCTCTATGAGTGTAGACATCCAATCAAATTTCAGAGCTTAGTTCTATGTGGTTGGACCGAAAAAACTGCTGGACTCCTTACAGGTCCAGTTTCCAATTTTGCTTCTGCAGAAAATTGGACTGACTATTTGAAGGCTTTTCACTCAAAACTAGCTCTAGCACTCTTCATGACAAATGATCTGTAGGATGTCTAGGATGAAACTGGAAGGTGTCAACTCATTCAGAGTTCGTTTGGTCAGGCGGCTACCCCTCATTTCTTGTCTAGCTTACTTTCTCTTAGCCGGAGTAGGAAAATGTCTAACTCACTTTCTCTTCTCCATTATTTCCTCCGTCATTTTTGAACTTTGAGACTCCATTTAGCTCTTAAAATATCATCACAAACACAATGTATATGTAAAACACCTAATAAGTTAAATTGATCAAGTTAAAGGAAATAACTTAGAGAAATATAGGGTTTTAATATTATAAATGTCGCATTTATTTGCTCCTATCAAATTCCCCCACACTTAGTTTTTGCTAGTCCCTTAGCAAAATCAACCTAACAAAACTAAACTAAAACCACAGAAGCAAATCATAAAACACAAAGAAGACTAAAGAGGATACGCAAATGTTGAAGACAACAAGACTTAAAAATGTCGACTCACAAAAAGACTACTACACCCTTTAGTATATTTTCTCAGAAATCTCATACTTTCAAGACACAAAGATTAGCACTCAACCAAGAATCAAGATATTTAAGAGCTAATTCAAACATGTGATCCACATATACATAAGTAAGATTTGGTTGTAACAATGGTGATGAGATGAAGCTCAACATATTTTAGACAAGTATGATTCATACTCTCACAATGTATATCCACTTTTTCTTCTTTCAGATCAAGGTAATGCTTAAAAGCTTATAATCACTCAATTCTATGTAAGAGAAAATATTTTGAGTCAATCAAATAGCTCACATATATAAGAAACGAAAGCATTTTGTGAATATAATTTTTTTTTAAAAATGATCTCATGAAAGATATCAACTACTTGCACAAATGGACCCAAGCCATAGGTTCAACTCTTATAACTCATCTCCACAGATCAAAAGCTATCCCATCTTAAGGATAAAAAAAGTCTTATAAAGGGTTGTAATGGAGCAAAGGCTCAGGGTTTTAAGAAACAAAGGGATAAGGATTTTCACAAAATGTCCTAAAAACCCTAGCAGAGCATTTACAATTCACCTTATGTCTCCATATTAAGGGTCAGATGTCATTTTGTTAGGCCCAACCATCATTTTCAACTCCTTGCATCATTGTGAAAAAAACAAAGGCCTCATATTATGATTTTGGGCCTTCAACATACAAAAACTCCTAATTCACAAACAAAGAATCATGCCCAACATTTTTTTTTCTCTTGCCATTTCTTTTTCATCAATTTTTTTACGGCCTTATTTTTTTTTCTTTCTCTTGGATAAATCCACCCCACACTTATTTCTCATCATCCATTCACACAATACATCACAAAATTAAGCTCTACTAGGCCCTTAGGACAAGGGTAGAGTCAAAACTATACTAAGGTTCACATGGGGAAGATTATGTGGGTGATGAAAGAAAGGCTTATACATGAAGGCTCAAAGGGGTTTATCTAAGGGGTGTACAAATTGTGCACACAATTAGGGACACATGCCATATTTGGCAGTGGTGGTAATTCCTAAGGTGCCTTTATCCTTTCCAGAATCAGGGACATGTATTGATAAAAGTCTTAACAAGTATAAGAGTGAATTCTAGCATTCTCTAGTCCATTAAACTTAATCTATAGCAAGCATTCAATCAAATGAAGAATAATGAGATCATTAAAACATCGCAAAGAAAATAAGATTATATTTTTCATTTATCACTCCAAGAAAAAGGGACATGGCTTAAATATCTCACATGAGATTTTATGAATCAAAACTCATCTCAACATGCTCAAATTCTGTACCAAGGTTACAAAATCCATATCCACTACACATGCATATGTTTTTCAAATATTTCAATTAACCAAAGAATATCATTTAAAATCATCTCAATATTGTGATCTACTTTTAACCATAATTTCAGAGATATAGATTCATCCTACACAGTTGAAAAAAGGCATCCTATGACTCAAAAACAAAAACACAAATATATATATATATATATATATGTTTTGATTTGTTTTTCTTTATATGACTACAAAAACTAACTACTAAAACACACAATAAAACAGTAATCCTTTGTCACGCCCCGAATTTCGAAAAATAAATTCAAATCCGAAACATGAATATAACTAAACAAATCACGTCTTGAATTTTTTTATAAACTAACATTTCATAAACCATAACACAAACCTCGTAGCAAACTATCTCTCGAGTCAATTATTACAATACTAACATAAATAAAATGTTCTGCTCACAAGAGTCTACAAAACACACCAAAATAGACCAAGTGCTGGTCTCGACCCTGCTGCCCTACGCAGCTCGCTCTCTACCTTGATTATCCTGACCAGCAGGATTATCCGCTACACCGTTTGAATAGTGTACAGGGATTGCAACAACACAAAACCCGGTAAGCTTTCTGAAAGCTCGTATGAGTAAATATGAACTGAACAGTTGATTTATTAAATCACAATTCTTTTAACTCAAGTAAACAATCAACAATCTTAACAACCACAAAGAAACATCAAACTGACACACAGGAAACAACATGGAACACATTTCTGCAATCACCACATCACAACTCTCGCCACTTGGCACCTAATCACAACTATCGCCACTTTGGCCCCACGTTAGAGCTCTAACTACCTAGTTAGCTCTGACATCTTGGCCCAGGGTCAAGTAACGGCACCTCCAGGTTACTCAGTAACCTGCGAACTTTGGACCATTTCATGTCCTTAGAACAATATATCCCCGTTATTATTTAACGGTCGAACTTTGGACCTCCCTGTCCTCAGAACACATACACTCCGGTTATCATTAACCAAAGATCCTTGGACCATTCGATCCTCGGAATCCTACGTTTCTCTACCTTCTATTCAACTCACAAAATCAACATGTTTATCACCAACATTTATCAAATATTAACAACATAATAAAATCATATTATCAACATTTATCAGCAACATATTATCACAATTCCACACCTCAATGTCACACCATTCAATATATAATCACGTAAATATATATATATATATACGTAAGCATCCACACATGAATGATCACTAATACCAACTATAGTTCACACGATGCAAAATCAAGAAATTCATTTTTAATATACTTTAAAACACATTTCTTAAAACCATTTTCTCACACATAACAAATAAATTGGGCAATTAAGGAAATTCGGTTCGTAAATGAACCAAGGGAGATTTACTCACTTCTAAACTCCCGCTGCGTCTTCTTACAGCCCAAAATACGATTCACAATCGTCCGCTAACAAATTCGTCAAACACCTAATCAAAAGGATAATTAAATTAGCGTATAATTTCAAAAACACACTTATATGAAGATGCAACGGTCAGATCTTCACCTATGATCACACAAGGTCATCGGGACAGTCCTACGATCATTATATCAAAACTAGAATTCTATCGGACGGTCCAAACTTCATAGATCACAAATCGAGCGATCGAAATCAATCGAAATTGTAAAATTCATAACTAATTCATACGATATCCAAAATTCACATGCTATATATCAAAATGATCGTATCGACATGTAGAATCTAAAAATGAGCAGAAACTACTCATGGTACCCGCGGAGGTGGCCCGAAAGGGCCGCCAGAGTTTAGGGCAGAGCCGCCGCCGACCACCGCCAATGGTGTCGGGGCCGGGCTTATCCTATTGGTTTCAGCATTTTGAGAACTTTCATAACTAGCACGAAGTGAGAAAACAAGTGGAAGTGGTCGAAAATACCTGAAAACAGTCCAGTTCGCCAGAAAACCGAAATTTTCCTATAGTTGCTCCGTTCGACGTCAAAAGCTTCACTTCTGGTCTGGATCTTTTTGCTGCGTGTTTTACTCCTTAATACGAGTTCAACAAGATAAAGAATTCAAGTTTTGGTTGCTGGAGCTAGGAGAAATCGCCGTTGGTTCGTTTTAGGGCTCGGATTGATTTTTGAGTTCCACCGCCGTGTAGCCGCCACTAGAGGGGAAACCGTGACCACCAGTCGACTCACAGGAAGGAGTAGAGTCGATCTGGGCTTCGTTTCACCACAAACGATGGCCAGAGCTGTGAGAAAAGGCCGGCAAAAAAAATGCTCTGTTTCGAAGATCGGTACCGCGCGGGAGAGAAAAGAGGGAGAAGGTGAACAGTGCCACCGACTGAAAATGGAAACCCTATTTTCGGAAACTTTCCATTTATATATATACCTAATTTGGAAACTTTTCTAAATGCTATAACTTCTTCATACGAACTCCGATTCTTGCATTCCGCATATGCACTAACTCGTATCGACGAGCTCTACGACTTTCATTAAGGAAGTTTCCTCAAATTCCTTACGTATAAATAAGTCAATTTTAATAACCCTAAATAACGTTAAATTTCGATACTAAAATCATTCGAAACTAAATTTCTCAAATAATGACATTCGAATCACACTCACAACTCATAATTCATATAATTTGAGAAATATTGAATTACGAAATATTTAACTGAAATTTCAGGTCTTCACAGTCTACCCTCCTTAAAGGAATTTCGTCCCGAAATTCAAGCAAACTCATCAACAAACAGTAGTGGGTACTTAGCCCTTATGTCAGACTCTAACTCCCATGACGCATCACCCTCATCATGATGACTCCACAATACCTTAACCAACTCAACTTCCTTCCTACGAAGCCTTTTCATGGGCCTATCCAAGATACGAACAGGTTCAACAACGAAGGTCACATCCGGACTCACCTCGATCACATGAGACTCATCTCGAATGTACCTCCTACGCATGGATACATGGAAAACATTGTGTACATCGGCCATGCTAATAGGTAAAGCAAGCCGATATGCCAATTCTCCGACCCTTTCCAAAATCTCAAAGGGTCCAACGTATCTTGGTGCCAATTTCCCCTTTCTGCCAAATCTCACCACACCTTTCATAGGTGAGACTTTCAAGAATATGTAATCACCCACCTCAAAGTCCAACGGTCTCCTTCTAAGGTCGGCATAACTCTTCTATCTACTCTGTACAGTACGGATCCTATCTCGGATGGTAGTAACCTTCTCTGTAGTCTCCTGAACAAGCGCATGACCCAAGAGCTGTTTCTCTCCAACATCCGCCCAACAGAGAGGAGTCCTACATGGCCTACCATAAAGTGCCTCATATGGGGCCATGCCAATACTAGAGTGATAGCTGTTGTTGTAGGCAAACCCTACCAATAGCAGATGATCCGCCCAACTTCTCTTGAAGTCCAAAACACATGCTCTAATCATATCCTCCGTCACCTGGTTCACCCTCTCAGTCTGCCCATTAGTCTGTGGATGAAATGCAGTGCTCATAGCCAAAGATGTGCCGAAAGCCTTATGGAATCTACGCCAAAATTTCGAAGTGAAACAAGCATCCCCATCAAAGACAAAAACACAGGCACACCATGAAGCCTCACAATCTCATTAAGATACAACTTACACAAAGCATCACCTGAGTAAGTCTTTGCCACAGGAAGAAAGTGTGCTGACTTTGTCAATCGATCAACAATCACCCAAATAGAATCATAACTTTGTCTGGACCTAGGCAATCCAGTCACAAAGTCTATGGAGATCTCTTCCCATTTCCATACTGGAATCGGCAAAGGTTTCAACATTCCCGCAGGCATTTGATGCTCTGCCTTCACTTGCTGACATGTAAGGCACCTGGATACATACTCAGCCACATCCCTCTTCATCCTAATCCACCAAAACTTTCTTCGTAGGTCCATATACATCTTGGTACTCCCTGGGTGTACCGTATATCGAGATCGATGTGCTTCTCGCAGTACCTCCTCCTTGAGGTTATCACCGCCTGGGACATACAATTTCAATCGAAATCTCAATCCACCATCAGTTCCAACTGTCCACTCTGATGGACCTTCCTAGTTGGCATTAAGGATAATCTTTGAAATCACCATTGAGCGAACTCATCATGTGTCTGACTCTGAATGATCCTGGAAATCAAGGTCGGCTGTAAAGTGATACTACCGAGAAAGATTCCCTGTCCTTCTCCTGTGGGTATAAGGTCAAACTCAGATACAGTCTCTAACATATGCCATTCCTGAACCATAAGTGATGCTATGATCCCTCGGGGTTTCCTGCTCAAAGCATCCACCACTACATTGGTACTCCAAGGTAAAATCATAGTCTTTGATGAGCTCCATCCATCTTCTCTGCCTCATGTTCAACTCCTTCTGGGAGAATAGATACTTCAAACTCTTATGATCAGAAAAGAGTTCGAACTTCTCACCATAAAGATAATGCCTCCAAATCTTCAAGGCAAACACCACTGCAGCCAGCTCTAGATCATGAGTGGGGTAGTTACGCTTATGCACCTTCAACTGTTTAGAACCATACGCTACTACACCCCTATTCTGCATCAACACACAACCCAAACCTTGATGAGATGCATCACTGTAGATAACTAACCCACCGCCACTAGATGGGACAGTCAACACTGGAGCTGTAGTCAATCTAGTCTTCAGCTCACTAAGGACCTTCTCACATTCATCTGTCCACACAAACTGAGTGTCCTTCCTTGTTAACTTGGTCAAAGCTGAAGCAATACTAGAAAACCCCTCAATGAATCGCCTGTAGTATCTTGCCAATCCAAGGAAACTACGGATCTCTGTAACTGTAATGGGGCGACTCCAACCCATCACTGCTTCAACCTTCAAAGGATCCACAGAAACTACATCCTTGGAAACTACATGACCAAGGAACTTGATCTCCTTTTGCCAAAACTCACACTTCTCAAACTTTGCATACAACTTTTCTCTTCTCAAAATCTGCAGCACAATCCTCAAATGCTTCACATGCTCGTCAGACGACTTTGAATATATCAAGATGTCATCAACGAACACCACCACACACTGATCTAAGTAAGGACAGAATGTGCGGTTCATCAAGTCCATGAATGCTGCAGGTGCATTAGTTAGACCAAAAGGCATGACAAGAAATTCATAATGCCCATACCTGGTCCTAAATGCCGTCTTAGAAATATCTTCATCCTTCACCCTCAACTTGTGATATCTAGATCTCAAATCAATTTTGGAGAACATCGTAGCCTCCCTAAGCTGATCAAACAAGTCATCAATCCTAGGCAAGGGGTACCTATTCTTGATGGTCACCTTGTTCAGCTATCGATAATCCACACATAACGAAGAATACTGGTGCGTCCCAAGGAGATACACTAGCCTGTATGAACCCTTGTGCAAGTAATCCTTCAATCTGAACCTTCAACTCCTGAAGTTCAGTTGGAGCCATCCGATAAGGTGCTCTCGACACCGGTGTAATACCTGGTATCACATCAATGGAGAAATCCATTACCCTTTTCGGAGGAAATCCTGGTATCTCCTGGAACACATCAGCATACTCTACCACTACAGGAATCCCTGCAATTTCTGAAGTGCTATTCACGGATTCTATGTGTGCTAAGATCCCTGCCCTCATGGCAACGTCAGATCTCAGGCATCGATAATGAAACACTGGTTACCCAGGGGCATGAAAAGACACAATCATTCTAAAACAATCAATCACTGCATAGTTCAGACTCAACCAATCCAAACCTAAAATCACATCATACGTGTGATCCGGAATCATAATCAAAGATGCAGTGAACTCTCTACCACAAATTGCAATAGGGCAATCATCACAAAACATGCTAAGCTCAAGAGATACGCAAAGAGGCGATGTAACACACAAAGGTCTAGTAAGCAGTATAACAGTCAAACCCAAAACATCTACCACAGAACTAGATATGAACGAGTGGGAAGCACCCGTATCAAACAGTACTCTGGCAAGATAGTTATAAACGGATAAGGTACCTTCCACCCCGGTGCCTCTCTGGCCGATGGCAAAAACTCTGGCTGGTGCTAGAGGTAAGGTTCTCTACTGGTTACCCTATCCTGCAATCTGAGGTTGAGTACAGTCCCTGGCAATATGTCCAGTCTGTCTGCATCGAAAACATGTTCTAGGCCTGAGTTTAGGGCAAGCCCTAGCAAGATGACCCAACTCATTACAGCTATAACACCTCATAGGGGCTGCTGGTGCTACTTGCCTGATAGGTGGTGCCTGAATAGGGACAGGGGCTGCTGCTATCCTGGCTGGAGCCTGATGATGAAAATAAGGCAGCTGTCTCTTCCAGAGCCCACCTCTATAATCTCTAGACCCACTACTCCCTGCAACTGCCTTCCCTTTTCCCTGAGAATCTCTCTCAACTGTCTGCTTCTCCTTGTGGATCAGATTCTACTGCTCAATGATCAGGGCTTTAGCTAAAATCTGCTCCTTTGTCTTCAGCTCCATAATGGCCACATCTTGCTCAATAGAGGCATTCAACCCCCGCTGAAACTTCTTAGCCAAGTCTTCAGCATCTAATGGTTTCACAAACCGATATAGCCTAGAGAACTCTGCCTCATATTCTCTCACATTCATCTTCCCTTGAGTAAGCGAGAGAAATTGCCTCTCCAGCTGTTCCTTCACCGATGCTGGGAAGTAATTTTCTTTAAAGATTCTCACAAATCCATCCCAAGTCATGGTAGAAACATCAATAGTCCTCTGAGTGCAATTCCACCACACCCTAGCCTCATCTTTGAGCATGAAAGTGGCTAGCTTCCTCTTCTCGATCTCATCACAGACAATTAACTCAAAATAGGTTTGTAAATCCTCGATCCATTGATCAGCCACCATATAGTCTGTGCCTCCAGTAAATTTAGTTGCTCCCAACAAATTAATGTCTCTCGCCAACACTAATAGACGAGCGGGATCATTAACCACAACCTAAGGTGGAATAGGCTACTCCACAAAAGGTGCCTCCACCTCTTCCTCATGTACTCCCACATGTGGAATCTCACCCCTACCTCAGCCTCTACCTCTACCTCTGGGTCTACCTCGACCCCTACCTCTGTCTCCCACAATATCCATTACCTAAGGAGCATAGCATACCTGGTTAATATATGTGTAACACTTAAATCAAAGCATAAGTAAATACAAGTCCATATTAACCAAGCTACTAACACAAAGAGGTTAATTCAACTCCTATTACATCCTAATGTTCTAGACAACTCCCAACACTCCCACATACCCAATGACAATGTTAATATCGAAGAGCACCCGATGGGGATCCGCTGCAGACGGGCCATCACTTGGAAGGTATTAACTTATCACTAAATATGTACCTTACGCTCTGATACCAAACTGTCACGCCCTGAATTTCGAATAATAAATTCAAATCCGAAACATGAATACAACTAAACAAATCACGTCCTGAACTTTTTTATAAACCAACATCTCATAAACCATAACACAAACCTCGTAGCAAACTATCTCTCGAGTCAATTATTACAATATTAATATAAATAAAATGTTCTGCTCACAAGAGTCTACAAAACACACCAAAATAGACCGAGTGTTGGTCTCAACCCGGCTGCCCTACGCAGCTCGCTCTCCACCCTGATTATCCTGACCTATAGGATTATCCACTACACTGTTTGAATAGTGTACCGGGATTACAACAACACAAAACCCGGTAAGCTTTCTGAAAGCTAGTATGAGTAAATATGAAATGAACAGTTGATTTATTAAATCACAATTCTTTTAACTCAAGTAAACAATTAACAATCTTAACAACCACAAAGAAACATCAAACTGACACACAGGAAACAACATGGAACACATTTCTGCAATCACCACATCACAACTCTCGCCACTTGGCACCTAATCACAACTATCGCCACTTTGGCCCCACGTTAGAGCTCTAACTGCCTCGTTACCTCTGACAACTTGGCCCAGGGTCAAGTAACGGCACCTCCAGGTTACTCAGTAACCAGCGAACTTTGGACCATTTCATGTCCTCAGAATAATATATCCCCGTTATTATTTAACGGTCGAACTTTGGACATCCCTATCCTCAGAACACATACACTCCGGTTATCATTAACCAAAGATCCTTGGACCATTCGATCCTCGGAATCCTACGTTTCTCTACCTTCTATTCAACTCACAAAAATCAACATGCTTATCACCAACATTTATCAAATATTAACAACATAATAAAATCATATTATCAACATTTATCTACAACATATTATCACAATTCCACACCTCAATGTCACACCATTCAATATATAATCACGTAAATATATATATACGTAACCATCCACACATGAATGATCACTAATACCAACTATAGTTCACACGATGCAAAATCAAGAAATTCATTTTTAATATACTTTAAAACACATTTCTTAAAACCATTTTCTCACACATAATAAATAAATTGGGCAATTAAGGAAATTCGGTTTCGTAAATGAACCAAGTGAGATTTACTCACCTCTAAACTCACGTTGCGTCTTCTTACAGCCCAAAATACGATTCACAATCGTCCGCTAACAAATCTATCAAACACCGAATCAAAACGATAATTAACTTAGCGTATAATTTCAAAAACACACTTATATGAAGATGCAACGGTCGGATCTTCACCCGTGATCACACAAGGTCATCGGGACAATCCTACGATCATTATATCAAAACTAGAATTCTATCGGACTGTCCAAACTTCATAGATCACAACTAATTCATACGATATCCAAAATTCACATGCTATATATCAAAATAATCGTATCAACATGTAGAATCTAAAAATGAGCAGAAACTACATGGTACCCCCAGAGGTGGCCGGAAAGGGCCGCCTGAGTTTAGGGCAGAGCCGCCGCCGACCACCGCCAATGCTGTCGGGGCCGAGCTTATCCTACTCGTTTCATCATTTTGAGCAACTTTCATAACTAGCACGAAGTGAGAAAACAAGTGGAAGTGGTCGAAAATACCTGAAAACAGTTCGGTTAGTCGGAAAACCGAAATTTTCCGATAGTTGCTCCGTTCGACGTCAAAAGCTTCACTTCTGGTCTGGATCTTTTTGCTGCGTGTTCTACTCCTTAATACGAGTTCAACAAGATAAAGAACTCAAGTTTTGGTGGCCGGAGATAGGAGAAATCGCCGCTGGTTCGTTTTAGGGCTTGGATTGATTTTTGAGTTACACCGCGGTGTAGCCGCCACGAGAGGGGAAACCGTGAACACCAGTCGACTCTCAGGAAGGAGTAGAGTCGATCTGGGCTTCGTTTCACCTCAAATGGTGGCCGTAGTTGTGAGAAAAGGTCGGCAAAAAAAATGCTCTGTTTTGGAGATCGGTACCGCGCGGGAGAGAAAAGAGGGAGAAGGTGAACAGTGCCACCGACTGAAAATGGAAACCCTATTTTTGGAAACTTTCCATTTATATATATATACCTAATTTGGCAACTTTTCTAAATGCTATAACTTCTTCGTACGAACTCCGATTCTTGCGTTCCGCATATGCACGAACTCGTATGGACGAGCTCTACGACTTTCATTAAGGAAGTTTCCTCAAATTCCTTATGTATAAATAAGTCAATTTTAATAACCCTAAATAACGTTAAATTTCGATACTAAAATCATTCGAAACCAAATTTCTCAAATAACGACATTTGAATCACACTCACAACTCATAATTCATATAATTTGAGAAATATTGAATTACGAAATATTTAACTAAAATTTCGGGTCTTCACATCCTTCCCCCATACTTAATTCATGCATTGTCCTCAATGTATAAACAAATATAACGCATGCAAAGCATAAATCAAGCATAGAAGAGAAAGTTAACGAAACAAAACTTAAAACAAATTAAAATTCATGAAGAAGGAAGAGTTCAAGAAAGCAAATCTGCATTGATGGCTTCTCCATAGCTAAGGTTGAAATGGGTTGCCTCCCATGCAGCGCTTAATGTTTAAAGTCTTTCAGCCTAGACTTGTACCTCCATATATTCCTTTGGTTTTGGCGCCTCTTGGAGGGATACTTCCTCCACATTTTGCTCCACAAACATCTCATAGTAAGACTTAAAACGATGTCCATTCACCTTGAACTCCTTCCCTGTCTTCTCACTCTTGATCTCCACAGCACCATGAGCAAACACATTAGTAACTATGAATGGGCCAACCCAACGAGAATGAAGTTTACCTGGGAATAGCTTGAGTCTGGAATGGAATAACCGAACTTTCTGGCCCACTTGGAAGCTTTTTTCGCGGATCATTTTTACATGGTAGGCCTTTGTCTTCTCCTTGTATATCCATGAAGATCGTAGGCCTCATTCCTTGGGTTACGCACCATGTTGCTTGGTAGGTTCCCTGTTTCAACAATCCGGCCCATGAAATCCACAACTTGGCCCATGAAAAATTCTGACTTGGGCGTTGAGGTAGTCTTAAGGTGTTATCGTTGTTGGCCCAACGAAATTTGGGGTGGTCTCTGAGCCCAGGATTGTACGTATTGGAGTAAGGGTTGTACCTCGGGCCTCCATCCACAATTACGGTTGAGGGCATTGATTCGAGACATGCCGTTGCACACTCCACATGCCATGACTTGTCTTTTCCATGATTTACGATAATTAGATCTGCTTTCGGCTGGAGCTTGTCAGCCACACCTTCTCGAAAACAGTTTGGTTCGCCCACGCTCTAATAATATTTTCTTTTTCAAGATTTACAGCAATAAGATCTGCTTTTGGCTGGAGCTTGTCTGCCACACCTATACATTGGTGCATTCTGGGGATGGGAATGTTCACGCAGAAAAAAAACTTTCCTCTGAGTTTCACTCAATTCTCGCATTCTCTCAATCCATCACCAATGGAACCACAAACCCAGCAACCAATGGAACCACAAACCCAACAACCAGTAGAAGATGGAGGAAGCAACAAAGTAGCCGGGAGTAGTTCTAACATGCTTTGCAGGCGAAGCGATACCAGGTGGATTCCTACTACAAATCAGATAAGAATTCTCAAGGAGCTTTACTACGACAAGGGACTTAAGTCCTCAACTATAGAGCAGACTCAGAGAATCTGTTTCCAGCTGAAACAGTATGGAAAGATTGAGGGCAAGAACGTCTTTTATTAGTTCTAGAACCACAAGGCTCGGGAGAGGTAGAAGAAGAGGTTCACTTCGGATTTTCATGTGCCCATGGAAAGATTAGGGCTTGTTGGTAATGGTAATGGTACCACTTGGAAACCTGAGGATCAATATATTAACTTTGGATCTTCTGTATCTGCTTCTGCTTCTTCAGTTGGTGTTGGTGGATCCATTAATCTCAATTTTGGGTCATGGGTCGGCTGCAGTGGTGACCCATATTCCTCCTCATCCTTCACTACTAGTACTACTTTCTTTGGCATAAATGAAGAACAAACTTTCATGGAACAACGAGGAGAAGATCACCAGGAGATTGAAACCCTTCCACTGTTCCCCATGCATGGTGAGAACAACTTTGGTAACATGAAGACTACTTCCGAGGGAGGTAGCGGCTATGGCGGTGGCTCTCGCATTTCTCTTGAGCTCAGCCTCAACTCCGGAGCTGCTGATTCGACTTAGTGTAGTGTTGTTTTTTTTTTTGACAAATATATGACTCAAAAACAAATTGACAAATTTGTATTTCCCTTCCCCACACTTAAATTAGACATTGTCCTCAATGTATGGAAATATAACTCACAATGCACAAGAAAAGCATAGAGAAGGAAAATCCAAAAGGCAAGTAGAAAGAACAAGAAAGATTATAGAAAAGCTCCCCCTTAAAGACCTCCCAATGCTCACTACCTATGGAGAAGACCGAACTTAGACACCAACTTCAAGGCACAAGGCCTTGACTTCCAAAACGTAAGCTCCGTGCAATATGAACTCCGAAAGAAGTGATGATGGGGTAAAAAGGAGAGAAGGAACAAAATTTCCTTGCATTTCTTAATGTTTGCACCTGCATACTCACAAAACACATTAAAACGAACTATCAAAAATAAGATTAAAAATGAAAAAGTTTAAGTTGCCTCCCAATGAGCGCTTGTTTTAACGTCTTTACAGCCTGAAGTGTACCACTAATTAAGTGTAATCAGGAGGTTTAGGCCGCGGTTCGATCAGATGCTTAAGCTTCTTCAGAGATATTTCATGGTCCCTTGCAAGTAACTTAGGTAACTTGCGGGAATGGAAAAATGAGATTTAATGCTTCTCTTCTCCTTTCTCCTCTTCCATTGTCTCCATATTTTCTTACATTTAACAATCCCGACAATAATGACCTCCTTATCTGATTTGAGGTGTTCACATATCACCATCTCTACATGATCAACAAATTCAAATGTTGCTTGGATGGGGAGAACATGTGTAGAGCTTGAATGAGGCGCTAAAGAATCATGTGGTCTTCCATAGGCTAGCAATAAAGGTCCAAATGTAGAAGCCTTGATGGACTCCTCTTTTAAGCAATCCTCCATTGTGGTCTCATAACATTTTGGATCTTCATGAGGTAACATGATTGTTTCAGGCACTTGGGACACATTTGCATGAAGCTCGTCGTTACTTCCTCTATGATAGGATTCATCATCATCAAAGGGATCTTCCATTTCCCACTTTTTAAGCTCGGTTATGCAGCATAGTGCATAGTCCTCACAAGTCTCAACATTGCGTAGCTCTTCATAAGACTCATCGAAATCTCTTACTACATCCTCATCAACTATTGAATCATGGAATGCATTATTAGGTTGATCCAAAGCTTTAGTTGTCGAGAGCTCCTCCAAAGTTACCATCAGTGTAGAAGGGTACTCCTGAGATATAAAGGTCTCTCAATGTCTTTGAGTTTCTGCCCAATCATCATCATTCTCATGAGCTTGTTGTATAGAAGCATCCAAAGCTTGCTGTTTCTGAATCACAGCTTGAGTTGCAGCATTTAGAGCCTTAATCATCTCATCATAATTATTAGACATACCTGAGTTTTGAGGAGGTGGTGCTTGTGGCCTATAATCATGGTATGAACATAGGGAAGCGTCAAACGAATTGAAAGATCCTTGTTGCATGGTTGGATTGTTGTTCCACGAAGAATAAGGAGAGTTATCCCATGCCAGATTGTATATAGGTGAATAGTAATTATTCCAATGCATTTGGTTGTCTTGAAATCCTCCAAGCATGGTGTTTTGATCATAGTATCCTTCATATCGGATGCTTGTACATGTCTCTATTAAATGACCAACCATGGAGCATATGGGACACACCTCGTAAGGTTGATGCCACATTGAGAAACAAAAAATTGAAGTCAGTAAGAAGTAATGGAATGAAACACGTGTAATAAGACAATGAATTTCAAGAAAAGCATTAGCTTTAAGTTGGATTACATGTTGGTTTAGATCAAGAGAAAAAATTTGAGATTACGTTTGAATCAAGGTTTGGACATGCGGCCCAAGATGTTTCAAATGCTAATAATTGTCGCCCTCAACCCAAAGCATTCGATAACCACTATGCCAAAAAGGCCTTCAGACGACACACTTCAGACGACATAAGTTTTTTTCTGTTGTCTGAATATACACTAAAACCATACTGGTTTAATTTGGAAAAATGATAAGCATTCAGACAACACATTTGTATAGTTGTAGAATATAGTGATTTCCTATCTCAAATTTGGAGGGATATCAAAAAGTTGATGAATTCTTTTCCCTCTCAAATATCCATATGCCCTAGTTGATCTGAACATATTGTGACATTCTGACAACATTTAAATATTTGTCTAAATATGGGGGTTGTTTTAAAATTTCCCAAGTAATTTTGACTTGTGCTATTTGACATATATCCCTCGCAATTAAGTCACTTTTTGTCCTTCTCACTTGATCAATCAGCTCTCTCATCTCGACCTAGAACCCACGAAAACTAAAACACCAGCATCGCTCTCTCCTTTTCACTTAGCTCTCTCAGCTCTCTCCTATCTCGGTTCTCTCTCAGCTAATTTCGATTCGGTTCTTTTCTATTTGGGAATGAGGTGCCTTTCATCCTCGTCAAAATAACAAACACCGTTCAGTGTTCCGGTTACTTAAAACCCAGACCTCTCTCTCTTTCAGCCTCCTTGATAGACGACGACGGCGGCATTCAATGACTTTGCTTGGTATCTTCTTAAATCCGAAGTCAATCACTTAGTGAGTCGTCGTCTTCTCTCTCTCAATCTCTCATGGACGGTTGCCGGTACTAGCCCTCTCCCTCTATCCTCGAAGCTCGACTGCACCATTGAAGCTTTGTTTTGAGAAAGGTGTTGGCTTTAGTCAATTTTTCTGGGATTTATATGATCTGGGTTTCGTTCAATTTCGTTTTTATTGGGTTTTTAATGCATGTGTTTTGTTTCTCAATAGATGAAATTGGTAAGTTTAATTGAAACATGGTTGTTTTGCAGATCTATACCTTCAGATTTTTCACCCGAAGCAATCAAGAGCCAACACAAGAGTTCCCTGCAAGAAAGGTTAGTTTGCTATATCGGTCATTGGGGCTTGGTTGGTGTGATTGTAGCAAGGTTAGTCCTTTGTAGACTTTTGAACTGATTTTGTCAATAGCATATTAAGATTGGGGAGGACACCATCCTGATAAGCATGTTGATTTTTTGAACTACCAAACAGTGAATTGAGTTTGGTGATTCAAATAATTTTATGGTCTATTTTGTTGCGCAATGGTATTTCTGTATCTCAGTAATCTAGTGATAGTTTCCTTCTGAGAAGAAAGAAAATTGGGTTATGGTCCTATTTAGATTTTTGTTTATCAGTGTAAGTGTGATATCCTGCACCCAATTTTGAAGCTTTTTTGTGTTTTTGTGTTTGGGTTAGTTTCTTTTTAAATTTCTTATTATTTTGTTACTTTTCTTTAGTTAAAACTTTTTGTTATATATATTATGTATTAATTAATGTTTTATTTATTTATTTTTGCTTGATAATTGTTGAAGAGATAAGAAGGTTTGATTTGGTTGTTGACCCGCCGAGGGGGGGGGGGGGGGGGTGACAGAAAAGAAAGAGAGTTAGAAACCAGATGAAAGGGGAAGAAGATGGGAAAAGAA
The DNA here is from genome assembly GCA_025331145.1 of Rosa persica. Classification (NCBI taxonomy): domain Eukaryota; kingdom Viridiplantae; phylum Streptophyta; class Magnoliopsida; order Rosales; family Rosaceae; genus Rosa; species Rosa persica. The sequence continues at coordinate 256,844 of WFKR01000100.1, read as the reverse complement.
AAGAGAGAAGAGGGAGATGAAAAGAGGAAAAAAAGAAGAAGAAAGAAAACATAAGGGAGGGGATCGATTGAGTGTTAGAAGAAAAAGGAGGCTGAACAAATGAGAATGGGAGTTTGATTTTGCTACTTTTGAAACTGAACTGTGTGAAGGCAAAGGGAGGAAGTTTTTAGAAGTGATGGGTTTCCGTTCAGGTTGTTTAGTATCTATGGTTGTCTTGCTTTAGGTGGCTAACTCCTCTGCTTTATAATTTTACTCGAATTTGTTTAATGCTCTGTTGATGCTTGGTCAAGATTCATGGCTTTATGAATTTGTTATGTGTTAGTTATTACTTTTCAAATCAAGTAATTCATTTGTGAAAATTGAGTTGAGGATTTGGTGGTCCGATTATTCTATTGCCTTGAGCATATAAACTGATTGTGGGATTGGTATGCTTGGATGGTTTGATTATTCTTGGTTTGATTTGAGTTGGGGAGTGGCTTTTCTTTTTATTCTGTTTTTCAATAATAACCTGTTTCCAATTTATGTGATTTCAATTCTGTTTTACCTTTTAGAATTCTATTAATTTTGGTACTCTGGGGTTTCGAGATCCTTGTTCTAATTTGACTTAGAGGAAAGGTTGTTGTCCAAAAGAATATTACTTCTAGTTAGGACTGAAGATTATTAGTTGTTGTTACTTTGATTTAATAGCATGCATAATCTTCTGAATCTTCTTTGGGATTTTGTTAAGTTTATTTCTACGAATAGTATTGTGCCTGTAAGTGGTTGGCGGAGAACACTGAAATCCTTCTTTGAATGCAGTTATCTCCAATAAGTTCAAATTTCCTATCTTTTTAAGTAAGTTCGTTCTGTTTCAATCTTTCCAGGAGTTTGGGTGTGATTTGTTGTAAATTTGGTATAGGTGGCTGGATTTGTGAAATACAAAATGGGTGTTAGCAATTGGAATTTGATTTGTTGGAGCAGTTATTGGCTGTATTAGCTGGTCAAAGCTAAGGGTTTGAGGTACGGAAAGCAAACTTTTCTCTAGCTTTGATTCTGATTTGGTATGTAATTGGTGTGATTGTGTTGGAATGTTTTCCTCTGCGATTTTTAAGTGCAATTTGACAAGCAGAGAGTCACACCCCAAACATCTAACCAGATTGTAAATGGTTTAGTTTAGTTACTACCTGGGATATGAAAAGCCAAATGGGGTTGTAATGCTTCATGCATCCTCTTTGTATTCCCTTGTTTACTCTCCAATCTAGTAGCTATTCTTTTGGATTGTAAGCTAGTTCTTTTTGCTGTGTCTCTCTTGTTTACTCTTAAAACAAACCAACATTAAAATCAAAACTTCATATTGTGGTTAAAATAGCTTTGCTGAATTTTCTGAAAAAGCTGCTGATCTGTTAACTTTGAGCTTTATATTGCCCTACTTACTGATCTCCAAATGTCGTGAAATTTTGATATATTTCTGTTCTGCTAGTTAACAAATGATCTGGAAAGTTTCACCTTATTACGATGTATAATGGATCGTCAGCTCTTCGGAGGAAGAGGATCTTGTGATTGAAGCAAATAGTGGTGGGAGTGAAGTGGGAGATGAAGTGAGGTTAGCGAAGGGCAATGACTTGGCTGAGTCTATGTCTTGCAGATCATCTCCGTCCAATAATGATAGTGATGATTATGGTGTTGGTATTGCTATGAGGGTGCAGCCAATCCATAGGCTGTTTTCTCCGAACAGGAAGTTCAGACGTAGTGTTTCGTCTTTGTGGCAAAAGGGTCAGCTTTTACGGAGTGGTTCCTACGGAGTAAGTGACTACTTGCTGTATTCATATGGCCAAAGTGTCTTTGTTGAGTATCTAAGTCTTTAGCTGCTCGCAGATAGGTTTCTTGCTATTGAACTTTGAAAAAGTTGCTCACATGTTGTGTTTTAATTGCTGTCCCTGTGTTGGTGGTGATTAGGATTTTACTTAAATTAGTTTGAACTAACCTAGTCAGAAGAAGACTTTGAATGTTGAACATTTTACTCCAGTATTTCCTACTTTGAAGACGTGGCTGTCTTGATATGCATGCTTTAAGTTGCTTTGAATTCAACTCTTTGGGACACGGCCAGGTAGAAGATGAACGATTTTGGCGGAGCTCAGCTCACTCGTTTAGCAGGGGATGAGACCCTTTGCTAGCATTTCTCGTATCCAATCAACCTAGACACCGTGTCTTACAAAGATGAATCTAGTTGAACAATGGGGGTTAAGACAAGAATTAACAAAAGAACTCTCCACCTATTCTGTTATGATTCACACTTAAAATCAAACTAGAACTCAAAGTTAATATTTTACACGTTTTAAAAGCATTAAAAAAAAAGAATAAAAAAAAATAATAATAATAAAATTAAACAAAAATTAACACAATTTGCTAGGGATTTTTCATTCCCCAGCAACGGTGTCAAAAATTGACACGCTTAAAACAAGCGAGCAAAATTACCCTGCAAAAGACAATTGTTAGTATAGAATAAGCAGGGATCGTTCAGTCCGGAGATTGAGGGTATTTTCACAAATTGCACTAATTCAACAAAACTATCAAAAACTAAAGAAAGAAAGCAGAAAATAAAGTTTATACAAAAACTAAATGAAATGGGGGTTTAGGGTTTTGAAAACGCAAATAATAATAAAAGAAATAAAAACTTTGCAATTTTTAAGGATTTTAAATCAGATGTATGGATGTTGAGAACTTCGTAATCCACCACCAGTTATGATTAGATAAAGAGAATTTAACTTAATCTTCAATTACTAATGCATGTGAATGAAACGAATCAAGAACTTTAGGATCGCCGCTAAAGCCTTATTTTTCCCAAAATTACTTAGAACCGTGAACGCACTGCATCCTAAGCTTGCTTATATGCAATAAAGGTGTAGAACGCTACCCTATCAAATTAACTCATTAAGTACACATAAACACATTAATCTTTTTGGAAAGATTGATTTTAGAGTACAAAACTAGTAAGGAACGCCTAGCATGTATTCTATTTGTTTGATTTCACCTAACATGTAGGCTTTACTACATGAGTGTTTTAAGATCGTGAACGCACTGCACCTTAAAACTAGCTCCAATTACATGCTCATATTTTAGGTGATCAATCTAAGACATAAACATATAAAAGATTTTATAAAACAAAACCAAACAAAGCATTCACAAAACCTTGTAATCGAAAAGGAGATTCAAAAGCTAAAAATCCATCACATAACTAGGGTTTCATACTAGTTCTCAACAAAGAAAATTACTCACTCATAGTTTGGAAATCCAAAGATATATACATATTGAATTCTAAAAGTACAGAATGAATAAACCATAGAGGGCAGTAGATATCATGATCTCACTTTGAATATTCTCCAAGAAAGCTTGAGGCGCCTTCAAAGCAAGAGCACGACAGGATGATGGAAGATGGTGGCTACGACTTCTCCTTGGAGTTGGGATTTCGTGAACTATGATTGAGGGGAGAGTATGGAGCTGTGGTCTCTGATTTAAGGCAGTGGATAGGGCAGTGGATGGTGTGTATATGTGACGGAAGAGATGTGTGAAAGGAGAAGAAATGATAACTAAGAAAAATGGAGAGGAAATGGTGAGACAAGGAGATGAAATAGATGAATGAATGTGTCTAAGAACTAGAGAATGGAGAGGAAAATGGAAAGGAAATGGAGAGACAAAGAAGATGAAATGGATGAAGGAATGTGTCTAAGAACTAGAGAATGGAGGGGAAAATGGAGAGGAAATGGAGAGACAAAGAATATGAAATGGATGAATGAATGTGTATTTGAGAGTGAGAGGAGAATGTGTTTATATATGGAAGAAAAAGTAGTGTGAAATGATGAATGGAAGAAAAATAATGAAAGTGGAGTATGTAAGTGGTTTGTAAAATATGGAAAAGATGGAGTAATGATAAAATGAAAGCAAAGCATGAAGGTGCAGAAATATGAAAGTGATGATGATCTATTAAAGCGATTAGAGTAGAAAAATATATCCAAGGAAAAAGGGAAAAGCATCTAGCTTTCTTCATGTGGGTAGGAAACATGCACATGATGAATGTTGAGCTGGTTTTAGGTCAGTTTCTACCCCTTTATTCCTTCAATTATTTCTCCATCAAGACTTCCGAATGAGCCTCTGATTTCTGTATATCAAATATTCCTCTATGAATGTTGATCATCATGGTTAAATTTCGGAGCTTAGTTCCATGTAGTTGGACCGAAAATGCTGTTGGACTCTTTACAGGTCCAGTTTTGCTTCTGCAAGAAATTGGACTGACTGTTTGAAAGTTTTCCACTCAAAACTAGCTCTGGCACTCTTCATAACAAATGATCCTTGAGATGTCTAGGATGAAATTGGAAGGTGTCAACTCATTCAGAGTTCATTTGGTCAGGCGGCTACCCCTCCTTTCTTGTATAGCTCACTTTCTCTTAATCGGAGTAGGAAAATGTCTAGCTCACTCTCTTCTCCATTATTTCCTTGGTCATTTCTGGACGTTGAGACTCCATTCAGCTCTTAAAGTATCATCACGAACACAATGTACCTATAAAACACCTAATAAGTTAAATTGATCAAGTTAAAGGAAATAATTTAGCGAAATATAGGGTTTTAATATTATAAATGTCTCATTTATTTGGTCCTTTCATTTACTAACATTTTCTTTCAATTGGATGCCTTTACTCATAGTAAGCCAATGATGTGTTAAACTTAACCTATTAACCTTTCGTAATTGATATGTTAAGTGTATGATTCTTAGAACCTAGAGTTATATTCTCGCACAACTCTCAAATAGAAGTCATTAAGAACAAAAAGGGTTTGAACATAACTAGGCAATTCCGTTACTGCTGTTGTCCTAATCTACCTAGAAATTGATTCATAATAATTGGGCTCAAGTTAAGCCAATCGCTACTCTAGAATGTCTATAGAAATGAATGATCATACTGTTGGTATACACATACCTCCTAGGCACAAGTATCGGAAGCACAAGACTCGTATCGCCAATACGAAAGCGAGGAAAGCTCCCAGCCAAAGATCCCGATACCCCTCTGAGCGATATCGGGAATCCGGAGCGTCCTACATCGAAAGAAACGGAACCAAGCTCTCGCAAATCTCCTACATTAAGGTCATCTCCAACAACTCCAAGAAGGTAACTGTTTACTATCGCCTTCCATTATCATTATCGTATAAAGTTACTGACTTAGGCATCGGAGCGTTGAAGGCCGGCACACCCGGTCTTCCCTCTGACCTTCGTCTGTTTTGCAGATAATCGAGACCGATAGTGATAGTAGCAAACCGATACTTCTCGTGTTTAGCTGGATCACACCCTTCTTGATACAGCTGAAACATTTGGCACTAGAAGGACTCCCCTCGTTCCTTGTTGGCAGAACAATGCACCTCTGATGGCTACCAGCACTCTTGATCCCTGTAGCAAGGATCCACCCCACGAGGCAGCGACCCAAAAGGTCCAGCGCACCCTCGAGTTCCAAACCCCTCCCACCGAGACACGCTCGGTCATGACCACTGATCCAACCACGGCCCTCGAGATTGCAATGCTTGATTTAATGGAAACACGTGCGCAGGTCGAGGCTGAACGGGCGATAGCTGCATCGGCTGAGGCAGCGACCCAAAAGGTCCAGCGCACCCTCGAGTTCCAAACCCCTCCCACCGAGACACGCTCGGTCATGACCACTGATCCAACCACGGCCCTCGAGATTACAATGCTTGATTTAATGGAAACACGTGCGCAGGTCGAGGCTGAGCGGGCGATAGCTGCATTAGCTCGCCGGGAGTTCGAAAATATGACCAACCATAATCGCATCCTACGAGAGGCACTCCAGTGACGAGTTGTTAGCAACGAAGCACTAGAAAGGGCCCATCAGCAAGAGACCCTGGTACCGACTATTAATGGTGTCCCGACACCCGGAGCAGTCCTCGCTACAGGTTAAGGCACCTGCCTCGCTAGAGCTTTGTTCGCCCAGGCGCTACATCGAGAAGCCCCACGGGCCCCACGCCCAGCAGCACCAGTATAGGACCTGAGGTGATTTACCTGAACTCCCCCCTTTTCCCGGGTTAACTCAGCATAGCACTGAGACCCCAACTGGCACCCTATATGGCAGGAACGTTAGGCACAAACACAACTCCTACCACCAATATACCGCTATGGGACCCCAACACTCGACTGTTATTACAAATGAGTGAGACCATCGCCTCCTTGCAGGCACGGATCGAGAGAGTCGAGAGTAGAACTTGCTGGCAACCGATCATAGCTAGCTTCCAGGGCAAAATGGGCCCATTTACTCCCCGGATACAAGCTGAAAAACGCGCACAGGAAGCTAAATGCTTCAAGATCGAGAAGTACAACGGCACCAGAGACCCATACCACCACCTAGAAGTCTTCCAATCCCTTTAACATGGAACCCGATACACAGATGAAATGGCGTGCCATACGTTCGAAGAAACCCTAACAGACGAGGCCCTGCGCTGGTTTCTCAACCTCCCCGCTAATTCGATTTATAGCGTCTAAGAGCTCGGGGACAAATTCCTCCACCGATTCATTCTATGCAGCAGCAGTTTTCGCACAACACCCGACCTGTTCAGACTCAAGCAACGACCAAATGAGTGATTGCAAGACTTCGTCCTCCGATGGCAAAGCAGGCCACGCAATGTCGCTCCCTTGATCTAACCCTCGCGGCATCGGGATTCAAGCAGGCACTTCAGCCCGGGTACTTCCTGTTGCAAATCAACACCAATCCTCTTGCAACATACGATGACCTCCTCGACGCCACCACCGCTTTTACACAGGCCGAATACAACACCTTTGGTCATTATACCAAGGCAATGCCCATCCAATAAGTATACCCCAAGTATCAACCCCGTCGGGATAGCCGATAGCAGGAACAAAGACGCCAGCAAGGACACGACTCTCCAACACGATAGAGCCCCACGCGAGCGGCAAAGTTACAATGATAAAAGGGACAAGCAGTATGGGAAAAGCCCGAGAAGCCCAAGCATAAATCCTCCGGCAGTCGATATCGCGAGCCACCATACAGCGGTACCCGACACAAGGATAACCAGCGATTTGAGGCACCCATATACGAAATTTACACCACACTCACCGCCTTCTATGAAGAAATCTGGAATCGACACAAGGACATCATCCCGCCCCTATGAGGAACCCGGCCACCCCATCGATATTTGTTGGGCACTGAAAAACGCCATCGAACACCTCATTCAAAGTGAGGGTGAAAGCCATTGAAGTCTGCAGACAGATCCTAACGATACATGGCGGTGCACCAAGGGCACCCGAGACACACCATGCACAGAATGCCCCCGGGACCAGGAAGTATTGGGACTTAGCCACGGCTGGCATACCCTGCAGGTGGAGTGGGATTCTGTCACTTTCAGTCACAGCGAGGATGCCATAAAAAAGTACCATAATGATCCATTCTTAATCACCATGATCATCGACCACTATCGATGCCATCTGGTCTTGGTCGATAGTGGTGCAGCGGTCACTGTCATGTTCGGCAATTGCTACGAAGGCTTAAACCGAGACAAGAAGAAACTCCCCTAGACCACGAACCTTTGATCAGCTTCGCGAAAGAGATCACACAACCTTGGGCTCTGATAATTTACGGATCACACTTGGCGGAGGCAGCATTATCGCCACCATGACAACACACTTCATCGTTGTCCACTGCCCATCCTCCTACAACGTCATCTTAGGGCGAGACGCCATCTGGGGACTCCAATGCTTCGTCGCGGGGCACATGCTAATGATGAAAATACCTACTCCAGGAGGCATCTTTACTGTTCAAGGCGACTAAGAGATCGCGAGACAATGCAACTCCTTGACTGTTGTGATGGGACATGGCAGGTGAGAGGTACTCCTAACCACAGATTCAGCCTCCCTATCCGACAAATCCGATGACCCGAGGGAGGACCCTGAGACCCCAGACGCCAGCGATACTCGTAGCAAAAAGAAGGAAGATAAGCGCAAGCTCAAGCACCTGAGACCAGATGCTCGGGAGGAGCTGCTATCGGTCTCCATATTTGATACCCACCCAGAACGAAAGGTCAAGATCGGTTCCAAGATAGACCCAGAGTTCCAAGCAGAATTAGTCACCATCCTTAAAACCAGACAGGAGGTATTTGCTTGGCCATACACTGATATACCGGGAATATGGCCAGAACAGCTGACCCACAAGCTCACCACCTCTCCAAACGTTCCCTTGATCAGACAGAAAAGACATGCCTTCACAGAGGAAAAGTACAAGGCCATCCAGGCTGAGATTAAGAAAATCTAGGACATCAGGTTTGTCAAGGAAGTATCATACCTAACATGGCTCTCCAATGTCGTGATGGTAAAGAAGCCCAATGGAAAATGGCATATATATGTCGATTACACCAACCTGAACAAGGCTTGCCCGAAAGACAGTCTCCCCCTTCCAAGAAGCGACCAACTAGTTGAATCCACTGCCGGTCACAAGCTTCAAAGCTTTATGGACTCCTTCTTGGGCTATAGCCAAATCGCCATGGAACCTTCCGATCAAGAGCACATGTCTTTCATTACCGACAAAGGTCTATTTTGTTACAAGGTAATGTCATTTGGCCTGAAGAATGCCGGAGCCACATACCAGAGACTAGTGAACACCATGTTCACATACCATATAGGGAAAATAATGGAGGTCTACATCGACGATATGCTTGTTAAGAGCATCACCATTGAAGACCACATCAAGAATCTGGGCATCGTCTTCGACATCCTGCTCCAGTACGGCATGCGTCTCAACCCAGATAAGTGCGTGTTTGGCGTACTTGGTGGTAAGTTCCTGGGTTTCGTGGTCAGCGAGAGGGGAATCGAAGCCAACCCCGAGAAGGTTCAGGCAATCCTCAATATGGCACCCCCAAAGACAACGAATGAGGTACAGTCCCTTATAGGGAAGGTTGTCGCCCTCGCCCGCTTCATATCGCGCCTAACCGACAAATGCGCACCCTTCTTCAAGTTCCTTAAAACTCACTACACCGAGAAGATCAATTGGGGACCCAAGCATGACAAAGCCTTTCAAAGCCTCTGAGACTATCTGGCATCAGTGCCCACTCTTTCCAAACCTATCCCTAGAGAGGTCCTGTATATCAACCTCGCAGTGTCAGTCACCGTAATCAGCGCTGCCTTGGTCAGACATGAGAATAGCGACGAACTGCCAGTCTACTACACCGGCAAGGGTTTCAACAATGTCGAGTCCAGATACTCTGATATCGAAAAGTTCGCCCTCGCACTCATCACAGCCGCCCGGATATTGCGGCAATATTTCCAAGTGCACACCATACATGTTCTGACCAACCAACCCTTGAAGTAGGTCCTCCAAAAGCCAAAATCCTTAAGCAGGTTGGTCAAATGGTCCATCGAACTTGGTGAGTTCGACATCCATTACACACTGCGCATAGCTATCAAAGGGCAGGTTACGCAGACTTCATTACAGAGTTTATACCTCACGAGGACAATGAACCCTCATATGAGAGTATATCAGCACCCAACCCCACCACGAGCTGGAGACTCTATGTTGATGGATCCTCCAACAGCAAGCTCAGCGGGGTCGGGGTAGTCTTGACAAATCCGGAGAGAAATACATATAAGAATGCGCTGCAATTCAAGTTCAAGGCTTCAAACAATGCAACGGAATACGTGCTTGGCAATCCTCAGCGATTCCTAGCTCGTAGTAAACCAGATCGATGAGAATTACCAAGCCAATGAACCACAACTATCCTACTACCAGTCATTCGCCAAGACTTTACTCCAGCGATGTCTCACCAGCTATACAATCACTCTGATCCCTAGGACACAGAACGGCAAGGCAGATTCTGTCGCCATGCTGGCAACATCTCCCCCAAACACTGATATGGGCAGTCTCAAGCTGGAGGTCCTGGATAAGCCAAGTATCGATTAGCCATTCTCGGAAATATTCCTTATGGAGAGTGAGCGCCCACCTTCATGGATGGACCCATTCATTGACTACCTCTCCAAAGGTATCGAGCTAACAGACAAGGTAATATCCACCAGGCTACACCGATGGGTGACACTTTACACGGTCCGGGACTGCAAACTTTATAGGAAAGGAAGGTCGTTCCCCCTATTGAAATGCATCTCCCTTGAGGAGGGGCAGCGAGTTTTGCTATTGTTACATGGTGGAGTGTGTGGCAATCACACAGGTGTGAGAAACCTGGCATTCAAGGCATTGCGTATTGGGTACTATTAGCCCACAATTAAGCAAGATACAAAATGTATCGCTAGCACCTGCCTCAAGTGCCATTAGTTCGCCAACTCCCCCCTCGCACCATCGGTACCGTTGTCTATTATCATTGTGCTTTGGCATACTGCCAATGGGGACTTGATTTCATTGGCAAATTCCCCACTGCATTAGGACAGGTCAACTTCACCATTGTCACCGTGGACTACAATACCAAGTGGGTCAAAGCCGAAGCCCTAGCCAAATTACAATTGCCAAGGTTATCAACTTCCTGTGGAAGAACATATACTGCCGATTTGGAATCCCTGAGACAATCATCACCGATAATGGTGCTTAGTTTGATAACGATGCACTTAGGGACTTCGTCGGCCAGCATGGCATCCAGATCTGATATGCCTCCCCTGCACACCCACAAACCAATAGCCAAGTCGAAGCTGTTAATAAAATAATCTTACAGAACTTGAAGAAGCGGCTGGATGATACCAAGGGCCTTTGGGCAGAAAAGTTGCCCGAGGTCTTGTGGTTGATCAGGACGACCTCGACATAGGCCAATGGCGAGTCCCCCTTCTGCTTGTCGTTCAGTACCGAGGCGGTAATCCCCTATCCAGCAGGAGGTCCATAGTGAGAGGGTGGCATACTTCGACCCACTCACCAACTTGGAAGGATTGAACCTCGATTCTGATCTCCTAGAGGAGCACAGGGAGCGAGCCCACCTGCCCAACATCAACAAGAAACAGCGTATCACCCCTACTACAACGCCAGGGTCATGCCTTACTCCCTCTCCGTTGGAGATTGGGAAATGAAGGAACCAATGCTTACCCCAACCGGGCCAAAAATGACATGGGAGGGACCATACGAAATCATCGAATCTGTCGGACTCGCCACCTTCTATCTGCAAGGAGCAGACAGGATTACTCTGCCACATCCATGGAACGCCCAACACCTCCGCTACTCTCCTAAGTAGAATGCGACACCGCCCCTCTGCCATCTTCACCTCGCTATCACTACTGGAATAACTTAATCACACGATAGTCAGCAGATGACACATGAGTTTTTGTTGTCGTCTGAGTTAGTGAGACGACAGATTTTTTAAACCTATCGTCTCACCTCAACTCAGCCAACACATCGTCATTTGGTAAATTTAAGAAATTTCAGACAACACTAACAAGGATATCTGTTGTCTGATCAACCGAAAATACAAACAAAAAAATAATTTACATTTATTTTTGTTCACTCAAAACACTCCAAACCTATCTGAAAAACTCAAAAACCCATGCTTCCTCCCAAATCGCTCGCGATCGCACTCACTTGATGCACTGTCAGCGACCGCGTCTCTTTCCATCGCGTGTGCCGTCAGTCTGTCCACCACGAGTTCTCTCTCCTTCAGTCTCCCTGGGTCGCGACTCTCTCTCTCTCCCTCCCTCCTTGTAATCTCTTCTTATCTTTCAGATTCAATTCAGTTCTCCGTTTTTTCTTTGGTTTTTGATTGGGTTTATTGATATAATTGGGTGTATTGATTGGGTGTTCTGATACTCTTGTTTCCTGATGGTGAGATTCCAGATCTGGGCATAGTGAGATGTGCTTAGATTTGAAAGGATTTGGAAGAAGTACCCATGGCTGATGCTTTACCTGAGAGCTGATTCAATGGAAGGATTTTTTGGAGGCTATCACTATGATATAAGGGGAATGCTCAATCTGTGTGTCGACGTATGCAAAGAGGTGCTTTCTGTGATTCTTTGGTGGGCTTAATCTCGTCTCCTCTAAAGGGCAACGAGGTCCTTTTTTTTTTTAATTTTTTTCTACTGGGTTTGCTTCCCATTTGAAATTGATGATCGTTTGGTTTTTTTGATTTGGGTTCTTTTCTAGGTTTGATTCAAATTGTTTTGTTTCTTCTAGAGAATGGAGCTGATGTAAATTCTAGAAATTACTGTGGGCAGGTATAATACTTGGTGCCGTTGTAATCTAATTGTGGGTTTGTTTATTTGATTTTAAGCATTTCAGTCTCTGTTTTGAGTGAATTCTGAGATGTGGGTAGTTAGAAAGATTGTAACTTTATGTGGCTTGATACATAAATTGGGACCCTGGAATTGAAAATTGAAGATCACGATGGGATAATTGAGCTCATTGTTTGATCACAAACAAACTTTCCACATTTTATCTTGAATTTATTAGCTTTAGTTCTATAATACTAGGGGTCATCAACGGGCCGGGCCGGACTCGGCCCGGCCCATTCATTGCGGGCTTGGACCGGGCCGGGCCGGGTCTTGCTAAATTTTTTAATAATTACTGGTCGGGCCGGGCCGGGCTTTATTAAAAATCGAAGGATCCAAGCCTGTCCATATAAAGCGGGCCTTGCGGGCTTTTCCGGGCCGGGCCGGGCTTGGCCTTGCGGGCTTTTTCGGGCCGAGCCTTGCGGGCTTTATTTATAAATAAATATTTAAAGACACAAATATTTTTTTTTTAAATCAAGCTTTGGAAATTCATTGGATAATGATCAAATACAACCAAAGATAATAGATCTATATTGTACCAAAAAAAATCTATATTTATATATAGATACTAATTTATTGATAATTAAATTTTTAAAGACACTAATTTTTTATAAATTTATATTGATACATCATACACTCCAAAGAGCAACATATAGCAATTCAAAGAAAATGAGAAAACCGACCGTTGGATGTGATTATTACAATAAATTATACGTGTGGTTAAAAATTTAGTCAATTTCACCGTAGTTTCGAACTCAATCGGATTAGTCAACCGTAGTCACTTGCATGTTTTCTTGGTTGACTGATGGCGTGATAACCGCAAAAATTGCTTATTTTTTTACATCACGTTTGTAAATATTTCATCGATGGATGTGAGTGGACATAAGATAAAAATTTCAATTTTAATTACAAATACATTGACCAATACCAATTTGCCTCTTAAAGTTGCATGACTTGTACATTGCATTTAAATTGTTGAGGTTCATTCTAAAACAAACATGCAGTGGAAAATGAATTTGAAAAAACCAACCGTTTGATGGAGAGACTATAATATTTTATGGTGGTTGTAAAAAATCCAGCTAATTTGGTTTTCGTTTCGAATTCGATCAACTAGGTCAAACCTAGTTACTCTTATAAACCTATATTTATATATCACACACTCCAAAGAGCAACCTCTATCAATTCAAAGAAAATGAGAAAAACGACCGTTGGATGTGATTATTATAATAAATTATGAGTGTGGTTAAAAATTTAGTCAATTTCACCATAATTTCAAACCCGATCGGATTGGTCAACCGTAGTCGCTTGTATGTTTTCTTGATTGACCGATGGCTTGATAACCGCAAAACATGCTTATTTTTTCACATCATATCTGTAAATATCCTATCGATGGATGTACATGTACAAAAGATAAAAATTTCAATTTTATTACAAAGACGTTGCCCTATATCAATTTGTCACCTAAAGTTATATGACTTGTACATTGCATTTAAAACTATTGATGTCCATTCTAAAGCAACTATGAAGTGGAAGATGAATTTGGAGAAACCAACCTTTCGATGGAGATATTGTAATGTTTTATAGTGGCTATAAAAAATCCAGCCAATTTAGTCCTCATTTCGAATTCGATCAACTAGGTCAAACTTAGTTACTATTATAAACCTATATTTATCTATCATACACTCCAAAGAGCAACCTCTATCAATTCAAAGAAAATAGGAAAACCGACCGTTGGATTTGATTATTACAATAAATTATGAGTGTGGTTAAAAATTTAGTCAATTTCATCATAGTTTTAAACCCGATCGGATTGGTCAACCGTAGTCGCTTGTATGCTTTCTTGATTGACCGGTGGCGTGATGACCGCAAAACTTGCTTATTTTTTTACATCACGTTTGTAAATATTTCATTGATAGATGTGCATGGATATAAGATAAAAATTTCAATTTTAATTACAAATACATTGACCTATACCAATTTGCCTCTTAAAGTTGTATGACTTATACATTATATTTAAATTGTTGAGGTTCATTCTAAAACAACCATGAAGTGGAAAATGAATTTGGAAAAACCAACCGTTTGATAGAGAGATTGTAATATTTTATGGTGGTTGTAAAAAATAAAGCCAATTTGGTTCTCGTTTCGAATTCGATCAACTAGGTCAAACCTAGTTACTCTTATAAACCTATATTTATATATCACACACTCCAAAGAGCAACCTCTATCAATTCAAAGAAAATGGGAAAAACGACCGTTGGATGTGATTATTATAATAAATTATGAGTGTGGTTAAAAATTTAGTCAATTTCACCATAGTTTCAAACCCGATCGGATTGGTCAACCGTAGTCACTTGTATGTTTTCTTGATTAACCTATGGCTTGATGACCGCAAAACATGCTTATTTTTTCACATCATATCTGTAAATATCCTATCGATGGATGTAAGTGTACATAAGATAAAAATTTCAATTTTATTACAAAGACGTTGCCCTATATCAATTTGTCACCTAAAGTTATATGACTTGTACATTGCCTTTAAAACTATTGATGTCCATTCTAAAGCAACCATGAAGTGGAAGATGAATTTGGAGAAACCAACCGTTCGATGAAGAGATTGTAATGTTTTATAGTGGCTGTAAAAAATCCAATCAATTTAGTTCTCGTTTCGAATTTGATCAACTAGGTCAAACTTAGTTACTATTATAAACCTATATTTATATATCATACACTCCAAAGAGCAACCTCTATAAATTCAAATAAAATGAAAAAACCGACCGTTGGATGTGATTATTACAACAAATTATGAGTGTGGTAAAAAAATTAGCTAATTTCATCATATTTTCAAATCCGATCTAATTGATCAACCGTTGTCACTTGTTTTTTAGAATATATATGCACATATTTACTATAAAAATATGAGAATTTCCACACACACACACACACATATATATATATATATAAATATAAACACACACATACACACATCTATATATATATATATATAAACACACACAGTGCACACACATATCTATATATATATATATATCTCTCTCTCTCTATATATATATATATAAGCACACACACATATCTATTATATATATATATGTATATATATATATATAAACATACACACATACACATATATATTAATATATATATCTATATATATATATATTCACAAACACACACAAATATATATAATATATAAAAAATAGTTTACGGGCTTTTACGGGCCGGGTCTAGCCGGCTTTTGACGGGCCGAGCCTATGGGTCGGGCTGGGTTTTTCCGGGTTTTTTAGCGGGCCTCCATCGGCCCACCGAGGCGGGCTTTTGCGGGCTTTTTGACGGGCCAGGCCGGGCTTTTAGCCCTCCGGGCCGGCGGGCCTCCATCGGCCCACTTGATCCGCGGGCTTTTTGATGAGGCCTATATAATACAGTTGCGTAATTGTAATGACACACACCAATATAAATTTCATGACACAGTAGGAGATGAGGTCATTTGCATGTCTTGTGAATTTCGAGGGATGAGTAGAACATGTCTTGTATTTGGCTATATGAAGGCCTAGATATAAGGTAAAGCATAAGTGTGCCAATTATCATTTCAAGTAGGAGGAGAAGAGTTAGATAGTGGATTTTGTCAATATTATAGCTTCTCAAGCATTCTGCACTTCTGTTGTTGGATAGGCTGCAAAAACAAGATATTTCAAATTCAAGGTAATTGTTCTGTGGAGATAGATCTTGAACTGCCCTCATGTTAGCGGGCAAGTTACAAAAGTATATAAAATATCTTGAAATGACCCCTACCTACCAAATGTGAGAATCACTATAGCACTATCAACTTTTCAAATGCAATCTAAAGGATATTCTTAGATTATCTCAAATCATCTGTGTACCAACTTTTAGATGGGCTGCAATTATATGTTGTTGAATAATTAACCTGGCACCAACTTTTCACCGAAGGCTTAGTTCTACTTCAGTTCTTCAACCTGGATCAAATCTATTACGGTTAGAATCATTATTTCTTATCTTTTCAAATAATTCATTTGCACCTTAATTCTTACTGACACTATGTCAAAAAGGCCTTCAGACGACACACTTCAGACGACACAAGTATTGTTTTCTGTCGTTTGAGTTTTTCAGACGACATAATTTTTGTTTATGTTGTTTGAATATAGGCTAAAACCATACCCATTCAATTTAGAAAAATGGCCAGCATTCAGACAACACATTTTTATTGTTGTAAAAAATGATGATTTCCTATCTCAAATTTGGATGGATATCCAAAATTTGATCAAGTACTTTTCCCTCTCAAATAGCCAAGCTCTAGTTGACTAGAAAATGCTGTGACATTCAGACCACATTTAAATGTCGTCTAAGTGTAGAACTTGTTTTAAAATTTTCTAGGTTATTTTGATTTGTGCTTTTTGATATAAATCCCTCGCAATTGAGTCATTTTCTGTCCTTCTCACTCGATCAGCTCTCTCAGCTCGACCTAGAATTCGTGAAACTGAAAACCTTAAAAACCAACCTCTCTCCTTCTCACTCAGTTCTCTCCGATCTCGATTCTCACCCTCTCCTTCGTCTTCTTGCTCTCTCGATTCTTCTTCTTAGTCTCTCCCTGTTCTTCTTAGCTTCGATTTTAGGGTTTGATTTCGATTAGGTTTTTCTTCTATTTGGGGACGGGGACCTGTCCATTATCATAAGTCTTTCACTTCCCAAGAACTAAATCACAGAGCAGGGGCGGATTCAGGCCGGACTGGGTAGGACTCAAGCCCCACCGGCGAACTCGGTTGGAGAATTGGAGCACTCCTGAGTCCCGACCCGAACACGGAAGATGGAACACTGAACACAGCAACCTACAAGGCTACAACCAGCAACCCGTCTCCGCCAGTCTGCCTCTGCAGTCTCCGAGCTCCGCCTCCAGGCTCCAGGTATCTCACTATCTCTCTCTCCCTCTCCGAGCTCCGCTCCTCCTCTTCTTCTCTTCTGAGTTTCTGAATTCTAAATTTCTAATCTGTAAAATTGGGTTCGCTACTTTGATTTCCATTTGATCTTGTTGGGAAATTATGATGGGAAATTAGATTTTGAATGGGCAAAGTTGAAATGGGTTTGATTTGACGGTTTCCATTTGATATTTTGATCTTGATGGCAATTTTAAGTTTTTAACAAAGATAATGTTACTGATTAACTGATTTGATCTTGATGTTGATGTCGATTTCCATTTGAGTTTTGATCTTGATGTTGATTTTAATTAAGGTAATGAACTAATGATACCGATTGGGTAGTAAGAAATGGGTATGATAACTTGATTTCCATTTAATGTTGATTTCTTCTTCAATTGCAGTTTGTAACTTTGTAAGATTCATGATTATATGTCTTGTATCAGTTCGAAATTGCTGGGTTATTCGCTCCGGTCACTCCACCAAAAGAGGTATTCTAAAACCCAATTCATCTCCTAATTGATTAAACCCAAATTGAAATTGTTAAAGATAATGAAATTGTTAATAATAAATCTCAGTTCTTGGGTGGGTTGAGTTTTTTGAATTTGTGCGTGTACCATGGGAGATTGGGAGGTGGGTTGAGGATGATGCTTCCGTTCTTGTTCCTGCTGATATAAATCATATAATCAACATTAAGCTTGGGGGTATTATTCCAGCACATGCTCGTCTCCTCAACGGTGATCCACTGAAAATAGATCAGGTGATTTAACAATCACATTTTCACATTTAGTTGATAGATCTGGTTTGTTTTCCTTTGTTTCTGGATATAAATTTGATTTGTTTTCAATTCAGTTTGCCTAGGGTTTATATGATTGCATTTGGGTTTGAAGATTGGGCTTTTTATTTAGGCATTGCCCTCTGTCTCGACCTCTCAAGCTTTATAAAGCTTCAATATTTTGAGTTGGATGTTACACTACTATAACATCTGTTTTGAATTTTTTTTTCTTTTCTTTTTTGCTTGGTTGTAGGTTGAATTGTTCTAGTGATGCCGATTGAAATTACTCGTGAATACATATTTGAGGTATTGTAACAATATTTCGAGATTCCCCCATATTTGAGGTATTGTAACAATATTTCGAGATTCCCCCATTTTTGAATTGTTCCATATGAATGAATGAATTAGGGTTTAGGGATGAATGGATATTATGCGATACTCCGCCAATGAATGAATGAATGCTACTCGATACTCCGCGAATGAATGAATGAATGAATGCTACGCTATACTCCGCTAATGAATGAATGAATGAATGAATGAATGAATGAATGAATATTACACGAATGAATGAATGAATGAATGAATGCTACGCGATACTCCATGAAAGACTGAATGAATATTACGTTATACTTCGCTAATGAATGAATGAATATTATGCGATACTTCACCAATGAACGATTGCATGTCCACGATACGCGGCACATCGCGTCTAATGAATGCTCCTATCAAGGACCACACTTCCACAATGTTTGCTACAATGTTGCCACAGAACAATGAATGAGAGACCTGCAGCACGCTCTTACCCAAAGTCCCAATACAACTACTCCGACAACGCAAGCATAACGATACGCACCAAACATGAAAGAACTCCTGACACTCTCAAACACTCCATCACCATGCAAGGTGACATGATGAATGAATAAAGGCGAGCCAAGAAATGAAAGTGCTAAAATACCAAACATTGATACACGTGTTATTAAAGATCAGCAAGAGCAATTTATTACAGAAGGCTTTGCGACCAATAGCGATACACTGAATTTCCACCTATACAAATGCGATATACACCATGAAAGCGATACTTTCATACAAATGTGATACATACCATAGTACACTAGTGCAATACACGTGAAACTATCCTCGCCTGTACCCCAAGTCTGGTGCAGGTCAGCTCCGATCTAGTCTGATTCTTTGGAATACGAGGAGCCCCATAAAAAAATCACTGAATTGGAGGATTGATAGGCTGGCCGAGCCCTGGTGGGAAAGACTTGGGGGCGGCACCAGTTTGCCACTCTCCGCCCTATCATCGCTGTATCTCCATCGTTGTCGCCCTCACCTCCAGCGATCGTAGTCCTTGGGTTTCTCACTTGGACGGGTTTTCAGTTTCACAGAGGCAGAGTCCTCGTGAGATTAGGCTATAAAGCCCATAACCCAAGGTGAGATTAAGCTATAAAGCCCAAAATTCTGGAAACGCAAACAGCCAAAGGAAGGAATGATTTCAGAAGGAGAAGCACAATGAAAAACACAGAAAATGCCATGATGAAAATGTGATGAACTCATCTCCCTACCTCTGCCTATTTATAGAGGAACGCCACCACCCCTAACTGCCTCCAGGCGACCAATCGTTGCGTTTCTTTAATGACCTGCAATTATGACAAAGTAACAAATCGACAAAGCAATAAATGTATTCAACACACGGGGGGACTATTGCCTAGAAAGTGGACGTCCTAATAAACCCTTCATATTTCCAATGTAAAACAGTCACACCACAAGGCAGACCAATCTGTCAAATAGTTTCAGCAAAATTCAAAAATATACAAGTCAAACAAGCCTATCACCAACACAAAGACGAAAAAACCCTAAACACTAGGTCTCACCCTCGGCACTGTGAGCCCGTTCCCCTACCCGGTCTCACTCCCCCACCCGCCTCGTTCCCCAGCATTCTCGCCCTGGAACTTGACCCTGGCATCGGCAAGGACCACCACTCGTTTGCCAACGCTGCCACCCTCCGCCTCGAGATCAACGCATAGCCTAAGACACGCTCAATCACCATAGTTGGCTCGCCGATCACAATTCCCACACCTCGGCCACCACTCGCGGCACTAGCCTGCGATCTCACTACCTTCTTCGCCTGTATGTCACAAACCATCTTTTCCTGATCGATCCAACTAGCGGCCATACCATCTCGGATGGAATGTAGAGCTCCATCCGAGAAGGTGATACGCTCAAAACAATCGATCAATTTAACCCTGCAAAATATAGTTGTCAGTATAGAATAAGTAGGGATCGTTTTAGCCGGGGATTGAGGGCACACTTTCACAAATTATGTTTGTAATACCCGCAATTTTCATTTTAAATTCGAGTAATTGTGTTGAATGATTATTATGCTATTTCACGATTATTGTTCGATAATAATTCACTTTTAGAATTATCGAAGTTTCGAAACGATCATTTTTAACGAAAAGCTCGAAATGCTCGGTTTTAGAGATCGACTTTTTCTACGTACAAAATTTGGAGAAACTTCCTTCATGAAAGTTGTAGAGCTCGTCGATATGAGTCTGTATACGTGCGGAACACGAAGATCGGATTTTTTCTGAATTAGTTATTGAATTTAGAATATTTTCCGAAACGGGTATATATAGGAAAAAGCCCTAGGAATTTGTGGAAACCCTATTTTTTTCACCGGCCTCCTTTCCTTTTTTGGAAAGCAGACTGTTCACTCTCTCTCTCAAACTCTCGCGTCGTCCTCCTCTCGGCCAAAAACAGAAGCAAAACAGAGCAAGCCATCTCCAGCTCGTCCGGCCACCCCACGACCTCAAACCACTTCCAGGAGCTTCGCCTCGGCCTTGCGCAGCTGCCAAAGGTACCCTTGCGCCGCGACACGGCCTGCAGCAGCGGCGGCGCGGCCCGAACCGAAAATGGTCGATTTCAGTTCGATCTTGATATCTCGAGCTACACAACACCATTTCACTTGATTCTTGGCTCATTGAGCTCGCCTCAACTTCCTCTACAAGCACCAAGAAGGACAGGAACTGGGTCGAACGTTTTCACGTTCGTCGGAGCTCTACCCGAACAGATCGAAACAACCAAACTTTCGATCAAGATATCTCGAGCTATACACGATCGTTTCTTGTGATTCTTGGCTTGTTGAGTTCGCAAGGAAGTTCTGAACAAGTTTCCAGAAGGGATCGAGGCCTGAGGTTGCAGTTTTCACGTCGGTTTTCAAGCTCGCCGGTTTTTGGAATTTTTCCGGCCGCCGACTATAATTGGTACTTTTCGATCCCTTCCCGTCATTTTTTGGTCTTGTGCTAGTTATGAAAGTTGCTCAGAATGATGAAACAAAGGGGAAAAGCTCAGCCCCGACACCATTGGCGGTGGTCGGTGGCGGCTCTGTCCCTTACTCCGGCGGCCCTTTCCGGCCACCTCCGGAGGTCTATAATTTGGTTTCTATCCATTTTATGATTCTATGTTTCGATACGATCATTTCGACGTATTATACGCATTTTTCGGATATCATATGAATTAGTTATGAATTTTGTGATTTCGATCGATTTCGATCGTTAGATTTTTGATCTGTGAAATTAGGACCGTCGGATGAACTTGTAAAATTGTTATGATGATCATATGACTGTCCCAGAGGCTTTGTGTGGTCATGGGCGAAGATCCGACCGTTGGATCTTCGTATATGTGCAAAACGGTAATTAGGGGAGCGATTCGTGAGAAACCGCTCATCGGATTTTAATGTAAATTAGAATCCGGCCGTTAAATGGTAGTTAAATTATGTGTTGAAATTGTTGGCTAAATTCGAATCACATTTGATTAGGTGATTGACGGATTTTATTTGAGTGGGCTATTTCGGCGTTAATTATAATTATATTAAAGACGCAGCAGGAATTTCGAGGTGAGTAAAACTCACATGGTTCATATTACGAACCGAGCGTTTTAAATTTATTTATTTTGGTAATTGTGTGAAAAATATTTGCGGATTAAATATTTGTTTTAAAATTTCATGGACTTGAATCACCACGGTCCATAGGTAAGTAAAATGAATTTTAATTATACAAATGAATTTCATGATTTTCTTGTGTGAACTATAGATGGTATTAGTGGTCATTCCTGAGTGGATGATTACGTATATATATATTTACGTGAAAAATATATATTGTTGAGCGATGATATGATTGAGTGAATTGATGAATTGATTATATTTCAATTGTGTAATTCCATAATAATATGATGTATCTTGGTTGGGTTGATTTCAGTATGTGATATTATATGTTGTGCTCATTATGGGTTTAGGGTCGACGTAGTGACCGGTGTGGGATAATCGGACGCTCTAATCCTGGGTGGATGATGGGATACGATTGGTTGAGTATGTGGAATTATCGGACGTACTAAATATGTATATAGGTATACATATTGATGAAATACGATAATGATAAATATGTCGGATGCCATAACCTAGGCCAGGTGACGGGCTACGATTCAGTTAGAGCTCTAGTCTGTCAAGTACCGTATTTTTATGAATACGATGTTGAGAGTTGTGTAGAAAGATGTGAGTTTGGGTTTATCTTGATGTATTGAATTGGTGTTGATTGAGATTGTTAGTACTTGTGGATGTGGAAATTGTTTAGTGTTGTTGTGTGTGGGAATAATTATGAATTGAATTAAGCAATAGTTCTTTCCTTTTACTCATACGAGCTTTCATAAGCTTACCGGGTTTTGTGTTGTTGCAATCCCGGTACACTATTCAAATGGTGTAGCGGATATTCCTGCAGGTCAGGATAACCAGTGAGGTGACCGAGCTGCTTAGGTGTTACAGCAGTTTTGTTATTTCATTTAGTTGTGAGGTGTGTATGCTCATTTAGAGCTTTACAGTTCATTTTGGATTTGAGTTGTAATAATTAACCGTGACTAAATTCGGTTTGATTTTATTTCGTGTGGTGAGGATGTTAAGAAAAGAAATTTTCAGGATGATTATTTTGAGTTTGAAGTAATTTCATGTTTCGGATTTTGAATTATTATTCAAAAAATTCGGGGCGTGACAACGTTAATGGAATAAGACTATCAAAAACTAAAGAAAGAAAAGAGAAAATAAAATTGACGCAACAACTAAAATAAAGGGGGGGGGGGGTTTGGATTTTAATGATGCAAATAATAATAAAAGAAAGAAAACATTGCAATTTTTAGGAATTCTAAATCAGATGTATGGACGTTGAGAACTTCGTAATCCACCTCTAGTTATGATCAGAGAAAGACAATTTAACCTAATCTTCAATTACTAAGGCATGTGAATGAAACCAATCAAGAACTTTAGGATCGCCGCTAAAGCCTTATTTTTCCCACAATTACTTAGAACTGTGAATGCACTGCATCCTAAGCTTGCTTATATGCAATAAAGGTGTAGAACGCTACCCTATCAAATTAACTCATTAAGCACACATAAACACGTTAAGCTCTTTGGAAAGATTGATTTTAGAGTACAAAACTAGTGAGGAATGCCATCCAAGCATGTATTCTATTTGTTTGATTTCACCTGACATGTAGGCTTTACTACTTTAGTATTTTAAGACGGTGAACGCACTGCACCTTAAAACTAGCTCCAATTACATGCTCATATTTTAGGTGATCAATCTAAGACAAAAACATATAAAAGATTTTATAAAATAAAACCAAACAAAGCATTCACAAAACCTTGTAATCGAAAAAGAGATTCAAAACCTAAAAATCCATCACATAACTAGGACTTCATACTAGTTCTCAACAAAGAAAATTACTCACTCATAGTTTGGAAATCCATAAACATATACATATTGAAATTGAAAAGTACATAAGGAATAAACCGTAGAGGGTAGTAGATATCACAATCTCACTTTGATTATTCTTCAAGAGAGCTTGAGACATCTTCAAAGCAGGAATACGACAGGATGATGGAAGATGATTTGATGGAAGATAGAGGCTACGGCTTCTCCTTGGAGTAGGGATCTTGTGAGCTACGATGAGGGGAGAGTATGGAGGTGTGGTTTCTGATTTAGGGCAGTGGATGGTGTGTATATGTGATGGAAGAGATGTGTGAAAGAATGAGAAGAGAGGAAGTGAGAAGAGGAAGTGATAACTAAGAAAAATGGAGAGGAAATTGAGAGACAAAGAAGATTAAATGGATGAAGGAATGTGACTAAGAACTAGAGAATGGAGAGGAAAATGGAGAGACAAAGAAGATGAAATGGATGAAGGAATGTATTTGAGAGTGAGAGGAGAAGGTGTTTATATAGCTAGGGAAGAAAAATGATGAAAGTGGAGTATGGAAGTGGTTTGTAAAATATGGAAAAGATGGAGTAATGATGAAATGAAAGCAAAGCATGAAGGTGCAGAAATATGAAAGTGATGATGTTCTATTAAAGATATTGGAGTAGAAAAATATATCCAAGGAAAAAGAGAAAAGCATCTAGCTTTCTTCATGTGGGTAGGAAACATCAACATGGTGAATGTTGAGCTGGTTTTAGGTCAGTTTTTGCCCCTTTATCACTTTAATTATTTTTCCACCAAGACTTCAGAATGAGCCTCTGATTTCTTCATATCAAATGTTCCTCTATGAGTGTAGATCATCCTGGTCAAATTTCAGAGCTTAATTCCATGTGGTTGGGCCGGAAATGCTGCTGGACTCCTTACAGGTCCAGTTTTGCTTATGCAGAAAATTGGACTGACTGTTTGAATGCTTTCCACTCAAAACTAGCTCTGGTTCTCTTCATAACAAATGATCATTGGGATGTCTAGGATGAAAATGGAAGGTTTCAACTCATTCAGAGTTCGTTTGGTTAGGCGGCTACCCCTCATTTCTTATCTAGCTCACTTTCTCTTAGCCGGAGTAGGAAAATGTCTAGCTCACTTTCTCTTCTCCATTATTTCAGTAGTCATTTCTGAACTTTGAGACTCCATTTAGCTCTTAAAGTATCATCACGAACACAATGTACCTATAAAACACCAAATAAGTTAAATTGATCAAGTTAAAGGAAATAACTTAGCGAAATATAGGGTTTTAATATTATAAATGTCGCATTTATTTGCTCCTATTAAATTCCCCCACACTTGGCTTTTGCTAGTCCCTTAGCAAAATCAACATAACAAAACTAAACTAAAACCACAGAAAACAACTATGTATAGAAAACACAGAACACAAAATACAAAAGCAAATCGTAAAACACAAAGAAGACTAAAGAGAACACGCAAATGTTGAAGACAACAAGACTTAAAAATGTCGACTCACAAAAAAACTACTATACCTTTTAGTATATTTTCTCAGAAATCTCATACTTTCAAGGCAAAAAGATTAGCACTCAACCAAGAATTAAGATATTCAAGAGCTAATTCAGACATGTGATCCACATATACATAAGTAGGACTTGGTTGTAACAATGGTGATGGGATGAAGCTCAGCATATTTCAGACAATTATGATTCATATTCTCACAAGGTATATCCACTCTTTTTTCTCTCAGATCAAGGCAATGCTTAAAAGCTTATAATCACTCAATTATATGTGAGAGAAAATATTTTTTGAGGCAATCAAATAGCTTACATATATAAGAAAAGAAAGCACTTTGTGAATATAATATTTGTTTTTTCAAAAGATCTCATGAAAGATATCAACTACTTGCACAAATGAACCCAAGCCATAGGTTCAACTCTTATAACTCATCTCCACATATCAAAGGCTGTCTCATCTTAAGAATCAAGAAGGTTTTATGAAGGTTGAAATTAGGCCAAGGCTCAAGGTTTTAAGAAATGAAGGGATAAGGAATTTCACAAAGTATCCTAAAAATTTAGTAGAGCTCATGTTGATGTAGAGAGACTTCTAGAAATCCACCAAGGCATACAAAATGTCATAACCCATTGAGGCAAAATAAAATGGCCTAATGTCCTCATGTTGGGCACAAACTTCATTTTAAACTTCCTTTGAACTCTCGCGAATTGGACAAAGACCAAATTTTTCTGTAGTGGGTCTTCAATTCAAAGTAAACTCCAAATCACATAGTATGGGGGGCTAAAATCTATAAAAAAATTTTCTTTTTCTTTTCTTTTGCCGTTTTTTTTCTTTTTTCTTTTTTCACATAATATTTTCTTTTCATGGACAAGTCTACCCCCACACTTGAACTTTCAGCTCTTCTCAATCTCCATCCTTGTCGCCATCATGTAGCAAGTCTCAAAAGATAGCTCCACTAAGTTTGTAGAACAAAGGGTAGGATTGGAACTATACTAAGGTTCATGGTTAAGGATTCTTAGGGTGATGAAAGAAAGGCTTGATGTAAGCTCAAAGGGGTTTATCTAGGGTGCACATCTTGTGTACACAATTGGAGACACATGCTTATTTGGCAATGGTGGTAATTCCTAGGGTGCCTCTATCCTTTCCAGAATCAAGGACATATATTGATAAAAGTTTCAACAAGCACAAGAGTGAATTCTAGCATTCTCTAGTCCATTAAACTTAATCTATGGCAAGCAATCAATCAAATGAAAGAATAATGAGATCATTGATGTGCTTATATTTTCCTAATTTGTTATGCCTCTTAATCTTAATATTTATGTTTAGTTTTCCTTGTTTATGGTTCATTTACTTATTTCAGTGTTTTATAGGTATAAAGAGCAAAAACAAGAGGAAAAGGATTGAAGGTGCTTTGCAATCCTAAAATCTGAAGCAGCCTCTGCAGTATGGCCAAATTTGAGGATTAAATTGTAGTGATCCAGAGATAGCCAGAAAAAGAGCCTTATATGCACGGAAATCCTCGAATGTCTAGTTTCTGGAGAATTTTACGGTTCATGATTTCGATATTTCTAGATGGAGATATGGTAATTTAAGTGTAGAAAGTTCAGGCGATACGTGAATCTACGATGGGTTTCCAAGAGCTTGAGTTTTTAAGACCTGAATGATTTGGAAAAATCCTGGGAAGATTGAAATAGCACTATGGATAGTCTGAGAGCCCAAATTATGATTCCTTGGAATTTTAGAAGTGCCACATGACCTTTCTTTTGTGCTAAGAGATTAAGGAGTTCCAGAGGCCTAAAGCAACAAGGAAAAGTTGCATCTTATAAAAGGAGAATGTGTCAAGATGGAGACGGACCATTCACCATCAAATTTTCATCAAAGAAAGCTGTTGCCTTCACCGTGTTCCCCTTCCATCTCCGTTTAACAAGTTCTTTTATGTTTTTAAGATTTTCTATTATGTTTTCTTTGAACATGAGTAGCTAAACTCCTTTTGTAGGGCTAGGATAAGGCCCTAGCATGATTGTTTACATGTTTTGATATTCAATTGATGGATTATTCATTTCTTTTCAGATGAATTCTTAATCTCTACTTGAATTGTTGCTTATGTTAAAGTTATATTGATTCGCGACCTTTAGGGCTTTGCATCTAGTTACCAGAAGATGAATTTGAGGCATAGCTGCAATATAATTCATATTAGCTTCATGTGATTAAGAATTGTAAATTCCATTATTACTTGAGAAATGTGAAGACCCGAAATTTCGGTTAAATATTTTGTAATTCAATATTTGTCAAATTATAAGAATTAGGAATTGTGGGTGTGATTGGAATGCTGTTGCGTGAGAAATTTGGTTTCGAATGATTTTAGTTTCGAAATTTGACGTTATTTAGGGGTTACTAAAAATCGACTTTTTATACGTAAGGAATTTGAAGAAACTTTATTCATGAAAGTCGTAGAGCTCGTTGATACGAATTCGTGCATGTGCAGAACACAAGAATCGGAGTTCGTATGAAGAAGTTATGACATTTGGAAATTTTTCGATTTCGTATATATATATATAGGTTGCCATTTTTGGAAATTCCTAGAAAAATCAGAAAAAAATCAGAAAAGGAAACCCTAGCTCTCTCTCTCTCTCTCTCTCTCTCGTGCGGGTGCACCCGAGCCAGAAGCAAAAACAGAGCAAAGCTTCTCCAGCTGAGTTCATGCTCCTCCGTCCACCGTTTGATGCCAAACCACCTCCCACAGCTTCGCCTTGACCTTGCGCAGCTGCCAGTGGCAGCCTTGCGCCGTGGCACCGCTTGTAGCGGCGGCAGGAAGCTTGTTTCCATTTCTGGCCGTTTTGAGTGCGAAGTGAATATCTCGAGTTCTAGGCTACCAAACTTCGTGTTCATTAGCTTTTTGAACTCGTATCAAGTAGTAGAACACACACCGAGAAGTCCCGGACCTGAAGTGATCGATTTCACGCTCGTCGGAGCTCCCACCGTTTTCTGTAGATTTTCCGGCAAAACCGAACTGTTTTGGTAAGTTTCGACCACTTCCACTCATTTTCTCACTTCGTGCTAGTTATGAAAGTTGCTCAAAATGATGAAATGAAGGGGAGAAGCTAGGCCCCGACACCATTGGCGGTGGTCGGCGGCGCCTCTGCCCTAAACTCCGGCGGCCCTTTCTGGCCACCTCCGGGGGTACCATGAGTAGTTTCTGCTCATTTTTAGATTCTACATGTCGATACAATCATTTTGATATATAGCATGTGAATTTTGGATATCGTATGAATTAGTTATGAATTTTACGATTTCGATTGATTTCGATCGCTCGATTTGTGATCTATCAAGTTTGGACCGTCCGATAGAATTCTAGTTTTGATATAATGATCGTAGGACTGTCCCGATGACCTTGTGTGGTCACGGGTGAAGATCCGACCGTTGGATCTTCATATAAGTGTGATTTTGAAATTATACGCTAAGTTAATTATCGTTTTGATTAGGTGTTTGGCTTGTTAGCGGACGATTGTGAATCGTATTTTGGGCTGTAAGAAGACACAGCGGGAGTTTAGAGGTGAGTAAATCTCACATGGTTCATTTACGAACCGAATTTCCTTATCGCACGATTTATTATTATGTTTGAAAAATGGTTTCAAGAAAATGAATTTTTAAGTATATAAAAATGAATTTCTTGATTTTACATCGTGTGAACTATAGTTGGTATTAGTGATCACTCCTGTGTGGATGGTTACGTGTATATATATATATATATATATTTACGTGATTATATATTGAATGGTGTGACATTAAGGTGTGGAATTGTGATAATATGTTGTTTATAAATGTTGATAATATGATTTTATTATGTTGTTAATATTTGATAAATGTTGGTGATAAGCATGTTGATTTTGTGAGTTGAATAGAAGGTAGAGAACGTGGGATTCCGAGGATCGAATGGTCCAAGGATCTTTTGTTAATGATAACTGGAGTGTATGTGTTCTGAGGACAGGGAGGTCCAAAGTTCGATCATTAAATAATAACGGGGATATATTGTTCTGAGGACATGAAATGGTCCAAAGTTCGCGGGTTACTGAGTAACCTGGAGGTGCCGTTACTTGACCCTGGGCCAAGGTGTCAGAGGTAACGAGGCAGTTAGAGCTCTAACATGGGGCCAAAGTGGCGATAGTTGTGATGTGGTGATTGCGGAAATGTGTTCCCTGTTGTTTCCTGTGTGTCGGTTTGATGTTTTTTTGTGGTTGTTGAGATTGTTGATTGTTTACTTGAGTTAAAAGATGTGTGATTTAAAACTCAACCGTTCATTCTTATTTACTCATACGAGCTTTCAGAAAACTTACCGGGTTTTGTGTTGTTGCAATCCCAGTACACTATTTAAAAGGTGTAGCGGATAATCCTGCAGGTCAGGATAATCAGGGTGGAGAGCGAGCTGCGTAGGGCAACAGGGTCGAGACCAGCACTTGGTCTATCTTGGTGTGTTTTGTAGACTCTTGTGAGCAGAACATTTTATTTATGTTAGTATTGTAATAATTGACTCGAGAGATAGTTTGCTACGAGGTTTGTGTTATGGTTTTTGAGATGTTGGTTTATAAAAAAATTCAGGACGTGATTTGTTTAGTTGTATTCATGTTTCGGATTTAAATTTATTATTCAAAATTCGGGGCGTGACAAGAAAGAATAATGATTTGCTTGATTTCCTTGTTTTCTAAAGCGTAATGAGTCCTGCATGTTAAATTTATACCTGAGAAGGATAAACTGCATAGTTAGGATATACGACCTTTACCCGAGAGGGAGAGAATCATGCACTTAAGGAAAACTACGGTATAGAGTACCTGAGAAGGACTTAAATACGGGAATTATCATCTAGAGAAATGAAAGAATCCATTGGTTAGTTCAAAATATAGATAAAATGGCTTGTGGTTGATTCTGACACCCTAGGCTCATCATCATCATGCTCTCACTTCTAATCATTAGAAACTCTTTTCAATTCCAATTTATTTAGATTTACTCTCTAAGTTTTTTTTTTCAAGAAATTTTTCCATTATCATAATATCTTTCAAAACCGTGTAAATCATAAGTCCTAGTTTGAGTCATTGTTTGTTTTAGTCTATTTGTGTTTCTTGTTTTGTGTGTTTGTTAGTTTAGCTAACTTAGGTTTCATATTGTGAGTTGAACTAATATTCTCGTGGGAACGACAACCCCTCTTCTTCCATACACTATATTACATCCACCCTGTATATATACTTGCAGTAAATCCATCAATCATCAAAACATTGCCAAGAAAATAAGAATAAATTTTTCATTTATCACCCCAAGAAAATGGGACATGGGCTCAAATATCTCACATGAGCTTTTATGAATCAAAACTCATCTTAACATGCTCATATTTTATACCAAGGTTACAAAATCCATATCCACTACACATGCATATGCTTTTCAAATATCTCAATTAACCAACGAATACCATTTAAAATCATCTCTATATTGTGATCCTCTCTTAGCCATAATTTCAAAGATATAAGCTCATCCTAGACAGTTGAAAGAGCATCCTATGACTCAAAAACAAAAACAAAATAAAAATATATAAATTATTTATTTATTTATTATTATTATTTTTCTTTATATGACTACAAAAACTAACTACTAAAAACACAATAAAGCAATAATCCTTCCCCCATACTTCATTGTCCTCAATGTATAAACAAATATAAAGCATGCAAAGCATAAATCAAGTATAGAAGAGAAATTTAATGCAACGAAACCTAAAACAAATTAAAATTCATGAAAATAAAAGAGAAGGAAGAGTTCAAGAAAGCAAATCTGCGTTGGTCGCTCCTCTACAGCTATGGTTGAAATGGATTGCCTCCCATGCAGCGCTTAATGTCTAAAGTCTTTCAGCCTAGACTTGTACCTCCATTTATTCCTTTGGTTGTGGCACCTCTTGGAGGGGTACTTCCTCCACATTTTGCTCAACAAACGCCTCATAGTAAGGCTTAAGACGATGTCCATTCACCTTGAACTCGTTCCCTATCTTCTCACTCTTGATCCTCATAGCACCATGAGCAAACACATTAGTAACTATAAATGGGCCAACCCAACGAGAACGAAGTTTACCTGGGAATAGCTTGAGTCTGGAATGGAATAACAGAACTTTCTAGCCCACTTGGAAGCTTTTTCCGCAGATCATTTTGTCATGGTAGGCCTTTGTCTTCTCCTTGTAGATCCATGAAGCATCGTAGGCCTCATTCCTTATCTCCTTAAGCTCATTTAGTTATAGCTTCCTATGTAGGCCCGCTTCATCATAATTCATGTTGAACTTCTGGACAACCCACCGAGCCTTGTGCTCTAGCTTCACTGGAAGGTGGCATGCCTTTTTGTAGGCCAATCTAAAGGGAGACATCCCAATAGGCGTCTTGTATGCTGTTCTGTAGGCCCACAACGCATCATCTAATCTCTGGCTCCAATCCTTCCTTATTGGGCCTTTTAGCTTCCGGCAATCGATACATACCCTATGACCAGTCACTAATCTCTGGGGCACTAGCTCATTGTCCTCGTTCTTCACCACTGTCATCCCAAACTTCTTGGGCACCACTTGCACTGTCACGCCCCGAATTTTAGAATAACAATTCAAAATCCGAAACATGAATATACTACAACACAAAATAATCATCCTGAAAATTTTTCTTTTCTTAACATACTCACCACACAAAATAGAATCAAACCGAATATATTCTCGGTTAATTATTACAACTCAATCCAAAATATAATGTAAAGCTCTAAATGAGCATACACACACCTCACAACTAAATAAATAACAAAACTGCTATAACACCTAAGCAGCTCGGTCACCTCCCTGGTTATCCTGACCTGCAGGAATATCCGCTACACCATTGAATAGTGTACCGGGATTGCAACAACACAAAACCCGGTAAGCTTATGAAAGCTTGTATGAGTAAAAGAATGAACTGTTGCTTAATTTAATCTCATTTATTTCCACAC
Organism: Rosa persica; assembly: GCA_025331145.1. Taxonomy (NCBI): domain Eukaryota; kingdom Viridiplantae; phylum Streptophyta; class Magnoliopsida; order Rosales; family Rosaceae; genus Rosa; species Rosa persica. The sequence continues at coordinate 224,650 of WFKR01000100.1, read as the reverse complement.
ACAGCAACACTCAATTATTTCCACATATGCAAATAATAACAATCTCAATCCAACACCAATTCAATATATCAAGACCACCCAACTCACAACTTTCCCCACAACTCTCATCATCGTATTTATAAAAATACGGTATTTGACAGACTAGAGCTCTAACTGAATCGTAGCCCGTCACCTGGCCTAGGTTATGGCATCCGACATATTTATCAATTATTGTATTTCATCAATATGTATACCTATATACATATTTAGAACGTCCAATAATTCCACATACTCAACCAATCGTATCCCATCATCCACACTAGGATTAGAGCGTCCGATTACCCTCACCAGTCATTACATCGACCCTAAACCCATAAATGAACACAACATATAATTTCACATACTGAAATCAACCCAACCAAGATACATCATATTATTATGGAATTACACAACTGTAATAAAATCAACTCATCAATTCTACACAATCATATCATAAATCAAACAATCCACTCATCAATATATATTTTCCACGTAAATATATATATACGTAATCATCCACTCAGGAATGACCACTAATACCATCTATAGTTCACACAAGAAAATTATGAAATTCATTTGTATAGTTAAAATTCATTTTACTTACCTATGGACCGTGGTGATTCAAGTCCATGAATTTTTAAAACAAATATTTAATCCGCAAATATTTTTCACACAATTACCAAAAATAAATAAATTAAAATGCTCGGCTCGTAATATGAACCACGTGAGTTTTACTCACCTCGAAACTCCCGCTGCGTCTTCAATATAATTATAAATTATAATTTATAATTAACGCCGAATAGCTCACGCAATTAAAATCCGTCAATCACCTAATCAAATGTGATTCGAATTTAGCCAAAAAATTCAACTCATAATTTAACCACTAATTAACGGTCAGATTCTAATTTACATTAAAATCCGACGAGCGGTTTCTCACGAATCGCTCTCCTAATTACCGTTTTTTCACATATACGAAGATCCAACGGTCGGATCTTCGCCCATGACCACACAAAGCCTCTGGGACAGTCATATGATCATCATAACAAATTTACAAGTTCATCCAACGGTCATAATTTCACAGATCAAAAATCTAACGACCGAAATCGATCGAAATCACAAAATTCATAACTAATTCATACGATATCCGAAAAATGCGTATAATACGCCGAAATGATCGTATCGAAACATAGAATCATAAAATGGACAGAAACCAAATTTTAGACCTCCGGAGGTGGCCGGAAAAGGCCGCCGGAGTTAGGGACAGAGCCGCCACCGACCACCACCAATGGTGTCGGGGCCGAGCTTGTCCCCTTCGTTTCATCATTCTGAGCAACTTTCATAACTAGCACAAGACCTAAAAATGACGGGAAGGCATCGAAATTACCGATTTACAGTCGGTGGCCGGAAAAAATGCAGAAACCGGTGAGCTTGAAAACCGACGTGAAAACTGCAACCTCAGGCCCCGATCCCTTCTGGAAACTTGTTCAGAACTTCCTTGCGAACTCAACAAGCTTGGAATCACAAGAAAAGATCGTGTATAGCTCGAGATATCTTGATCGAAAGTTTCGGTATTTCGATCCGTTCGGGTCGAGCTCCGACGAACGTGAAAACGTTCGACCCAGTTCCGGTCCTTCTTGGTGCTTGTAGAGGAAGTTGAGGCGAGCTCAATGAGACAAGAATCAAGTGAAATGATGGAGTGTAGCTCGAGATATCGAGATCGAACCGAAAATGGACGTTTTCGGTTCGGGCTTCGCCGCCGCCGCCGCCACAGGCTGCGCCGCCGTGTGAGACTGCCTCCGGGAGCTAGAGCAGCTCGAGACGAACGCCTGGGACTTGGTTTGAGGTCGAGAGGTGGTCTGTGGAGGGAGAACAATTAAGGAGAAGTTTTTCTCCTCTTCGGCCGATCGCGTCTGTAAGAGAGAGAGAGAAAAAAAATTGTTTTCCAGAAACGGAAGAAGAAGAAGAAAGAAGGAAAAAAAGAAGAAAGAGGAACCGGTAGGGAAAAAAATTAGGGTTCCCAAACATTTTTCTATATATACTTGTTTCGGAAAACTTCGAAATTCGATAACTAATTCAGGAAAAATCCGATCTTCGTGTTCCGCACGTGTACGGACTCGTATCGACGAGCTCTACAACTTTCATGAAGGAAGTTTCTCCAAATTTCGTAAGTAGAAAAAGTCGATTTCTCAAACCGAGTATTTCGAGTTTTTCGTTAAAATAAACTTTTCGAAACTTCGATAATTGTAAAAATGAATGATTATCGAACATAAATTGTGAAATCGCATAATAATCATTCGATACAATAACTCGAAACTAAAATGGAAATTGCGGGTATTACATGCACTTACTATCAGAAATGGGGTAGATCACCCCACAATGTAGCAACTTGATCACCTCGTCTTGGACGTGCTCATTCCTTGGGTTAGGCACCATGTTATTTGGTAGCTTCCCTGTTTCAGCAATCCAGCCCATGAAATCCACCACTTGGCCAATTTGATTCTTGAGCTCCACAATATCCTTTGAATGGGTCGCCTGTCCTACAACCAAAGCTAGCTGGAGCTGAGAATTCTGACCTGGGCCTTCAGGTAATCTCAAGATGTTATCGTTGTTGGCCCAACTAAAGTTGGGGTGGTCTCTGAGCCCAAGATTGTACGTATTGGAGTAAGGGTTGTACCTCGGGCCTCCATCCACAACTACGATTGAGGGCATTGATCTGGGACATGCCCTTGCACACTCCACATGTCACGTCCCGAATTTTAGAATAAAATTCAAAATCCGAAACATGAAAATTAACACAACTCAAAATAATCATCCTGAAAATTTCTTTTCTTAACAACCTCACCACACGAAATCAAATCAAACCGAATCTTGTTTCGGTTAATTATTACAACACAAATAAGCAATAATTTGTAAAGCTCTAAATGAGCATACACACCTCACAACTCAAAGAAATAAAATGTAACTGCTGTAACACCTAAGCAGTTCGGTCACCTCCCTGGTTATCCTGACCTGCAGGAATATCCGCTACACCATTTGAATAGTATACCGGGATTGCAACAATACAAAACCCGGTAAGCTTATGAAAGCTCGTATGAATAAAAGAACAAACGGTTACTTAATTTAATCACATTTATTTCTACTTACGTCAACATGCAACGATTCTACAACTATAAAAAAACAACAATCACAAACAATCAACTACTCAACACCAACCCTTACTCACATCTTTCTCCAAAATACCCCATCATCGTATTTATAAAAATACGGTATTCGACAGACTAGAGCTCTAACTGAATCGTAGCCCGTCACCTGGCCTAGGTTTTGGCATCCGACATATTTATCTTTATCGTATTTCATCAATATGTATACTTATATATATATATATATATATATATATATTTAGAACGTCCGATAATTGTACATACTCAACCAATCGTATCTCATCATCCACCTTGGATTAGAGCGTTCGATTACCCCGTACTGATCACTACGTTGACCCTAAATCCACAATATGTACAACCGTATGTTTTCACATAATTAAATCAACTCAACTAACATATATGATATTATCATGAAATTAAAGCATTTGAATATAATCCAAATCATCATTCTATCTCAATCATATCGTCACTAAAATCACACCAATCAATATATATATTCCATATAAATATATATATACATAATCATCCACTCAGGAATGACCACTAATACCATCTATAGTTCACACAAGAAAATCGTGAAATTCATTTGTATAATTAAAATTCATTTTACTTACCTATAAACCGTGGTGATTCAAGTCCATGAAATTTTAAAACAAATATTTAATCCGCAAATATTTTTCACACAATTACCAAATATAAATAAATTTAAAACGCTCGGTTCGTAATATGAATCACGTGAGTTTTACTTACCTCGAAGTTCCCGCTGCGTCTTCAATAAATATAACTCACATTAATCCAAATGCTCATTAACTCAAGCCGTCAAGTACCTAATCAAGTACGGTCTTTACTTAGCAACGAAGCATGAAAATAAACCTAAATGATGATCCAACTGTCGGATTTCAAAATAACGACAATCCAACGGTCGGATTCTAAAATAAAGACAATCCGACGGTCGGATTGAACTTAAAAGATGATCCAACAGTTAGATCCTCACGGATTGCCCTTGGAAACATCCTATCAAAATTATACGAAAATCCGATGGACGGATCTTCACTAATCGCCTCCCAAATCACTATTTTACAATTATACGAAGATCCAACGGTCGGATCTTCGTCCGTGACCACACAAAGTCATCGGGACAGTCATATGAACATCATATTAAAATTTGAAGTAAAACCGATGGTCTGATCTCCATAAATCTCAAACCGAAGGTAAATTGTAAAACCGTAAATAGTAACGTCAAAACAGAAATTGACTATTTATCAACTTTTTCTAACATGACCAAGTTATATCTCAAAACGCTCGTATGGATGCATAGATCATCGTCCAGATAATAAAAACTCAAAATTTGGTCCGACGCGCCGCCACACGCGGCGGTCAGACGGTGATCAACGCCGGTCGACCACCTCCGATGCAAAAGTCGTCAACTACAAACTTCTTCAAAATGAAATTGTGAACAACTTTAATACCTGACTTTTTCGGAGATGAGGTCTAGATCGTCCTAGATCGGGCTTTGAAGTTAGATTAATATCGACCCTCTGATCAGTCTCCAGATCGAATCTGGGACGTCGAAATCTTCAACTCTTGATCTACCACTCTACACTCAAAATCGTGACGCAAGCCACATATGGGGATGATCAGGAGGAAGAGCACGTCACGAAAATGGGATTGATCGGCCCGTGCACCGCCGGAAAAATGGTTTTCAGGCCGGGTCGGGTTTTGGCTTCGGATAGAGGCTTCGATCCAAGCCTAGGATCGGCGGCTGGGTGTGGCGACGGCGGGGATCGACTGGGCGCGAGGCGGCGAAGCGGATGGGGGCCGGGTCCGGCGGCGGCGCGGCCGGGAAGGCCGACTTCCAGTCTGGTCGGGTAGGCGGGTCAGCAAGCATAGTGACCAGGCCGAGAGAAAGAGAGACGGGGGCTGATGTGTAAAAACAGAATTTTTTCGTCCTTCAAAACAAACTCAGATTTTTCCACTATTTATAGAAAAATTTCGATTTTCAAATATTCATAACTTATTCATACGAACTCCGAATAATATGTTCCATATATGCACGGACTCGTATCGACGAGCTCTACAACTTTCATGAAGAAAAATTTTCCAACTTTTGAATATATAAAAAGTCGATTTTCACGACCCCCTAAATAACGTTCGTTTTCGAAAATAAAATCATTCGAAACCAATTTTCTCCCTCACGACAATCCAAATAATCTCAAATATCATAATTCAATTAATATAACAATCATTGAATTACATAAATTTATTGTATGAAAATCTGGATCTTCACACCACATGCCATGACTTGTCTTTTCTGAGATTTTCAACAATTAGATCTGCTTTCGGGTGGAGCTTGTCTGCCACACCTCCTCGAAAACTGTTCGGTTCCCCCACACGCCAATAATCATTTCTTTTCCGAGATTTACAGCAATTAATCTGCTTTCGGCTATTGCTTGTCTTGTTCCCATACATATATGCATTCTGAGGATGGGAACGTTCACGCAAAAAAAAACTTCCTCTAAGTTTCACTCAATTCTCGCATTCTCTCAACTCATCACCAACGGAACCACAAACCCAGCAACCAATGGAATCACAAACCTAGCAACCAATGGAAGATGGAGGAAGCAACAAAGCAGCCGGGAGTAGTGCTAACATGATTTGCAGGCGAAGCGGTACTAGGTGGATTCCTACTACAGATCAGATAAGAATCCTCAAGGAGCTTTACTATGATAAGGGAGTTAAATTCCCAACTACAGAACAGATTCAGAGGATCTGTCTCCAGCTGAAACGGTATGGAAAGATTGAGGGCAAGAACGTCTTTTATTGGTTCCAGAACCACAAGGCTCTGGAGAGGCAGAAGAAGAGGTTCACTTCCATTGTTCATGTGCCCATGCAAAGATCGGGGCTTGTTGGTAATGGTAATGGTACCACTTGGAAACCTGAGGATCAGTATATTAACTTTGGGTCTTCTGCATCTGCTTCTGCTTCTGCTTCTTCAACTGGTGGGGGAACTAGTTCTACTGGAGTTGGTGGATCAATTAATCTCAATTTTGGGTCATGGGTCGGCTGTAGTGTTGACCCATATTCCTCCTCAACCTTCACTACTAGTACTAGTACTACTTTCTTTGGCATGAATGAAGAACAAACTTTCATGGAACAACGAGGGGAAGATCACCAGGAGATTGAAACCCTTCCATTGTTCCCTATGCACAGTGAGGACATCTTTGGCAACATGAAGACTACTTCCGAGGGAGGTAGCGGCTATGGCTACTGCTCCGGTGGCTAGGGCGGCTACAACGATGGCTCTCGCATTTCCCTTGAGCTCAACCTCAACTCCGGAGCTACTGATTCGACTTAGTGTAGTGTAGTGTACTTTTTTTTTTTTTGAATAAGTAGCTGAATTCAATAAGACTGAATGAATGTGATTATGTTTTTTTTGTTTTTTGTTTTTTGTTTTTTTTTTTGTTTTTTTTTTCGCATTTTATTATTATTATTTTTTTGAATTTTTCAATATATAGGACTCAAATTAAAAGACAAAAAATATAAATCCTAAAATAAAAACAAGGGAGAAAAACTGAAAAAATAAAATAAAAAGAAATAGAGAAAGAGAAAGCAAATCTGATTATATTCTGAATTGGAAAGAAAAAGCAAAACGTCAGTGATTATAATTAACAAAGAAATACAAAATAAATAAACAAGTATAACTATGAATTACAAAATACAAGTATAATTAGCAAGTATATTTGTACATAATTTTCACACAAGACACAAGTAAAAAAAAACCGTACCAATGTTTTACAAGTATAAGGTGTGAAACAAATAATTAACAAAAGTTTGAATTCTATTATAAGCCCTTAACCAAGGTTTGGACGTGTGGCCCAAGGGCTCTACCCTTAACACTAGTCACATGACTATCGTTAAAGACAAAGTCCTTCACCTATTCCGTTATGGTTAAACACTCATAGTAAAACTCTTACTCTCCTCAACCATTTTTATCCACAAAACACTTTACACGTAAAGAGTATTTACAAGTATTTCTTTTCTTTTTAAAATTTAATTTATTTTCAACACTTAAGTACGAGAACAAGGAGTCTTGATGTGTAATGGGACTAAAACAGCTACGCTTTTTCAAGACTACGTTTTATCCAATATACCTTAGTGTCTCACAACATTTTCTTTTGTTATAAATATTATTGATATCAAATTTAATTCCAAGCGGTAAATGAAGTGGACGTGCGGCCCAAGTATAGTTGCTTAGACATAAATTCCCTTTTACATCCTTTCGGTAACCTAACTGAAATGGCCAGGTGGGGGAGGGCGAACACGAGAGACAAAATCCATTTTGGCATGAGCTACTTCTACATAGTGGTTTAGGCCCATTTGCAAGCACTTCTGGATTCAAAAACCCGTCATGAACGTTCTCCCCTTCCTAGACACCATTCCACATAGGCTATATGTAATACCAACAATTTTCATTTTAAATTCGAATAATTGTGTTGAGTGATTATTATACGATTTCACGATTATTATTCGATAATAATTCACTGTTACATTAATCGAAGTTTTGAAACATTTATTTCTAACGAAATGCTCGAAATACTTGGTTTGAGAAATCGACTTTTTCAACGTACGAAATTTGGAGAAACTTCCTTCATAAAAGTTGTAGAGCTCGTCGATACGAGTCCGTACACGTGCGGAACACGAAGATCGGATTTTTTCTGAATTAGTTATCGAATTACGAAATTTGCCGAAACATGTATATATAGAAATTTTTTTTGGGAAACCCTAATTTCCCACCGGCCTCCCTCTCTCTCTTCGTCTTTCTTTTTCTGGAAAAAAACTGAGTTTTTCTCTCTCTCAGCTCTCGCATCCGTCTCTCTCGACCGAAATAGAGAGAAAACTTCTCCTTAATTGTTCTCCCTCAACAGACCACCTCTCGACCTCAAACCAAGTCCCAGGAGTTCGTCTCGAGCCGCTCTAGCTTCCGGAGGCAGTTTTACAAGGCGGCGTGGCCTGTAGCGGCGGCGGCACGGCCCGAACCGAAAACCACCATTTTCGGTTCGAGCTTGATATCTCGAGCTACACTCCACCATTTCACTTGATTCTTGGCTCATTGAGCTCACCTCAACTTCCTCTACAAGCATCAAGAAGGACCGGAACTGGGTCGAACGTTTTCACGTTCGTCGGAGCTCGACCGGAACGGATCGAAACACCGAAACTTTCTATCAAGATATCTAGAGCTAGACACGATCGTATCTTATGATTCTTGGCTTGTTGAGTTCGCAAGGAAGTTCTGAACAAGTTTCCAGAAGGGATTGGGGCCTGAGGTTGCAGTTTTCACGTCGGTTTTCAAGCTCGCTGGTTTCTGTATTTTTCCGGCCGCCGACTGTAAATAGGTAATTTCGATCCCTTCCCGTCATTTTTAGGTCTTGTGCTAGTTATGAAAGTTGCTCAGAATGATGAAACGAAGGGGACAAGCTCAGCCCCGACACCATTGGCGGTGGTCGGTGGCGGCTCTGTCCCTAACTCCGGCGGCCTTTTCCGGCCACCTCCGGAGGTCTAAAATTTGGTTTCTGTCCATTTTATGATTCAATGTTTCGATACGATCATTTTGGCGTATTATACGTATTTTTCGGATATTGTATGAATGAGTTATGAATTTTGTGATTTCGATCGATTTCGATCGTTAGATTTTTGATCTGTGAAATTATGACCGTCGGATGAACTTGTAAATTTGTTATGATGATCATATGACTGTCCCAGAGGCTTTGTGCGGTCATGGGCGAAGATCCGACAGTTGGATCTTCGTATATGTGAAAAACGGTAATTAGGGGAGCGATTCGTGAGAAACCGCTCGACGGATTTTAATGTAAATTAGAATCCGGCCGTTAAATGGTAGTTAAATTATGTGTTAAAATTGTTGGCTAAATTCGAATCACATATGATTAGGTGATTGACGGATTTTATTTGAATGGGCTATTCGGCGTAATTATAATTATAATTATATTGAAGACGCAGCGGGAGTTTCGAGGTGAGTAAAACTCACGTGGTTCATATTACGAACCGAATGTTTTAAATTTATTTATTTATAGTAATTGTGTGAAAAATATTTGTGGATTAAATATTTGTTTTAAAATTTCATGGACTTGAATCACAACGGTCCATAGGTAAGTAAAATGAATTTTAATTATACAAATGAATTTCATGATTTTCTTGTGTGAACTATAGATGGTATTAGTGGTCATTCCTGAGTGGATGATTACGTATATATATATTTACGTGAAAAATATATATTGATGAGTGGATTGTTGAGTGATGGTATGATTGAGTAGAATTGATGAATTGATTGTATTTCAATTGTGGAATTCCATAATAAATTGGTGTATCTTGGTTGGGTTGATTTCAGTATGAGATATTATATGTTGTGCTCATTTATAGGTTTAGGGTCGACGTAGTGACCGGTGTGGGTAATCGGACGCTCTAATCCTAGTGTGGATGATGGGATACGATTGGTTGAGTATGTGGAATTATTGGACGTTCTAAATATGTATATAGGTATACATATTGATGAAATACAATAATTGATAAATATGTCGGATGCCATAATCTAGGCCAGGTGACGGGCTACGATTCAGTTAGAGCTCTAGTCTGTGAAATACCGTATTTTTATAAATACGATGATGAGAGTTGTGAAGAAAGTTGTGAGATTAGTTTGTTGTGACATGTTGAGTTGGTGTGTGATTGAGATTGTTAGTACTTGCATATGTGGAAATTATTGGGTGTTGCTGTGTGTGGGGATAAATGAGATTAAATTAAGTAACAGTTCTTTCTTTTACTCATACAAGCTTTCATAAGCTTACCGGGTTTTGTGTTGTTGCAATCCCGGTACACTATTCAATGGTGTAGCGGATATTCCTGCAGGTCAGGATAACCAGGGAGGTGACCGAGCTGCTTAGGTGTTACAGCAGTTTTGTTATTTATTTAGTTTTGAGGTGTGTATGCTTATTTAGAGCTTTACATTACATTTGGATTTGAGTTGTAATAATTAACCGAGACTAAATTCGGTTTGATTTTATTTCGTGTGGTGAGTATGTTAAGAAAAGAAATTTTCAGGATGATTAATTTGAGTTGTAGTATTTTCATGTTTCGGATTTTGAATTGTTATTCTAAAATTCGGGGCGTGACAGTTTGGTATCAGAGCGTAAGGTACATATTTGGTGATATGTCAATACTTACCGAGTGATGGCCCGTCTGCAGCGGATCCCCATCGTGTGCTCTTCGGTATTGACAATGTCATTAGGTATGTGAGTGCGTTAGGTTGGCTAGGAAAGTTAGTACTTTTAAGAAATTTAAGCATCGTTATGTATGATTAGTACTTGGTTAATGTGGACTTGCATTTGACTTATGCTTTGTTTAAGTGTTATGCGTGTATTAATCAAGTATATCATGCTTATTAGGTAATGGAGATTGAGGGAAACGAAGCCAGAGGTCGGGGTAGAGGCTGAGGAAGGGGTAGGGCCCCTCCCGTTGAAGAAGTATTCGAGTCGGAGGAAGATGCACCTTATGAGGATCAGCCTATTCCTCCTGTGGCTGTGGTTGATAATCCTGCTCGCTTGCTGATGCTAGCAAGAGAAATTACTCGCTTGGGAGCAACCAAGTTTGGAGGAGGCACTGATTATATGGTGGTGGATCATTGGATAGAGGATTTGTAGACTTATTTCGATCTGCTTGATTGCACTGAGACCGACAAGAGGAAGCTAGCCGCTTTCATGCTGAAGGATGAGGCTAGGGTGTGGTGGAACGTCACTCAGAGGAGCATTGAGGTGTCAACCTTGACATGGGACGGCTTTGAGAGGTTGTTCAGGGAGAAGTACTTTCCACCAGCAGTGAAGGAGAGGTTGGAGCGAGAGTTCCTTGCACTTGTACAGGGGAAGATGACCGTAATTGAGTATGATGCGGAGTTCTCCAGACTGTACAAGTATGTGAGGCAGATGGAGGATGAGGACTTGGCCAAGAAGTTTCAGAGAGGGTTGAGTCCTTCGATTGAGCGTGATGTAGCCATCTTGGAGCTGAAGACCAAGAGAGAGATCTTGGCTAAGGCACAGATCATTGAGCAGCAGAACCTGATTCGTAGAGAGAAGGAGTCTGCTGAGAGAGACTTCCAGGGCAAGGGAAAGGCCATAGCAGGAAGCAGTACAGCTAGAGACTTCATGGGTGGGTTCTGGAAGAGACAGAGAACTCAGTTTCAGCATCAGGTTCCAGCTAGGGCAGCAGTAGCTCCTCCTGTTCAGGCTATGCCTATCAGGCAGATAGCACCAGCAGCTCCGGTGAAGTGCTTTAACTGTGGCGAGCCGGGCCACATCTCTCGTGCGTGCACGAAGCCACGGGGTAGGTTATGCTACAGCTGTGGACAGGCAGGGCATCAGGCTAGGGAGTGTCCTCAGAATCAGGATAGAGTGCAGGGTAACCAGCAGAGGCAGCTACCACCTGCTCATGCTAGAGTCTTTGCCATCGGTCAGGCAGGCACGGAAGTGGAAGGTACCTTATCTATTTATCACTTTCTTGCTAGAGTACTGTTTGATACGGGAGCCTCACACTCTTTCATATCTAGTTCGGTTGTGGATGTTTTGGGTTTGATTGCTATGCCTCTGACTAGATCATTGTGTGTTACATCACCTCTCGGTGTATCTCTTGAGCTTAGCATGCTTTGTGATGATTGCCCTATTGGGATTGGTGGCAGAGAGTTCTCTGCATCTTTGATTGTGATTCCGGATCACACGTATGATGTGATTTTGGGTATGGATTGGTTGAGCCCGAACCATGCTGTTATTGATTGCTTTAGGATGATTGTGTCCTTCCATGTTCCGGGACAACCGGTGTTTCATTACCGTTGTTTGAAGTCTAACATCACCATGAGGATAGGGATTTTGGCCCATATTGAATCAGGGAGTAGTACTTCAAAGATTACAGGGATTCCTGTAGTTTCAGAGTATGAAGACGTGTTTCAGGAGATCCCTGGTTTACCTCCGAAGAGGGTAATGGACTTCTCCATTGATGTGATACCAGGTACTTCACCTGTGTCGAAAGCACCCTATCGAATGGCTCCAGCTGAACTTCAGGACTTGAAGGTTCAGATTGAGGGCTTACTTGCACAAGGGTTCATTCAGGCAAGTGTGTCTCCTTGGGGTGCACCAATGTTGTTTGTGAAGAAGAAGGATAGTTCACTTCGTCTATGTGTGGATTATCGACAGTTGAACAAGGTGACCATCAAGAATAGGTACCTTTTACGTAGGACTGATGACTTGTTCGATCAGCTTAGAGAAGCTACTGTATTCTCGAAGATTGACTTGAGGTCTGGATATCACCAGTTGAGGGTGAAGGAGGAAGATATCCCAAAGACGGCGTTCAGGACCAGGTATGGACATTTTAAGTTTCTTGTCATGCCTTTTGGTCTCACGAATGCCCCCGCAGCATTTATGGACTTGATGAACCGTACGTTCAGTCCTTACTTGGATCAGTTTGTGGTAGTGTTCGTGGACGATATCTTGATTAATTCAAGGTCGTCAGCGGAGCATGAGAAACATCTGCGGATAGTGCTGCAGACATTGAGAGAGCAGAAACTATTTGCCAAGTTCGAGAAGTGCGACTTCTGGCAGAGTGAAGTCAAGTTCCTTGGTCATGTGGTCTCGAAGGATGGAGTTTCTGTGGATCCTTCGAAGGTTGAAGCAGTGATGAGTTGGAGTCGCCCTACTATGGTTACAGAAATCCGTAGCTTCATTGGATTGGTCGGTTATTACAGGCGCTTCATTGAAGGATTTTCTAGTATTGCTTCGGCTTTGACCAAATTGACCAGGAAAGACACTCAGTTCGTATGGTCGGATGAGTGTGAGAAGGCTTTCATTGAGCTGAAGACTAGATTGACTACAGCTCCGGTGTTGACTATTCCTACTAGTGGTGGTGGATTAGTCATTTATAGCGATGCATCTCATCAGGGTTTGGGGTGTGTGTTGATGCAGAATGGTAGTGTCGTTGCTTATGGTTCTAGACAGTTGAAGGTACATGAGCGGAATTACCCTACTCATGATCTAGAGCTAGCAGCTGTGGTGTTTGCCTTGAAGATTTGGAGGCACTATCTTTATGGTGAGAAATTTGAACTCTTTTCTGATCACAAGAGTTTGAAGTATCTATTCTCCCAGAAGGAATTGAACATGAGGCAGAGGAGATGGATGGAGCTCATTAAGGACTATGATTTCACCTTGGAGTATCATCCCGGAAAGGCGAATGTAGTGGCGGATGCCTTAAGTAGGAAACCGCGGGTAATCATGGCATCGATTATGGTGCGGGAGTGGCGAATGTTAGAAGCTGCATCTGAGTTCGACCTTATGCCCGCAGGAGCATGACAGTGAATCTTTCTCGGTAGTACCACCTTACAGCCCACCTTGATCTCCAGGATCATTCAGGGTCAGACACTTGATAAGTTTGCTCAGGCGAGGATTGCTGAGATGACTGCTGACCCGGATGTGGAGGGTCCTTCTAAGTAGATGATTGGGGCTGATGGAGGGTTGAGATTTCGAGGGAGATTGTATGTACCGAGTGTTGATAACCTCAGGGAGGAGATCATGCGGGAAGCACATAGGTCTCTATATACTATACATCCAGGAGGTACTAAAATGTATATGGATTTACGAAGGCAGTTTTGGTGGTATGGTATGAAGAGGGATGTGGCGGAACACGTGTCGAAGTGTCTTACCTGTCAACAGGTGAAGGCAGAGCATCAGAGACCAGCAGGAATGCTGAACCCCTTATCGATTCCTGTTTGGAAATGGGAAGACATCTCTATGGACTTTGTGACTGGATTGCCCAGATCCAGGCAAAGTTATGACTCGATTTGGGTGATTGTTGACCGGTTGACTAAATCAGCACACTTCCTTCCGGTGGCAAAAACGTACTCAGGTGATGCATTGTGTAAGTAGTATATGAACGAGATAGTGAGGCTTCATGGAGTGCCTGTGACGATTGTATCTGATCGTGATGCTCGTTTCACTTCAGAATTCTGGCGTAGGTTCCATAAGGCATTTGGTACGTCTCTTGCTATGAGCACTGCATTTCACCCACAAACAGATGGACAGACCGAGAGAGTGAATAAGGTGATGGAGGACATGCTCAGAGCTTGTGTTCTGGATTTTAAGGGTAGTTGGGCGGATCATCTGCCATTGGTAGAGTTTGCCTACAACAACAGCTATCACTCTAGTATCGGTATGGCTCCATAAGAGGCTCTTTATGGTAGGCCATGTAGGACTCCTATCTGTTGGGCGGAAGCAGGGGATAAAGGGCTCATCGGTCCTGAGATCGTACAAGAGACTACAGAGAAGGTCACTACTATTCGGGACAGAATCCGAACCGCTCAGAGTAGACAGAAAAGTTATGCTGACTTGAAGAGGAGACCGTTGGAGTTTGAGACAGGCGATCATGTGTTCTTGAAAGTCTCACCTATGAAAGGTGTGGTGAGATTTGGCAAGAAGGGGAAACTCGCACCGAGGTATGTTGGACCCTTTGAGATTCTAGAAAGGGTTGGTAACTTGGCATATCGTCTTGCTTTACCTGTTAGCATGTCGGGTGTGCACAATGTCTTCCATGTGTCTATGCTCAGGAAGTATGTTCGAGACGAGTCTCATGTGATTGATCACGGTATGATCGAAGTGAACACTGATGTGACGTTTGTAGTTGAACCTATTCGTATCTTGGATAGGTCTACAAAGAAACTTCGTAGGAAAGAGGTTGATCTAGTGAAGGTGTTGTGGAGTCATCATGATGAGGGTGATGCATCATGGGAGTTAGAATCTGACATGAGGACGAGGTATCCACAGCTTTTTGGGGAATTGGGTACTTGAATTTCGGGACGAAATTCCTTTAAGGGGGTAGATTGTAATACCCGTAATTTTCATTTTAAATTCGAGTAATTGTGTTGAGTGATTATTATACGATTTAACGATTATTGTTCGATAATAATTCACTTTTACATTAATCGAAGTTTCGAAATATTTATTTTTAACGAAAAGCTCGAAATACTCGGTTTGAGAAATCGACTTTTTCTACGTACGAAATTTGGAGAAACTTCCTTCATGAAAGTTGTAGAGCTCGTCGATACGAGTCCGTACAAGTGCGGAACACGAAGATCGGATTTTTTCTGAATTAGTTATCGAATTACGAAGTTTGCCGAAACATGTATATATAGAATTTTTTTTTTGGGAAACCCTAATTTCCCACCGGCCTCCCTCTCTTTCTCTTCTTCTTTCTGTTTCTGGAAAAAAACTAAGTTTTTCTCTCTCTCAGCTCTCACATCCGTCTCTCTCGACCGAAATAGAGAGAAAACTTCTCCTTAATTGTTCTCCCTCCACAGACCACCTCTCGACCTCAAACCAAGTCCCAGGCGTTCGTCTCGAGCTGCTCTAGCTCCCGGAGGCAGTTTTACAAGACGGCGCGGCCTGTACCGGCGGAGGCACGGCCCGAACCGAAAACCACCATTTTCGGTTCGAGCTTGATATCTCGAGCTACACTCCACCATTTCACTTGATTCTTGGCTCATTGAGCTCGCCTCAACTTCCTCTACAAGCACCAAGAAGGACCGGAACTGGGTCGAACATTTTCACATTCGTCGGAGCTCTACCCGAACGGATCGAAACACCGAAACTTTCTATCAAGATATGTCGAGCTATACACAATCGTTTCTGGTGATTCTTGGCTTGTTGAGTTCGCAAGCAAGTTCTGAACAAGTTTCCAGAGGGGATCGGGGCCTGAGGTTGCAGTTTTCACGTCGGTTTTCAAGCTCGCCGGTTTCTGCATTTTTCCGACCGCCGACTGTAAATAGGTAATTTCGATCCCTTCCCGTCATTTTTAGGTCTTGTGCTAGATATGAAAGTTGCTCAGAATGATGAAACGAAGGGGACAAGCTCAGCCCCGACACCATTGGCGGTGGTCGGTGGCGGCTCTGTCCCTAACTCCGGCGGCCTTTTCTAGCCACCTCCGGAGGTCTAAAATTTGGTTTCTGTCTATTTTATGATTTTATGTTTCGATACGATCATTTTGGCATATTATACGCATTTTTCGGATATCGTATGAATTAGTTATGAATTTTGTGATTTCGATCGATTTCGATCGTTAGATTTTTGATCTGTGAAATTATGACCGTCGGATGAACTTGTAAATTTGTTACGATGATCATATGACTGTCCCAGAGGCTTTGTGTGGTCATGGGCGAAGATCCGACCGTTGGATCTTCGTATATGTGAAAAACGGTAATTAGGGGAGCGATTCGTGAGAAACCGCTCGACGGATTTTAATGTAAATTAGAATCCGGCCGTTAAATGGTAGTTAAATTATGTGTTAAAATTGTTGGTAGTTAAATTAGAATCCGGCCGTTAAATGGTAGTTGAATTGTTATTCTAAAATTCGGGGAGTGACACTATATTTACTGAGATGAAAAAGTTCATAAGTGTGAAGATAGTTCAACAAGTGTTAATAAAAGCAGCCTCAATCTTAAGGGACCTGAACTAGTTACCAATAAGGGGTTTAGGCCAATATTAACAAAAAAGACTTCACCTATTACTCTCAATTTACAACTTACAATTAAAATTTGTATTCAACAATATAAAAAACATCCTAATTAATGTCAACTAAGTTTCAAACAGTTTATATACAACAATTATAAACAAAAACAAGTGATTTTTCAATCCCCGGCAACGGCGCCAAAAATTGATACACTCAAAACATGCGCGCAATTTAACCCTGCAAAATGTAGTTGTTAGTATAGAATAAGTAAGGATCGTTCTAGCAGGGGATTGAGGGCACACTTTCACGAATTACGTTAATGGAATAAGACTATCAAAAACTAAACAAAGACAAGAGAAAATAAAATGACTCAAAAACTAAAATAAAAAGAAGGGGGGTTTGGATTTTAAGAACGCAAATAATAATAAAAGAAAGAAAACGTTGCAATTTTTAGGAATTCTAAATCAGATGTATGGATGTTGAAAACTTCATAATCCACCTCTAGTTATGATCAGACAAAGACAAGTTAACCTAATCTTCAATTACTATGGCATGTGAATGAAACCAATCAAGAACTTTAGGATCACCGCTAAAGCCTTATTTTTCCCACATTTACTTAGAACCGTGAACGCACTGCATCCTAAGCTTGCTTATATGTAATCAAGGTGTAGAACGCTACCCTATCAAATTAACTCAATAAGCACACATAGACACATTAAGCTCTTTGGAAAGATTGATTTTAGAGTACAAAACTAGTGAGGAATGTCATCCTAGCTTGTATTCTATTTGTTTGATTTCACGTAACATGTAGGCTTTACTACTTCAGTATTTTAAGACCGTGAACGCACTGTACCTTAAAACTAGCTCCAATTGCATGCTCATATTTTAGGTGATCAATCTAAGACATTAACATATAAGAGATTTTATAGAACAAAACCAAACAAAGCATTCACAAAACCTTGCAATCGAACAAGAGATTCAAAAGCTAAAAATCCATCACATATCTAGGACTTCATACTAGTTCTCAACAAAGAAAATTACTCACTCATAGTTTGGAAATCCAAAATCATGTACATATTGAAATTGAAAAGTACATAAGGAATAAACTGTAGAGGGTAGTAGATATCACAATCTCACTTTGATTATTCTTCAAGAAAGCTTGAGACGTCTTCAAAGCAGGAGTACGACAGGATGATGGAAGATGATTTGATGGAAGATAGAGGCTACCGCTTATCCTTGGAGTAGGGATCTCGTGAGCTATGATGAGGGAGAGTATGGAGGTGTGGTTTCTGATTTAGGGCAGTCGATGGTGTGTATATGTGATGGAAGAGATGTGTGAAAGAATGAAAAGAGAGGAAGTGAGAAGAGGAAGTGATAACTAAGAAAAATGGAGAGGAAATGGAGAGACAAAGAAGATGAAATGGATGAAGGAATGTATTTGAGAGTGAGAGGAGAAGGTGTTTATATAGGGAAGAAAAAGAAGAGTGAAATGAAGAATGGAAGAAAAATAATGAAAGTGGAGTATGGAAGTGGTTTGTAAAATATGGAAAAAATAGAGTAATGATGAAATGAAAGCAAAGCATGAAGGTGCAGAAATATGGAAGTGATGATGATGTTCTATTCAAGATATTGGAGTAGAAAAATATATCCAAGGAAAAAGAGAAAAGCATCTAGCTTTCTTCATGTGGGTAGGAAACATCAACATGGTGAATGTTGAGCTGGTTTTAGGTCAGTTTTTGCCCCTTTATCACTTCAATTATTTCTCCACTAAGACTTCAGAATGGGCCTCCGATTTCTTCATATCGAATGCTCGTCTATGAGTGTAGATCATCCTGGTCAAATTCAGAGCTTAATTCCATGTGGTTGGGCCGGAAACGCTACTGGACTCCTTACAGGTCCAGTTTTCTAGTTTTGCTTCTGCCGAAAATTGGACTGACTGTTTGAAGGCTTTCCACTCAAAACTAGCTCTGACACTCTTCATAACAAATGGTCCTTAGGATGTCTAGGATGAAAATGGAAGGCTTCAACTCATTTGGAGTTCGTTTGGTCAGGCGACTACCCCTCCTTTCTTGTCTAGCTCACTTTCTCTTAGCCGGAGTAGGAAAATTTCTAACTCACTTTCTCTTCTCCATTATTTCCTTAGTCATTTCTGAACTTTGAGACTCCATTTAGTTCTTAAAGTATCATCACGAACACAATGTACCTACAAAACACCAAATAAGTTAAATTGATCAAGTTAAAGGAAATAACTTAGCGAAATATAGGGTTTTAATATTATAAATGTCGCATTTATTTGCTCCTATCAAAAGGCCTTATTCATCTTCTTCAGAAAGGGAACCGACCGAAGGTGAAGATCCACCGCCTTATCCACACCATCTAGCTTAGCCTTCTTAAGCCCGTCAAAATGTGTCTCGGCAGCGGCTCGTAATTGCAGCACTTCCTCATCAAAGTTACTCACCTGGGCCTGCTGCTCACTTAACTCCTTCCGCAATGCTCAATCTCAGCCTCCCTCTCGCCAGCTTAGCTCTCAATAGACCTTAAGCGACCAACTGCCCCTTGCAACGTATCCACTTGCCCTTCCAACGACACCACGCGATCAGGATAAGGTGCTAATGTTACGTCCCGTATCTCAATTTACCAGTTTACTAGTCATTTGGACGGTAAACGGCAATTATCTTCACTTTTTACTTTGTTTCGATACTTTTAGTGGCCCTAAAAGTTGACTTTTTATTCGGGTCAAAATTGGAGTAAATGTTCTTCATGAAAATTGTAGAGGACGTTAAACCGAGCGTGTGGATATATGGTGCATAAAAATCAGAGTTCGTATACGGAAGTTATGAGTGAAATACGAAAATTGCTATTCATGAAAGATAGTATAAATTCGAATTTTTTACTATGGCTGAGTAAGTTTTTCTTTTCTTCTTCCTCCTCCCGTGTTCTCTCTCTCTCTCTCTCTCTCCCCTTTGCAACTCTGGCCATCTCTCAAGTCCGGCAACCTGGAAGCGAACCGCGACCACCGTTGGCTTTCTCTCCTCCTCCTAGACACGCCTGTGGTGGTAACTCACCGAGTCTTGGCTTAAAAATGAAGAACCAAGCCATGGAAATTCACTGTAGCAAATTGAGGTCAACGCCGGTTTCTCCGGATTCCGACCACCACAGACAACAAATCTTGGTCCATTAGAAGCGCCTTGAGATGTGGACGATGCTCCCCAAGTCTTTTGCAGCGATTTCACTGTACTTCGGGTTGCTTAATTGTTCGACCACTTCGAGGTATTTTCTGACTTTGTCATAGTTGAGAAAATTGTTAGGCTTGTTGAGTAGGTGTTGCTGCCAAAATTTGGTGGTGGTGGGGTCGCCATTGTGGGCGGCGGTGGCAACGCATAGGGTAGGTTTTTAGTTTCAATTTTTAGTCTATTAAATCCTATAAATGTTGTAGAGCTTATATATGAAGTTTGGTGAAGATTGGAGAAGTTTTGAATCGATTTCTAATTTTTGAATAAGCATCCGACCTTCGGATTTCTCTCGAATCTGTCCTAGAACTTGTAACTTAATGAAATGGTGTTGGTGGTAAAGTTTGGGTTGAATTGAAGGAAACGGAGATGTTGATTTAAGAGGATTGATTTTGGAATCGTAGTTAATTGTCGAATTGTTATTCACGGAATATAATTGTGTACAGGGCGCTATACCAAGTTACCGCTTGACGAAGAAACCCGTATGCGTGGTCACCTATATAGTACTGTGAGTGGACTTTTGTTTTCAAAAATGATGCATGCAATTATTTTTCCGAAATGATGATTGATTGATTTATCATTTTATTGATCGAATATAATATTTTTCTTTGGATTATAATTTTAGCATTGTTTTCCATATGAATTTCGGATATGAAATTGTTATGCTCAGATTTGGATTTTTTTTGAATTGTTTTCGGTGATATGAATTGACTTTTCGGAGATTAATTATGATTTATCTCGAATATGATTTGGAAAATTGATTCGTGATACTATTTTTGGATGTTGAGCTTCCGGTGTTTATCTCCGATATATTGATTACTATTTGAAATTATGATTTATATGATTTTCGATGAATTATTTTAAAGTGATTTACGGAATTTATTATTATATTTTTATTCATTGATTTTGAGATTCTGAAATTTTATCGGATATGGGATTTTCAATGGAATTATAGTTATCGAGTGTTTCTTGCCTTTTTGTTATGATTTTGAGAATATTTTGGCGTGCGGGGCCAGGTCATTAGAATATACTTATTTTTTCTCTCGTGAGATATTGGGGAAGCTTTCTGGATTTATGGATTTATTGGTTTTCGATTGTTTTCGTCCCCATATTCGGTCATTCATATTGTGTCTCCTCCTCACTTACTTTGTAAGTGATACCCGCTTGCGCGCACGCCTCCAACAACCCACTCTCTACGCGCACAGCAGCTCCACGCTTGCATCATAGACCAACGACCCGCGCCTGCAATCCCGACCTCATCCCAGTGCCCCGCGCTTGCCCATCCGCGCGCACGCCACTACCCAGCGCGGCCTCCTGCTCTGGCAAACCCACCTGCAAACGTGAAGGAAGAAGAAGACGCGAAGGTGGAAGAGAGAAAAGAAAAGAAAAAAAACTGAAAGCCCAAAGAAATGACCCGGCCCAGAAAAAAAATACATAAAGAAAAAAGAACAAGGCCCACTGCTGAAAAGTGAGAGGAAGCGGTCTACTTTTCCTCAAGCCCAAAAACATCACTACATACCCCTGCATCAACACGTGCCTACGTTAGGATTGTTTTGTTTTCTCAAAACCAAGTATGTTCTCTTTTATTTATTTAATTTCATACTCTAGTATATTTAATTGTTTATAATTAGAATTTTTGAGCATGTATGGTTAGATAATATTGATTTTTTTAAACATGCTTTGTTATTTTATATATGTTATATATATTCATCGAATCTAAAGCATGTGAATTTTTATTTATGTTTACTATTTTTAACCATGCCTTATATTTTATTGTTTATGTTTTTTATTATTTCTAAAATTTTGAGCATGTCTTTATTTTATCTATGCTTATATAATTATGCCTATGCATGCCTTTATGTTATGCAATTGTTTATATTTTATTTTTGAGCATGCCATATATATATATATATAGTTTGTTATATATCTTTTGTGATTTTGTGCATGCCCCGTAATTTATGTTACTACGTTCTACAATTGTTTTTATTTTAGTGTGTTCCTATAAATTACGTCTTGCCATGATAATGAAAATTCATGCTCATTATACATACACACTTACCGTGATAAAGCATTTTCACATAACATCGAAAGAAGAAAAAAAAATGTGACTATTAAGAATCTTGGTCTTGAAATCTAATTCATATTTTTGGGCAACAATTCACGTGGATGTCGTTATGACTGCGTAATTTATGTCTTCTCTCTTGTTTATGTAGATAGCTGATCCAACTCGACCTGAATTTGAAATTTTGGACTTAGAAGGACTTGAGTACCATTGTTGGGTTTCTGATGTGCAAACCGCTTTTGTAGCAAAAGACTACACTGCCAAAAACGATGTACCGTCTAGTAAGGTGAAAGCAAATGCCTTAATGTTTCTGAGGCGACATATTGATCTTAGCCTACGCTGGGAGTACCTTCAGTTGAAGACACCCAAAGAGGATGCCCTTAAGGGACTTTTTGGGAACATTCATGACACTTTGCTCCCAGAACTGACCGTTCAGTGGAATGAAATCCGCCTGCTTGACTACAAAAAGGTCAATGACTTTAACAATGACATGTTGCGCCTAAAGGCACGTCTCAATTTCTGTGGAAATGAACTTACAGAAGATGATATGATCTAGAAGACTCTTTCCACTTTTCCTAATTCAGCACTTATACTAGCGAACCAGTATAGGCTGGAGTATGACAACAAAAGAATTACAAAATTCAATAAGCTGATCAACCTACTGCAAGTGGTTAAGAGGCATAATGAGGTCCTTTTGAACAACAATGTCAGGCTTGTTGAGACAAAGAAAATTCCCGATGCTAATCATGGCAAAGTGAAAGGTGGAAAGAACCCCAAATGTAAGAGGGTTAGATGTTCTGATCCCTACCCACGTGGCAACTATGCACCACATGGCAAGGGACGTGGGGGTCGTGGTATGGGTCGTGGAGGCCCTCCCAATGTATGGCGCAGAGATGGTGGTGCTGGCCATAGTGGTCATGGAAACAAGGTGCAAAGGGAACCTAAGAACCCTTCAGTCAAATAGGAAAGAGTTGGCAATGAACCATGCTATAGATGTGGAGTCATTTGGCATTTGTTCAAGAACTACTTAGCAAGCAACAGAGTAGCAGCCACTTACAAGAGGTATAGGGAGTCTAAAGAACAAGAGGCTCACTATATGGAAGAAGAAGGCCATGACCTATATGTCAACCTAATAATTGTTGACTTCAATGGCAACAAGGAACTTGCTCAGTCAATAGATGCTTCAAATTTTGACTGATCTGCTTTATTTTATTTTCCAAAGACATTTGAGAAGGCATAATGCCTCATTTTTAATTAGACTATTGCTTTGTCTTAAAGTTTATT
The DNA here is from genome assembly GCA_025331145.1 of Rosa persica. NCBI lineage: Eukaryota > Viridiplantae > Streptophyta > Magnoliopsida > Rosales > Rosaceae > Rosa > Rosa persica. The sequence goes on along the minus strand of WFKR01000100.1, from coordinate 201,350 downwards.
TTCAATAATGCTTTGATGAATTAAATTTCAGAACAAGACCTTGATTTGATTATCGTTGGTTTATTAATAAATTTCAGATTTTATTATAAACATTGAATTTATTCGAATTTATTTACTGAACATATTTACATGGTTCGAGATAGCACTATAAAGATGTAAAGCAATACATCCAGAAAAGAAAAAAAAATTATTAGAATGAAAAGATTATCATTCTAAATAGAAATACTCTAAAGAATATGAGATATATTTTTTGAATTAATTAATAATACATGCCATTTACTGGTAGGAATGAATTGAGGAGAACTTGAGTGCTTAGTTGATAGTGGGACTACACACATGCACCATATTAAGGAATAGACAATTATTCATCGAATTAATTGCCTATAATTCCTCTATGACTACGATGATTGGATCATCACAAGTAATAAAAGGGTGCAGAACTGTCAAATTTTTGCTGCCTAAAGGCATAATGTTTAATGTCACAAACGCTCTGTATGCACTAAGAGCTAATTGAACCTTGTTAAGTTTCAAAGATATTCGTGCCAACGGTTATCATAGAGAAACACACTGTGAGAATGGAACTGAATACCTTCATATTACCTCTAATAATGTGGATGCATCCTAGAGAAACTAATGAGTCAATCTAGTGGACTATACCTCACTACTATTCAGATTATTGAATCCTAACTCATACAGGCTTTGGCATGCCTAGGGCACCCTGGTAGTGTCATGATTATCCGTATTTTAAAGAACTCACACGGACATCCCTTCTTTAGAGTGAAAAATAAAATTGGAGAAAAATCTGCCACACTACAAGGTGTAGGTCTTAGTACTGCTCAAATGCAGTCATTGCCTTCTGAAGTTCCAGAAGCACTACCTCCGTCCCATTATGCCTCATTGACTATTTCAAAGGCACATCACTCGTTTTGGAAAGCCTGCTCTTTAGCAAAAACAGGGTCGAGACCTTCATATGCTAAAGAAACAAAACAAAACATTTCATTCTTACAAAGGATATATACAAGGAGATATCTGTGGCACTATCCATCCAGAATGCGGACCATTCAAGTACTTTATGGTTCTGGTGGATACTTCGACACACTGGTCACCTATCGCTTTATTGTCCACAAGAAATGCTGTATTTACAAAACTCCTAGCATAGATTATACGTTTAAGGCTCACCACCCTAATCACCCTATCAAGTCTGTAAGGCTTGATAACGGTAGAGAGTTTACATCAAAAGCTCTTGATGATTACTGCATGTCTATTGGGATCGATGTAGAGCATCATGTACCTTATGTGCATACACAACATGATCTCGCAGAAACCACCATCAAAAGGCTACAGATGGTGGTTAGGGCACTGGTTAAGAACACCTACCTGCCTATATTTGTCTGGGGTTATGCAATATTACATGCAGCTTTACTTATTCATTTCAGACCCACTGCTAGCCAACCATTTTCTGCATACCAGTTGGTAACTAGATATGAGCCTGACATTTCACACTTACGCATATTTGGTTGCACAGTATATGTGCCTATTGTGCTCCTACAATGCACCAACATGGGTCCTCAGAGACGATTAAGTATTTATGTTGGATATGAATCTCCAACAATTATCCGCTACTTGGAACCCTTGACAGGCGATCTCTTTACCACTAGATTTGCGTATTGTCACTGATGAGACAGTCTTACCGTCATTAGAGGGAGTTAGGAAAAAGGATTTTCAAAGGGAACGAAAGGAATTGTCGTGGCTTGTCCCTACTCTGTCTCATTTTGATCCCCGCACTTCACAATGTGAAAGTGAAGTGAAAAGAATAATTGATCTTCAGAACATAGCAGATTCGACGCCTAATGCATTTACTGATATCACAAGAGTGACGAGATCACATATACCAGTTGTAAATGTGCCTACAAGATTAGAAGTCCCCAACAAGGGGCACAGCGCATTTGCAACTGGTATATGTGATCTCGTCACTTTTACAACCACACTTAGTGGAGGTGTGGTTAAGGTCGTGGCTCCCCAAACAAAGAGGGGGAAGCGACATGGTTCGATTGAAACTCACCTAAGGAAGAAGAGGGTGAGTAAGATACAAAGCAATCTATTAATCATCAATGTAAAGAATCCTTCTCATGGGATTGTCTCTGATTATAGTTATGTCCGTGAATCAATACTGAAGGACACTCCGATGTTTGAAATGATTCCAAAGAACAGAGGAATCTCAATGGATTATGAGAGTGCGTATGAGTTGATGAAAAGATCTTCAATACACAATGATGATGTATATGCATACACTGTTACTCAAGAAATCACAGAGCATATGATATCGAACCACGCTATGTTGCAAGATATCAATAAAGAGTAGATTGGCCTAAATGGAAAGAAGCAATCACAGAGCATATGATATCAAACCACGCTATGTTGCAGGATATCAATAAAGAGTAGATTGGCCTAAATGGAAAGAAGCAATCCAGGCAGAACTAGATTCTTTGGCAAAAAGACAGGTATTTGGTCTAGTAGTGCCGACCCCACCAAGTGTAAAGCCTGTAGCACATAAATGGATCTTTGTCAGAAAGCATAATGAGAATAATGAAGTTCTGAAGCAAGGTTTCTCAACAACGCCTTGGAATTGACTATGAGGAGACATACTCTCCCGTAATGAACTTATAACGTTCTGCTATTTAGTTAGCTTGGTAGTTTCCAAAGGACTGGAAATGTAGCTCATGGATGTGGTTACTGCATATCTCTATAGGAATCTAGATTCAGAGATATATATGAAAGTGTCTGATGGCCTTACATTACCCAAGTCAAGTGACTCTAAACCACGGAGTGCGTTTGCAATTTGGTTGAAACGCTTACTTTACGAATTGAAACAATCTGGGCAGATGTGGTATGCCCGTCTAAGTGACTACTTGATTGGAAATGGATATATGAATGATGAATTATGCCCCTGTGTATTAATAAAGAAAACAAATTTCGGATCTGCAATTGTAGCTGTATATGTCGATGATATGAACATAATAGGTACTCTTGATGAAATAAGAGAAACCGCGAGCTACTTGAAATCCAAATTTGAGATGAAGGATCTTGGGAAAACTCGATTCTGTCTAGGCCTTGAGCTAGAACACCGAGTTTGTGGAATACTAATCCACCAGTCTGCGTATGTCCAAAAGATGCTCAGGAGATTTAACATGGACAAAGCGCATCCTGCTAACACTGCCATGATCGGTCGAAGTTTGGATGCAAAGAAATATCCATTTCGTCCAAAGAAAGATGACGAAGAGGAGTTAGGAGCTGAAATTCCCTATCTAAGTGCAATAGGCGCATTATTGTACTTAGCCCAATGTACTCGACCAGACATTGCATTCTCAGTGAACTTGTTAGCTAGATTTAGCTCAGCGCCAACGCAGCATCATTGAAATTGTATCAAGAATATTTTTCGATACCTAAAAGGAGCCATTGACTTGGGACTGTTCTTTCCCTATAGAGAGACAAGAGAGACCGCAGATGGAGCAGTAAGTCCTAAAGGAAATGTTGATGGCGAAAGCGCCACTAACTACACCAAAACCCCAAATGATGTTTTGGTTGGTTTTACTGATGTTGGGTACCTCTCTTACCCACATAAAGGTCATTCCCAAATTGGTTATGTATTTACCATTAGGAACACGGCGATATCTTGGAGATCAACCAAGCAAACCCTTATGGCTACCTCCTCGAACCACTCAGAGATCATTGCTCTACATGAGGCGGCGGTTCGTGAGTGTACATGTTTAAGAGCTATCATTATACATATTCGAGGCACTAGTGGTTTGAGTTCTACCACTGAAGAGCCTACTTGCATTTATGAATATAATGCAATTTGCATCGAACAGATGAAGCTAGATTATATCAAAGGTGATAATACAAAACACATATCGCCAAAGTTTTTCTACATTCAGCAACAACAGACTCTCCTCAAGATTCAAGTAAATGAAGTAAGGTCTTAGGACAATGTGGCAGATTTGTTCACCAAATCATTGCCTAAGGCCACATTTGAGAAACATGTGAAAAACATAGGAATGTGAAAACTTTCCAAGCTCTCTTGATTAGTGTAAGGATCTGGGGGAGGTGTAGACGTTAGGGGGAGTCTAACATACTCATAAGGATCTGGGGGAGGTGTAGACGTTAAGGGGAGTCTAACATACTCATATCATCTCCAAATGTAAAAAGTGTGTTGTGTTCTTTTCCTTCGACCAATGTGTTTTTTTTTGTCACAGGGTTTTTATTGTTACTTGGCAAGATTTTTAGTGAGATGAAAACTCATGCAGCATTTCGTCTTTGATTTGGCACAAGGGGGAGTGTTAAAGGAAAAGCACATTATGTGCCTTCGTCAAAATAACTAACGAAGAGAGAATCAAGGAACTATAATCACATCACAATCAGCATTTACTATCATTATTATAATTGATGTTAATTGAGTAGACCAATTCCAATTCACTTTTACACATCTTCCTTTTTATTCTTCTATATTTTATTTTTTTGGTAAAGAACAAACCGAAAGAAAAAAAAAAAAAAAAACCTTGTTCACGGATGTCCTCTCGTGGCTGCCAAGCAATCTCTAGAACTTGGGCACGGCACATTATACAATCACCACATACATCATACAGAAACTAAAACTTCCGCCCTAGATCAGACTTGTCCTGGGCTTAGGCCGATAATTGGCGTCTGCAGCGGCCCCAGATGTTTACACACATTTGCCCCTTGGAAATAATAATAATAAAAACATAACAAAAGCCAAAGAGAATTCTCATGGTTTTATTTGGCAGGAAGAACAAAAGTGATCGAAGATCTAAGGGTCGACCCTGCTGCGCGCAGATGGGTACTACAAGACATTATGTTCTTCATAAAATATATCTCTAGGTGTTTGACCTTGTAAGTTTCTCCTCTCTGCATACCAAGGGGGAACAACCTTTTGCACTTCCTGCAGATGGTACGATAGGACATTATGTATGGAATTTGTTTGGCGCATCGTATACTGTACATATAGTCGGTTTTAGGACAGATGTTTGCAGTCTTGACGCTCTTTCGCATAAAAGATAATGTGAATAGAATCTCTAGACAAGAAGATAAAGAAGCTAAGCACCACTAATTTTAAGGATGCTTTGTCATTGCCAAATTCAGATAGTAAGATATTTTTTCTCTTTAGCTCCATTAATTACTAATTTAACTAAAATATACAAGATCATAACAAAATTTTAAAAGCAGCTAAAAAAATTTAAAAATTGAAGAAGTAATTGACAAGAAAACTTTCAGGTTCTTCCTCTATGGTCCAATAACGCATGCATCACATAATTTATGAAGTGTATTACCACCGCATTATGAGGATTAGAATTATATTTTTTCTGTTACATTGGAGGGAATTGAAGTGCGCCACTCCCTCCCCCCCCCCCACCCCACAAAAAAAATAAATAATAAAAAAAAAAACCCCTTGGGCTAACCCCAAGGGAATCTAATAGTTCACCGTGGTTTTCCTTAAAGTTTTGTTTTATAAGCTCAAACACAATTTGAGTTTGTTATTCTGAAGTTTTAAGGTGTTACCACCATAAGAAGTGAGGAGGCAATTTTCTCGCAAGGAGATATGTTCAGGTTTTTGTTTCCTTTTCTAAAGGTTTAATTAGTTTTGAGTTTGGTTGATTTAGTCATTCTATTAAGAATTTATTTGGATAAATAATTTCTAAATTATCTCAACAACGATTTGCCTCGAACCAACAGAAGAGAGAAGAAGGTAGAAGGGATATAAATATTTACCTCAAACCACAACAAGTCTCCTCGCATTTGAGTGGCATGTCTTGACTTGTTACTCAACTGATGTCGTGGAATTAGCCTTGCCGCTAAATGCAATATGTTATTCTTCTGATCATCTTTGAAAGAGAGTACGAAATCCTTGTATACACCAAATTTGTGTACTAGATTGAAGATACTTGCATGGCGGTACATAACTGCAACGTGAAATATAGTCCGATTGCCCTCATCTGTTTCCCATATTAAATCCGGATGAGAGTCAATAAGCTCAGCCACAAATTTGGAATTACCCAACTTTGTTGCAACAAACATTACATGTGACGGCATTCTTATGATCTCATTAACCATGCTGTCATTCTGCCGTAAAACTTGATTCAAAAGGCACTTTAATAATTGAAGGCCAGGAACTTTTGCCAACTTTTCCTTCTGCCCTAGACCTTGACAAAGCAACAGTGCATGAATTGGTACCAACGTGTTAATATACGTATAATCATGCCCGTTCTAGAGAATACCATCAAATTTTAATTTATGAAATTTCATTTTCAATATCATCTTATTTTTCTTTCATCATCTTATGTATAATACATAACTGTACTTTTTTTCTAAAATAAATTTTTACTACAAGCAAAAGAAATGTAGGAAGATGTGTTTTCATTGGTTTTCTTTTCTATTTTTCTTTGAAACTCATATCTCTCTTTTTTTTATCACCAACATGGCTACATGCCATCTTATCCAGCATCTCATGTAGCACAAAACTCAACCTATCAGAAAATTTCACTAAATGATGTAATTGTGTCAGATCAGTTATTACAACATAAGATGAGATATAGGTTGTAATGAAAAAAGTTGTCACGCAGCATTTTTCTCTCTCTTTGTTTTGGTATAGATAGATATATGAAATTAGAAAATGTTTTCATGTCAAGCGTTTTATCTTTATTGGACTCTAAAACTAACATTTTAGCATAGTTAGTAAAAAACGAGACGTGAAAAATATGTATGTGTATTTTTCAAACATTTCATTAAATAGTTTGTTGAAAAGTTTGGCAAAATATTTTTCATTAATTAAATTTTTTATTTTAAAATATTAATTTATATTCATAAAATCAATAATATGGATAAAATACAGAAGAAGAAAAAAAACGTGTATACTACGTGTATAATATTTTTGACTTCAAAAATACAAGAAATTTAATAAGTCCCTTTCAAAAGTACGAAATATGGAAGTATTTTTAAAGAAAACATAAGTACATGTTTTATTCGCGTATAATACGAAAAATTACTAATATGCCGCTTAATTTCATAATATGAAATTAACCACACTCTAAACCCTTAGATTCATCTAATGATTTATATTAGGTCAGAAGTAATACTCAATTTACAATATTAATTAGAGTTAAATTCATATTACTGCCTTGAACTTTATGTTTAAAATCATTTGTGCCCCCGAACTTTTAATTTAATCACATATGTCCTTATACTCTCTAATATGATCAATCATAATCATTAGAACACTAATTTCTTAATTTCTTCATAAATCAATGACAATGCATGCCCACTTAGAGTCCATTTTTAATCTTGATCATGTAAATAGTGTGTTTCTTTCATGATTAAAGGCTAAAAACTAGTATGAGTGGACAACAATATATAAATAAATTGATAGATTAGTGAAGGATTTGTCATAATTGATCAAATTGGAGAGTACAAGGGCACATGCGATCAAATTAAAAGTTTGGGGGCACAACCGATTTTAAGTATAAAACTCAAGGTAGTAAAATGATTTTAGCTCTATTAATTATATCTAACTAAAACATCCATTAAATTGTTAAAAGAAAAAAGTAAAAAAAACATAATATCAGAACCCGTAACCCTAACCCAAACCCCTAAAACCCAAACCATAAACCTGAAACCCAATTTCTTCACTACTTTCTCTATAACTATGTTTGAAGTTTAGAGTTTTTGGGTTTGGAGGTTAGGGTTAGAATTTAAGGATTAGGTTTAGGCCTTAGCGATAGATGAATGCAATCGAAGACAAGACAGTACAGCAAACAGTTGGCTTGACTCAAGACGAGAGCCAAGTTGTATTCAGAAGTGTACTTTATTACTAGGGAGAAGTGAGCTTTTGCCACGTATAGTAGATGGGAGGCCGATTGTGGATTTTAGTTTTTTTTTTTTTTCCTTGATTACATTGTGGATTTTAGGTGGATATGGTATATTACATATTAATTATAATATAATTAACTAGAACATGGAACTGATTATTATATAAAATTGAACATGGAAGGACAAAATAATTTACGTTATTGCAAGAGTAAAGGTACCCTAATGTGCAATGAGTTGAAGACTTACATGAGTAAACGAGGACCCTCCATGTTGCGGAAGTTTTGGTGGAAAATGCTGAAGGCATTTGAGCCAACAAATGTAAGGCTGTCTCATTATTGTCATCACGAGCCAATGCAAGGGCCGGATAGTCATTTAGAATTCTCCAGGCTAGTTCTGCATAGTAAACAAAAGAAAAATTAGTCAACTGTTTACACGAGCTTTATGATTCTAATTTCTGATTTTCTTGATTCTAGATTGTTTGTTTCATGGGGGCAATCTCTCTACGCTTTCTTTAGTGGCATTGTAACTGCTACTATATTTCCTCAATAACAGAGGCCAGAATTTTTTTTCCCTTCCTTGATTTCGGCCAAAAAACCGCAAACGAGTTACATCAAATGCGTCATGTTCTTATCTCATCTAGCTCCTCAACGAGTCGGGGGTGAGGACCCGACATCGGCTGAACTTACTGCCTACACAGGCCACAAAACTATATATCAAACTCGGTATAGGAATTGAGCATTATATGGCGCCGACAGCCAGCTCTATGTGGGAAGAGATTACCGAGTCCTTTCAGATATTGTTAAACCTAATTATAGTACGATTGCTGTACTTCTAACCGTCTAGCCTGTGACTTAAAACCATTTTTGATCGTCGAAGCGTCACTTTCTTATTCCATACTACCCCAGGGACTTTCTTTATCCTTTTATCAGGCTATCTTCCTCAAGTCCTAGAGCAAAGAAACTGTGCATTGGGATGAAAGTAGGGCTATAATTTTCAAACCGTAAGCATACTTACCATACATGTTGTGGTTGATGAAAGTAAAAAATATTCCAGTTCGTTCTGCTTCGTCAATAACTTTTATGAGTTTCGGATACAGAAGCGACGCCATTTCTCCGCGTCCAAACGCAGCTGCAGTATAAAGAGTCGACATTCCTTGACCACCACGAATTGTTGGTAGACTTGGATTTTTTAGCATCATCATCTCAGCCACTGGCCGAGATCCGGCTGCCACAGCATAAGTAAAGGCTGTATTCCCTTTTAGATCTTGTACGGCCAAGTCACGGTCGTCTAACAATTTTAGCAACTTCTTAACAAATGGTACATGTCGAGCTCCTGCAGAAATATGAAGAACAGTCTGCCCGCCTTTTGTGATACGGGCACGCAAAATAGACTCATATTTTTTTATGATTCGATTAGCCGCTTTCCAGTTACCTTCTTGAGCAGCATTGTGTAAAGGCACACCTACTCTAAAGTAAATTTCTTTTGCTAACCCTGCCAACATTTGAAGGTAAAAAAAAAAAGACATGTTAGATACTTAGATGCAAGTACCAAATAGATTAAATTAACAACTTTACGATTTTCCTTGACCAACCCAACCCAACCCATGCATGGGATTTTCTTTGATATGAAATCTTGTAGCTAGAATATCAAATGGAAATATTAAGAGTTAGAAAAATGACAGCTCTGATAGAAATAAAGGGGAAGGATTTGAGAGAGAGAGAGAGAGCTTACGAGAATCTTGCTGTGCATGACCAGAAGTTGTTATACTAAAATTACAGATCTCACTTGGTTCATCTCGTTCTAAAGAATCGATTTTATCTGGTGGGTCTTGTAATCTGGAATCTGTTGAGCGACATTTTTTCTCCATTGCTTTACGTACCTAATACAAAGTAAGGTGTTAGTAATAATTTCCGTATTGGAGTTAATAGTTGTTGTTGTTATTGTTATTGTTATTATTATTATTATTATTATTATTATTATTATTATTATTATTAGCACACCTAATGTAGTGACTGCCCAGTGCCCAATAAGTATGTATGAGCAACAAAAAGTGGACTACATATATGGTGCAAGACATTAATTCTGGAAGACTTGGTGATCTCTTCATTACTCCGTAACAGTTAGACTATTTATGAGAGCATTAGCTGCAGGAGTAATTAGAAGGTTGCTCATCATCATGATTTACCATGAATACATCTCAACCTCTCCACTATATAAAGAGGTTGAGGTATCACCATTTCACACATCAATCGAATCATTCACAACTAGATCAATACAAAGCAACTTCTTGTTCTCTACACTTCTCTCTTTTTGGTTTTTCTCTCTTTCCTCGTTTAGTTAATAGGAGACTCACAACACATTATCCGCATGCTCAATTGAAGAACAAGGAGAAAGAATGAAGAACACAAGGAGAAGAGAGTTTTTATTAGGACCTCCAAATTTTTTCTTAAAACATCTCAATACTCTTTACACCTCCATTTTTCTTTTCACACAATAAATTTACTCATTAGACCTCCCTTAAATTATTAACATATTCTTATTAATATAGCTTATATACAAAATATAGAAACTTGAGGTGAATTTACTCACTATAACTCTATTATTAATTTTTCTTTACAAATATTCTCTTCCACTTTTTTTTTTTGCCAATCCTCCATTTTTATTGATTTCTATGACTTTTTATTATCAATGCAAAACTAGTAATTGCCTACAATATCCCAGTTCAAGGTTTTTCTAGTGCAAAATTCTTGAGGGAATTATATTTTTTTTTTTTAAGGCACGCAAGCTTCTTCATAGAGGTCGTATTTTTTCTTATGTTCCTAGGGATCCCTACATCCATGCAGATGATGTAAGTAGTATAATTTTCAGAGAAATGAAATTCACACTCCCCAATCCACAGTTTCACACTACTAAAAAAAAAAAAATTAAAACACATGTAACAAAAACAATGACCTCCCAATTCCCATTTGCCTAAGCTTTTAATTAATATGGTTTTACTCTCGAGAAAAAAACGAGACTGCGCCGCACTGCTTCTACGGCTTCGTTGGTCGTGTCTTGTGCTCGTTCGGCAGCACGTCCTTAGTGACTGTGTCGTTAGACGGGTTGCTCTGTGTTGTTTCGGTGGTTCTTCGAGGTCTGATGGCTGGAGTTAACGCAACAGGGAGTGGTGAGTCGTGGTGGTGTGGTTGGTGGATGATTCGGTTGATTGGGTCTATGTCGCGGGGTTGTGGATGAGGGCGGCTGGATCTGGTTAATATTGCTAGTGCAAGGCGGCCGGATTTGGACGAGATTGCAGATGCAGGTGGCTAGGATAGTTGAGTGTTGTACTCGATGGAGTCGTGATTTGGGCTGCAAGGGTTTGGATTCCGGCTCTCTTGCATTAGCTGGTAGGTGGGGCAACGGTGGTAGTTTGACCGGGCGAAGGTGGCCTAGTGGTGGTGCGACTGCATCAGTGTCACGTTGGTGCAAGGTCTGTGGTTTGGGCTAGTGGTCTGCTACAATATTGTTTATTGGGACCAGTTGGGCCATGGCTTTATTCCTTGTTTTTTTTTTTTTGCTTATTTAGTTAAGTTTTTAATTGTTAACGTAATAAGTCGCTATCATTTTTTGGTAGATCGAGGTGGGCTTGGTTCTGGTCTGTGCACTCTGTGTGCCTTGTCTACTCTAAATAGGCGGCGAGTTCCTTACTTGGTAAAATGGTCCTAGCCTACGAGTGGTAGAGCGAAACTAAGTGTCACTGGAGTTATATATCGGTGGCAACATAATCGGAAAGCTGTGCTATTGATAATAATGCTTCTTCGTAATAGAGTTATATTTCCGGTATGTCACCACAATTATAAAGCGAATGAAGTAGCCAATAGAGCACTCTTCGCTAGCATGTGCTTGCTAGAATACATTATTTTAGTTGACTCTTGTTATTATTTCAGAAAGTTTCTTAATTCATATTGTAATCTAGAATTTAGGCACCATGTCCTTCCTTCGCTCCCTCCCCTTCCCCCCACCAAAATGTATTCTGCCATTTCATTAATCAAGAGTTGAAAGCAGCCACACGGGGCCTTATTTTTATTTTTTCTTTTTAAAAATGTAGTAAGAATAGTAAAATTGAGAGTGAATTTCACTCCTCTTGTTTTTATTGGGTTGATAGCATATTTAATTGGTCAATGTTTTATATATTGAGACGTTGAAGTTGAATATTTTCTTCAACCAATAATCACTCTTTCTACTTTTATTTTTACTATTTTTTAATAAACTTTCAAGTACTTATGCTCATCACCAGTTTAGCATCTTGAATTTAAAAAAATGATCATTGTATTAATTAGGTGAAGATATGAAAATAGAGTTTATGTCGTTTACAAATTAGAAGGTGTAGAGAAATAATTAACGCTTTTGATTTGTTGTCCAAATTATTAATTATATATTAGGCTAAATAGGAAATTTGATAATTTGAAAAGAATAAAGGTCGAATAAGAAAATTTACAGGTTCTAATAGAAAAACTACGACGAAGAATAAGGAGAAAGAATGATGAAGATTTTCACCAAATTCGAATAAGTAACTCAAAATTTGGTTAAGTTTCCTCTCGTGGAACCCTAAATTTTTTTAGTTACATTTCTCAAGCATGATTAGTGGGGATGTTGATTGTCTAGCTAATAGCAACAACAATTCAGGCATGTCGACACTAATTTAAAAACTTGGCAAAGCCTAATTTGCGTTGTCCAATGGTACTCTTATGATCATATTTGACGCCTTGTACTCTTCTAGGCCAGTCGAACCTTATTGAGTTTTTAAGGACATTCTAACCAATATCATGTTGAAATTGCTCAAGAAAGTGGTGTGGATTTCCTTACCTGACCTAGAATAAATACAGCCAAAAGTGTATCTTGGATTTCCTTACATGACTTCGAACAAATATGGCAAAAAGTGTGTTGGAGAAATTGAGACGTTTTACAAGTGGTCTTGTTACCACAATACACTTGGTTGAAAATAACTTTTATATTTATCGGACGCCGATTGATGAGAGCACTTATATGGTGTGGCATGACTATATCAGACATTCGGATCATAACGTGATCCTTAGAGCAAGTTCACATGTTGGGTCACCAGGTCACCCACATTCACTACTTTTTAGTATTAATTTCACCTTCTGGATCACTGACACAGTATATTTCATGCCCTGGGTCACCCGGAGTCACTTTCTTGATCACTATCGTGACCTGCAAAGTAAGCTGGTGACCCAGGTCACCATGAAAACTGTGCCCATGACCCAGAGGGTAGAAATTGACACTAAAAAACAGTGAATAGTGGGTGACCTGGTGACCCAACGGGTGAACTTGCTCTTAGAACTACCAATGCATCGCACGGGCATAGTTTTGAAGGAAATAATCCCTTGATTAATCCAAAACACATGCCAAACCTGCTCTATTGGGAAGATAAATCTCAAACTAATCCGTGTAAAGCCCACCAAATTAGCGCGATAAATCTTACATGATATTGCTCAAAGTAATAAGACTTGTGGTATATTCACATGCTCACTGAGAGTGGATGATTTCAAGAATGTTACACTAAAGCTATATGTAATTAAAATATAACTTCTAAGAAATTACTATAACTTTTAAGAAATTACTAATTTTTATTGAAATTGTCAAAAAGAAACTGGAAAAAAAATCCCTGACTCCCAAGGAGATATCAAAATTCATAGAGGATAATTGATCGGAGTAATATTTTCTCTGTTTTTAGTGTCATTTCTCCTACATTTTACTTAGTTATTCCTTTAATAATGTCATTTCTAACTTACTTTGTTGTATTTAGGTAGAAATGAGCTCCAAACGCAAGAAATGAGCTAAGAAGAGCAAGAAATGAAAGAACTGAAGGCAAAGAGGAAATGTGGTGCAGAAATGGGAAAGAAATGGACTAAAGCTTTCCTAATCCTATCAGGAAAAGAAATCCTAGTTGAAGTAGGAATCCTAATACAACTAGGAGTGAGCTTCGAAAATGTGTTCAGAAATGAGAAATGACAGAATCCTAGTTGGACTAGGAAACCTGATGACACTAGGAGTCTTGGTGATGCTAAGAGATACTGTGGCTTCACGATGACTCAAGATTGTTTAAGAAAGTTCTAGAATGCACAAGAAATGTCGGCAAACGAAGAATGGGTTTTGAAATTGTCCAATTAAGAAGTCTGGCCCAAAAATTGAAACATATGACTTACACATGAGTTTCTAGACCCTTGAAGTTTTAGAGGAATCCTAAATCAATTATTATTAATTTTTGCCGAAAATAACTAGAAGATTTATGAAGATTTCGGCAAGAGCATATATGGAGAGTTTGTGAGAAATTCTACATCGTGTGCAACCAAGAAAGGAAAATAAAATAAAATAAAATCATTTTAGGTTTTTCTTGGTTGTATTCTACATGCATGGTAGCCGAATCATGGCTAGGTACATTGAAGAATTTCGGCCAAGAGAAGGTGACTTGTTCTCTGATTCAATTGGAATTTTCTCATTGGTCGGATGATGCAAACTTGGAGAATTCTTAAGGAATTAAACCCTAGGTCGTGCACTATATAAAGGGGGAAGCTATTGCCATGAAAATCATCTCTCAACCCTGAATCAAAATCGCAAATCCTCCCCTTTATTCTCCCAAAATTTCGGCCTCTCCAAGTATTTAAGGTTTTGAAGTCGTGAAGCAAATTCTTCCTCCATCATCCATCTTTGCCATGATCCTCCTTGCCGTCCGCTACCTTTGAAGACCTTCTTGCGTTCTTGAAGCATCTTTAAAAGTGTAATCATGAACCTTAATCCTTGTTTTCGGTTTACTTTACTTTGTAACTTAAAAATCAAATTCTTAGGCGTTCTTTGTTTTGGGTTTTCTTGGATGTTGCGATTTCTTGTGAGATTAAAGTATTTGTTTTGATGTTTAGTTTCCAATAACCTTGAAGCATGAATTCATTTTAGGATTTTCAGATTTATAAGTTGCGATTTCAATGTGTGTTCTTGAATGTTTGTTGATTTTGTTCTTCAATCCCACCCTTCATGTTTTTGATTTCTTTAGTGGCCACTTTAGGGTTCGAATTGCATGATTAATAGGGTTAACTATAATGCGTTCATCTAGTTAATTTAACTAAAGAAACTAATAAGAACTTATGCATGCGTTCATGGTTTGTTCTTGATTGATTTCATTCAAGAGTGTTTGATTTGTAAATTATGATGTGTCATTGAATTCATGTTAAAGGTTGTTAACTTCATCATTGCATCTCATCCGTCCATCTCTCCTTGATTCTTGGTTGTTTGGTCAATTCAATTAGTTAGTCAGGTAATTAGTTTAGTAAATAAAACAACTTTCGAAATCCCCCTTAATTCTTTGTAATTTTCGTAAATATTGTATACTTGTGATTAATATTCTTTTCTTGACATTTAAATGATAGGAGCACCCTCAATCTCTGGATAGAACGATCTCTATTTATTATATACTACAATTATCAACAGGGTTAATTTTAAGAACTCAATTTAGAGTGCATCAATAATAGATGGATTGTCGCTGAGTAGGTATGTAGGCACAAATAATAACATAGTGGTAATATATGGATGGAGGGTAGAGGAGAGGGCAGCACATATATTGGGAAAACAAACAAATAAGACGTCGAAAGAAATGATAATGTGTGCGACATATAAAAAGATAAAGGGGAAGACATGACGGGTGCAGAGTAAGAATGCGTACAAAATGTAAGCTTGTCCTTATATTATCTGTTAAATATTTATTGCTTGAGAGAGTTTTTATCGAGGAGTAATGAAATATTTGTTTATGAGACTCATTTTTAATTATATTTTAGTAAATTAATCGTTAAATATTTTAATATTTATGTATACATCATATATGTAGTTTTTCAACTAAATTAAAAATCGTTAAGATATTAATAATCGGATTCATTAATTATGGACATGAATGATTAATGTTTGATTAATTTGTTTAATCTCTTGATTTGATCTAGTTCGATATCTTAAAAATTAATAATTTAAAATAAAATTATCAAAAATAATATACTCATACATATATAAATATCTAATATCTTACGGTTGTCAGGACAGTGATTTTCATCTGATGGTCTCCCTTTATTTCCTTCTTCGGGTAAAACCAAGGTTTCAAATTTCGGTACTTCAAATTTAAGGAAATTTCGGAGAAAGTTTCGATTTTCGGTAAATTTTCGGTTAAAAATAAAGAAACCAAATTAATTGCATTTATAAATGAAATTTTTGAATGAAACTTTTACATAACTAAACTAACCTATAATAAACATATTTACAATGTAACCTCTCTAAAATTATACATTTATAATATAATTATGGTATTTTATATGGACGAGTAATTAACTTGTAATATAGTAGGTTGCTAAACTAGTGTTTTTCTATTTATGTGTATTGATAATGTGTTGTATATTGATTATGTAAGTATGATGTACTTTTTTTAATAATTAGAAAATTACAACAGGACTGGACACGTAAAACTAAAAACGGTGAATGAAAATGAACAAGTACAACAAATGGAATATAAAAACTACTACGATGTGATTCAATCTAGTTGGTTGAGCTACTTTCATTTAGTATCATACAACACCACTCCCAAGTACATGAATTTGGAAATGATTTTCATACTTCATCACATGGGTATTGTATGTGTAGGTGTTGTTCCTTTTCCACATGCAATCCATATATCGGATATTGTGGAATTATCTAATATGATTTTTTAGTGTATGAAGCATACAGTATTTGAGACGAAGAAAAAATGAAATCATGTTGTGGTTAGAGCATTCAACCCTATAGCAAATAAAAGCAAAAATATTTTTCGTTGTATTCAACTTGATTGCAAAAAACAAAAAACAAAAAAAGTTAAAATTTCATATTTTATCTGTGAAAGTATGAAGTAAAAAATTCATTGTATGTGACATAAAAATTTAACAGAAATTTTTGAGAAATTTCGAACAAAATTTCAGTATGAATTTTTAAATATATATATTGTGTGTGTAGATATTTCGAAAATTAAAAATTTCATGAAAATTTCGAGAAACTCCTGACGGAAATGATATAGCATATAAATTTCATTTCAATACTTTAAAATTACATAAATTTCAATAATTTCGGAGAAATTTAAAACCTTGGGTAAAACGCATGACTAATGCTGTTTTCGGAAGTCATGACTAGTTGCAGGGATGAAATGTTGTCAGAAGCTTCGTAATAGTTTGTTATATTTTCTGTCAGCGTTACAGAGTTTTACATTTGTTGTTTCAGTATTTTATTGAAAAACCAAAAATATAAAAAGGAGGCGGCGGAAATTTCGAGTGAAAGCACATGCACCAGCAAATTGTTTTGTCGATTATCTAAAAACTACGAGACAAAGGCACAGATGGTTTAAATTATTAAAGAGATGACGTGCTTAGGCGCCAATGGTTTAAATTATACAAACGAAATTATGGATATTCCGTCCAAATAATTGAAAAACGACGGTTATAAACTTATTATAATCCATTGCTTACGAGACCGAGCATCTACGCGTGTTCAATAATGCCTATTTAGTTAGGTCTACCTACTGACAAGCTAATTTCGGTCGGAAGTTTTTAGAATCGAAAATCAACAATACCAAACGGATAAAATTTATTCGAAATCAAATCAAATCGATGCTTGCACTGCGATTTTGAATTATACTTATGATATATCGAATAATAACCGAACTAAATTAATATAAAATTACTAGAAAAAATTTATATTTGTATTATAAAAATTATATTTGTTATTCAAACTGTGCTTTAATTTTCTTCTTTACTATTTTTAATTTCTTTGAGTTGTAACTTAACCTTGATTGTAGTTATTTAATTTTTACTTATTTGTTTTTATATTTCTTATAGCTTTAGATTACAGAGTAAGCTATGATATATTCATATCTATTATCTTGTTGGTATTTTGATATATTTTTCTGTTTATATTAAATTTATGGATATTGATGTAATATAGATAATTACTACATGTATGATAGCATTTGAAGAAATGTAAATTTTCATTAGAAATAAATATTGAATCAACAATGTTAACGAAGTTAAAATTAATCGAAATTGAACCCCTGATTTTAGAGGCGTAAAAAACAAACTTGGCAACAAAAATGACGGAGAAGCAGCTGTTAGAAAAACTAAAGGATTTGTAACAACGTCCCTGTGTCACAAATAATAATAGTAAGAAAAACTCATCATAAAATCAATCTATCCCAGCAAAAAACACTCATGAAACTTAAAGCAAAGTCTTGAAGATCAAAGCCATACCTGGATCTGCAATAGACCAACAGCAATCGCCAACAGGTGAGATGATCCGCTAATAACAAGGTATAATTTTCCTCCCCTGAATCCGGCAAAAAAAATATTGTCGTAGTCTGCCGCATCCCAAGGATTAGGCCCAGGCTTCCATTCGGGCTGCAATAGCCGCCGGATTCACGGAGCGAAGATGACTCAAAAAACCATTTAACATTATTCCGGATAAAACAAGATGGCTGAGAAAAGATCACAAGCAGACCAGAGAAGCCAAAAAATACTTGTGCGGAGATGATCAAGGAAAAATCACAAGCACGCGGAGATGATCAAGGAAAAATCACAAGCAGACCAGAGAAGCCAATGATCAAGGAAAAATCACAAGCAGACCAGAGAAGCCAATGATCAAGGAAAAATCACCAGAGAAGCCAAAAAGTACTTACTGGGGGTGGGGAGGGGGTAACATCCGCCTAGGGGGTACACAGCCTTTTAATAGTAAATGGCAGATTTTTAACAACTTGCACTTTAATAATATTTTTATGTGACTTGAGGAGTTTTTTTCGGTTCCTGCCTCTTGAACACGTTGCACTTGAACTTACGCAGCTAAAGGAGGGGCAATACTGAAAATTCCACGCCTGGTCAGTACTTAGAGCAAGTTCACTTGGTTCTCTTATGCCCGGGCACCACGTCAAAAGAAGGCTTGAGGGCAAGGTTGTTTCACTGTTCACACTTCCACCGGATTTGGGGCAAGACAACAGTGGGAGGCCTAGGGCACCATCTCGGGCACCATAGTGACTGAGGGCGTGACCCAGGCTGCCACGCCAGCCTAAAAAGAAGATGACAAGATCCGACCCAAAATTTCTTTCCTGAAATTCCAGGTGGACCTGCGGGGTCCGCTTTTCGAGAAAATTCAACAGAACTTTCCCCAAAAATGAACAACCTTAACCTGCAAAAAATTCAAATTACACTTCTAACATACCGTCCTTATACTTCTAGGGCCATCATGCTCTCCAAAAACCAACAACTCCATTTCCATAATAAATAATTCTCATAGGTTATCAGATCAATTCTAAAACAAATGAAAAAAAATATAAGGATCGATAGATCCTACAATGCGGAAGTTGTGCTAGTTATGCCTCAACTCCATGTACGCCCGATCTCGACTAATATCGCCTGCAAACTGAGCATTTGAAAACAAAGGGCCTAGGGGAAAGTACTTTAAAAACACATTAGAGTGAGTGGAGAAAAATAATTAATAATATAATTTAATTGAACGAACTTTAATACTTTCTCATAATTTGAAATATTTACAAAAATTTCGATGCATGCCACATTTATAAAATATATTTCTCGCCACATGAAAACTCATAAAAACAGACCAGCCTCGCCGGTTAGAAGAAATCGGGTCAGTCTCGCTAGTCAAATAATAATATCATACGGGGAAGAACAATTATCATTATACGAGTATATCAGAGCCCCTCAAGCTCTACCCTCGACTCCCTCACATATAAATTATGTGAGGAGGAGAAATAACAACCTCTACTACTCACGTGAAGAGGAAAATAAATCACTTCGACTTCACTCACAAACACAAAGTAAGTGAGAATGAGACACAATAATCAACTCGAGTATGGTGAAGGAAAATAATCCAAAAACTCGTAAATCCATAAAATTTCTCCAATTCCTCGCGCAAAAAAAATACGTATATTCCAATGACATGGCCTCGCACGTCAAAATATTCTCAAATTTATAAACAAGTCGGCGAGAATAATAAGTGTAAATAATTTTCTCGAAAATCTCATCTCCGATAATATTCATGAATCTCAAAATCGACGAATAAAATATAATATTGAATTACGGAAATCATCTCAAAAAATAATTCGTCGAAATCCACATAAATCACATTTTCAAATAATAATCATATATCGGAGATAAATATCGAAAGCTCGATATCAAAAAAAAAAAAAGTATCATAAATCCATTTATCAAATCATAATCGAGATAAATCATAATTAATCTCCGAAATCAATTCATATTCTCAAAAACAAATCATAAATCCAAATTCGAGCATAATAAATTCATATCCGAAATTCATATGGAAAAACCAATACCAAAATTATAATCCAAGACAAAATATTATGTTCGCTCAATAAAACGAAAATTAAATAAATCAATAATTTCAAAATAAATGCATGCATCATTATTTAAAACAAAAGTTCACTCACAGTATACGGCTAAACTTGCCGTTTATTTGAAGTTTCCTCCGTTTGATTCCTCCTCACATCCTGTATAAATATAACGCTCGTAATAGATAATTACATGACGGAAATCTAAATTTACGATAATTAAATCGAATTCCTAAACGTCTCCTTTTATCTTAACTCCCTCAATTCTCATTGATATCTATCCAAACTTCACCAAGAAGGTATATCCATCGATTTATAATTTCTAAAGCAAATCTGAAAGAGATCCGACGGTCTGATTCTCGTAAATCGACAATCGAAATTCTAAATCTTCGTAAATTCATAATAAATTCAAAACTTCACCAATTTTCATCAAACTTCATATATAAGCTCTACAACATTTATAGGATTTAATAGGCTAAAAACATAAATTAAATCATTGTTCACGCACAGCACTGTTCCGTGCCGACACTATTCACGCACCGCCTGTCAACCACCATATTTGGTTACCAAATTTTATCAGCAGCACCATCTCATCATTTCCAACAACTTTCTCTACTATGACAAAGTCAGAAAATACCTTGAAGTAGCCGAACAATTAAGCACTCTGATGTACAGTGAAATTTTCCAATTATGCTTTCTTCCTCCACGCTGCGATCTGGGTTATGAAACTTGGCGAGCATGAAGAGTGGCTCAAGTAGCTTCTAATGGACCTGGTTTTGTGGCCGGAGGTGGCCGAAAATCGGCATTGACCACTTTGCTACAGTAAAAATGTTGGCTTTGATCTCTGCATTTCCGGTCAAATCGCCATAAACAACTCCCACATGCGTGTTAAGGAGGAGGAGACGAGTCTATCGATGCTCGCAGCTCGCCTTTAGTGACCTGGAGGCGGAGGAAGAGAGAGTTGCAAAAGAGAGAGAGAGAGTTGCAGAAGAGAGAGCACCGGGAGAAGGAGAGAGAAGAAGAAAGAAGAAGGAAAAAAAAAAATTACCAGCCTACAGTAAAAATTTAAATATATACTATCTATCATAAACAGTAACTTTCGTATTTCGCTTATAACTTTTGTATACGGACTCCGATTTTTACGAACTAAGTATGGACGTGCTCAGTTAAACGTCCTCTACGACTTTCATGAAGAAAGTTTTATCAAATTTTGACCCGAACAAAAAGTCATCTTTTAAGGCCCCCTAAACCGTCAAAACGGAATCGAAAATTAAAATAACTCTCGTTTACCTTCAGAAAAACCCGTAAGTCTATAAATTTAGGTTCAGGTCGTAACAGAAGAGGAGAGGGGAGACGCGCCGACAAGCTGGAGTGGGAGACAGTCGCTTGTCACGTAGCGCCGACAAGCGTGCAGAAGCGTGCGAGCCAACGTTTTGGCGTGCGACTGGAGACGTGGCAGGTAGCCGTTGGCGGCAATTGGGAATTTGAATGCAACGGTCTACAGATCTTGACCGTTGCTTATGATAATTGAAGGGATCAGACGGACCTGTAATTCCTGATTTGCATAGGTTAAAAAAAAAAAAAACTTAATTAGTAACCGTTAGATCTCAACTGTAACAAAAAAATATAACCAAAATTTCCTATAAATACCACACCTCCTATTTTACTTCTCACACCAAAAAAATCATCTTTCTTCCTCAAAATTTTTTGTTCCTTCTCCTCATAGCTTTCATATTCCGAAATTTGTTTATTCCAATATTAGCGTACGTGGCAATACGATTGTCAAATCCGTAGCATATCCAAATATTAACGGAACACGTTGGCAAGCTAATGTAGACATTCAATTGTGCAAATCTTGGAGGGCTGTTAGCCAAGATCTGGCAAAGGGTACGGAACGAAGAAAAGATGATCTATGGATAGAGGTACGCCAACACTATGCTGAACATTGGGATGGATATGTCCGATCATTGCCAGCTTTTCAAGGGAGGTGGAAAACCTTGAAAGTCGAACTTTATGCTTGGCATTGTGTGTTAAGGCAAGCGAAAAGTTAGAACAAGAGTGGTGCGAATATGATTGATGATGCATGAATTTGTAGTGTATATTAATTTTTATGATTCTTTTAGTGTATATTAAAATTTAACTAGTTTAAATATTAATTGAAATATCTTGTTGATAATTATACTTTAAATTATTAGTAGATATATTAAAATTTAGTTGATAATCATACTTAAAATTAATACTTCATAATCAAACTTTAGACTTAAATTTATTTTAATTATACATTATAGTCACCTTATAGTAGGTGATGTTGGTGGATATAATTAGTCGATACATTGTACCTCGTTTATATTTGTACTAATAGATTTATATTTTTTTGTTTAAATTAACATAGATACGTCAAGCACAAGATTTGTGGAAAGCTGCGATGACCAAATCGAAAGGAAAACCAAAAAAAGGTGATTTCATTAGTTTAGAATGTTACGAGATTGTTAAGGGGTTTCAACAATTTAGTGACATTTCAAACCATTCCTCTTCGGCTGGAAGAACCTCCAAGGGAAAAACTAAACGGATGCACACACAACAATCTGTTCCTGATTCTCATGTCCAGTTGGACATAGATGCAGATGAAGTAAACGCCGATGCAACTCCCAATCCTTCGGTGAGGCCTCAAGGAAAGAAGGCTGCCAAAGAAGCTATTCGGAAAGGAAAGAAAGCATCTAATGATTTCAGTCCTCTGACAGCCGCTATAGAGACTATAACAACAAACAAAACATCAATGTTGTCTGTCAAGGAGAAACGTGATGAGGAATATGCTCGACATGTAATACCCGTAATTTTCATTTTAAATTCGAGTAATTGTGTTGAACGATTATTATGTGATTTCACGAATATTATTCGATAATAATTCACTTTTAGAATTATCGAAGTTTCGAAACGATTATTTTTAACGAAAAGCTCGAAATGCTCGGTTTGAGAAATCGACTTTTTCTACGTGCAAAATTTGGGGAAACTTCCTTCGTAAAAGTTGTAGAGCTCGTCGATACGAGTCCGTGCGTATGCGGAACACATTGTTCGGATTTTTTTTGAATTAGTTATAGAATTTAGAAATTATTTCTATTTTGGTATAAATAGGAAAAAACCCTAGCCATTTTCAGAAGCTTTCCATTTTGGTCCGGCCTCCTTCCATTTTCGGAAGGCACTGTTCATCGTCTCCTTCCTCCGTTCCTCGACCGAAAGCGACCGAAAGAGAGAGAGCAAAGTTCACCATAATCGTTCTCCCTCCACAGACCACCTCTCGACCTCAAACCAAGTCCCAGGTGTTCGTCTCGAGCTGCTCTACCTCCTGGACGGCGTTGCTGTCATATACCGTATTTTTATAAATACGATGTTGAGATTTTGTGAAGAAAGATGTGAGTTGGGGTTGTCTTGATTTAGTGATTTGGTATTTGATTGAGATTGTCAGTACTTCGTGGTCGTGGGAATGGTTGAGTATTAACTTGAGTAGAATTGATTATGATTAAATTAAACAACAGTCTTTTCTTTTACTCATACGAGCTTTCATAAGCTTACCGGGTTTTGTGTTGTTACAATCCCGGTACACTGTTCAAATGGTGTAACGGATATTCCTGCAGGTCAGGATAACCAAGGAGGTGACCGAGCCGTTTAGGTGTTACAGCAGTTTTTGTTATTTCATTTAGTTGTGAGGTATGTATGCTCATTTTGAGCTTTACAGTTCATTTCGGATTTGAGTTGCACTAATTAACCGAGACTGAATTTGGTTTGATTTTATTTCGTGTGGTGAGGATGTTAAGAAAAGAAATTTTCAGGATGATTATTTGAGTTTGTAGTATTTTTCATGTTTTCGGATTTTGAATTTTTATTCTAAAATTTGGGGCGTGACACGACATCTCCATGACCAACAACAACGAGATTATATAAGCTTGCAATTGGATATTCAAGAGAGGGAAGAGCGTATTATGGAGATGGACACAAGTAATATGACGCCAGCCAAAAAGAAATACTGGCAAAGAAAACAAAAAAAAATTACGGAGAAAGAAGATGAAGATGCAACCCGTGGATCTAACATCCCACAACCACCATTCACCCGTGGATATTATCCACCACCTCCTTTTCCCGTTGGCTATCCATAACCGCAATTCCCCGGTGGGTATTATCCACAATCTCCTTTCCTCGGTGGGTATCCACAACCACCACTCTCCGGTGGGTATTATCCACAACCACCATTCATCGGTGGAGTCCCTTCTTCACCTTTCTCTTCGGGTGAATCCACCAACCCCAACCATATGGATGACCCTATAAACACAAATTGGATTCCTAATGAAGATGAGGATTAGGAAAATTTGGGAGTTATATATTTTAAATAATTGTATTGTTATGATTTCAATGCTTGGTTTTTCACTTATGTAATATTAGATTGATGAAATGAAAATTTATTTGAATAATACCCTTACAAATGAAAAACTAAATGAAACCACACAAACATAATTAAAAACATAAAAACTAAATGAAAACACACACAAATAGAAGATCTAGATACGCATGTTGCCTTGAAATTCCCAAAAGTGTTGAATGAGGTCTTCCTGAAGGTTGGATTGACAGTTCTTAGATCTAATTTGTTGGTAGCGGTCCATGAATCCGTTCATATGATGAGCATCTCTACCAACATGATCAAAGTCTCTACCGGTTGGTCCCTCCCACACCTCAGCAATCTTGGGCCTCACATTGTTATCCCCTTTATCGTCGGACTCCAACTCATCATCGCTGTCTTCAGGTCATTCATCCTCGACAATCATGTTGTGTAATATAATACAAGTCAACATGATGTATCGAATGTCCTCTTTATGCCACCCACGAGCAGCTCTTCTAACAATATCAAATCGTGTGTGAAGACCCGAATTTTCATATAATTAAATTATGTAATTAAATAATTATTCTATTATTTGAATTATGATATTTGGGATAAATTCGTATGTCGTGGTTTGAGAAATTTGGTTTCGAATGAATTTATTTTTGAAGGAACGTTATTTAGGAAGTCGTGAAAATTGACTTTTTATACATACAAAATTTGGGAAAACTTCATTCATAAACGTTGTAGAGCTCGTCGATACGAGTTCGTACATATGTGGAACGTGAAAATTGGGGTTCGTATGAAGAAGTTATGAGGGTTTGAAGTTCAGAGATTTTTCTATAAATATAGAAAAAAAATCCGGATTTATTCATAAATCCAGAAAGAGAAGAAGTAGCTTGCTTTGATGCGGCATTTTTGATGTTGCCTCCTAGCATGGCCATTGAATGGATCAGAAGACTAAGATCACGCATGCCTTTCCAAATAAACTTGCGATAGTGTAGAAACCACTAATGCTTTTGGGATTGTAATTTTCTTCTGCTAGTTAGCTTGTGTTTGATTATTTTTATTCAAAGTTGCTTCATTTCAGGCAAGTATACGTGAGTTTCCTTTTTGAAATGTTAAAAATGTTAAAGTTAATGCTTAGTTTACTTTAACATTATGCTAGTTAGTTTTTAACTCTAGTTGTTGTAAGACATTTAATGCTTCTTGACTTTTGTATTTAGACGTGTGGTGTGTCTACCATGGCAGCTGCAACACTCGAAAAACAAAGAATCTGATAAAAGAATATCAGAACAGAGGACTGAGCAACAGAGTGTGCTGCAGCCTCTTCTTTTCAACAAAATCATCTTCTTGCATCTGTGTTTATACCATCACTTCTATATCAAATATATATTGGTGTATGTGTGTGATTGAATGCAGGAGATAAAGATCAACTGGTCTAAGAAGCTAATCAAGGCAACGTACCTGATTGGAGTTCTGAAAGAGCAGTTGCATAACAAGGTAGCAAGCTTGGATCAAAGGAGGTGAGTAATGTGCTCAACCCCAACAAAAAAGGTAAAAGCCTGTTGATCACAAATAATATTGACAATGACTACAATTGAGGCCTTATGTTCCGTTGATTGAATTTGATAATAATATTAGCATATATATGTTCACCGAAGAATTTAGGCAAGACTAGTAGCCTGTCTCGCTTCAAGGATAGGTAACGAAGGCAAGACTAGAAGCATAGTCACACCAGTGAGAACTTTGTAAAACATAGCAAATTAATTATCAAACAAGTAACCATCTCTTGAAAACCAATCACATTTGCCTCAAAATATTCTCTGGCCTTATCTGGCCTCGTAAAGGACCAAGAGGCGCCTTAATCTCCAAAGTCACCCTTTTTCTGTGGAAAGCGATTTGGACCTCCTTGCCAAGCTAAGCATGCGTGCCAAGGATTTTATAACAGTATCCTCTGGGTCCAAACTTGTATAACAATGCAATCCTCTGCATGCTTTATTGTTATCATGCTGTCCTTCGAACTCTGCAGCAAGCTCATAACACCACTGGACTTGTACAGAAAAATGTTTTCCTTAATATCAACTAATAACACTCATTACTGTACAGTGCATAAGCTTGTTGCTGATAAATGTGTTGCTCACATACATTTGATGTTTTGCACGATTAGAGGCACAACGTTACCTTCTCATTCCCCACTTGCAGCCTTCTTCGCTTACGGTTTAGCTCATTGCTCCCTGTTTTCCTGACACAGCACCATCCTCTCATTACCAATATGTATAAATGCATATTTAATTTGGGAAATATCAGAGAAACTAAGGCTGTGTTTGGGGGAGCTTTTCAGCTCATGTGCTTATAAGCCCAGTTTAAATTGGTGTTTGGTAACTGAGCTTCTTGGCAGCTTCTGAAAAAAGCTGATGTGGCTTTCTTGGATAAGCAGAAGCTGCATCCAGAAGTCAGAAGTCACCGAAATACTGTAGCGGGAGTACTGTAGATTAATGAAACCTTCAAAATGCCGAAAATTACCCCTCCAAGCTGAAACAATTTCAGCTAAACCAATTTCAGCTCATTTCTCTCCCTCGTCACTGTTCCCCATCTCTCTCCCTCATCACACCCGCTCCCTCATCTCTCTCCCAAACCCGCACCGCGCCGCATCCTCGCAGCTCCCTCACCGCAGCATCCTCGCAGCTCCCTGTCACCGCCGCATCGTCGCTGCTTCCCATCACAGATCAGCACGCAAGCATCTCTCTCCCTCACATCGTCGCTGCGCCCTGTCACGGCTCCCCATCTCCGTCCGTCATCAGAGACCGCAGCCCCGACGTCGATCTACCCATCCGTGTGTCCCTCGTCACAGATCGATCTCTAAAGCAAGCTCCCCGTCACCGGAACCCATCTCCGTCCATCATCACAGACCGCAGCCCCGACGTCAATCTACCCATCTGTGTGTCCCTCATCACGGATCGATCTCTGAAGCAAGCTCCCCATCTCCGTAAGTCATCAGAGACAGCAGCCCCAACCCATCCTTGTGTCCGTCGTCACAGATCGATTCTGAAGCAAGCTCCCCGTCACCGGAACCCATCTCCGTCCGTCATCAGAGACTGCAGCCCTAACCTATCCTTGTGTCCCTCGTCACATATCGATTCTGAAGCAAGTGAAGCCGTCACTGCTCCCCATCTTCGTCCGTCATCAGAGACCGCAGCCCCGACCCATTCATGTGTCCCTCATCGATCTACCCATCTCTCTGTTTCTCATTACAGGTTCGGTTCTTGTTGGTCAGCTTGGTTTTTGATTCATGAATCAGAGTTAAGGTTGCTGCAAATAGGCATGAGTGATGATGATGATGATTTGTTGTTGTTGTAGCTTGTAGTTTGTATAACATGAATATGAGGTTGTATCGAATTGCATGAATCTTCATAACATGAATCTGAGGTTGTATCGAATTGCATGAATCCCATTTTTCAGAAAATTTCATGTGCAGGTTACTAGATTCTCTTTGATGCAAGCAATACTACATTACTAATAAACTATATATCAACATTACTGTTGGAACATGTAGCAATGAGAATATGATAAAACCCCATGGAAAATGAATAAAATTTAGGGTTCTTGGGGAAGTGGAATTGGAGCATTGCATGTGCTTGAGGTGGGTCGGTCAATTTGGGAAAAAGTGGGACGGTCAATTGGAGCATTGCATGTCCATATTTTTTTTTTTTAATTTTCTGATGGTGTGTTTGATTGTCCATGTCGGTGTGTTATCTTCATAGCATTTATGATGCTTTTTATCTGTGCTAGATGGCAAAAGAGTCGGCTGTTTGGAACGACGTTTTAGTAGATGTATTTTGTGACTTATGTATCAAGGAGGTGGATAACAATAATCGTCCGCATACTCATTTTAATGCGGTGGGATGGGAGAATATAATCAGTAATTTTGCTAAAGAAACTACAAAACAATATACTAGAAAACAATTGAAAAATAAATGAGATTCCCTCAAAGATCATTGGAA
Organism: Rosa persica; assembly: GCA_025331145.1. NCBI lineage: Eukaryota > Viridiplantae > Streptophyta > Magnoliopsida > Rosales > Rosaceae > Rosa > Rosa persica. The sequence continues at coordinate 172,693 of WFKR01000100.1, read as the reverse complement.
ATTATGGAAAGAATTGAAGGGGAAAGAGACCGGTCTTGGGTGGGATCAGAGGCGTCAAACCATAGATGCATCCGATGAGTGGTGACGTATCAAAATTGAGGTATGTAAATCAATTTTATTATTTTGAGTAACAATTTTATTTCATTTTGAGATACTACATGTGCCTCTAACATTTTTTTTTTGGTCCAGATAAACAAGGATTATGCAAAGTTAAGGAAAAAAGGTATTGCACCCGAATTTGAAGACAAATTGGATAAGATGTTCATGGGTATTTCAGCCACCGGTAAGTATGCATATGCGCCATCCTCTGCACTACCTATCCCTGCAAGTCCACAGCAAGGTGACAATGAGGAGAACATTGAAGATAGTGGTGACTCTGAGGACAATGATCTTTTGGCGACCACTCGCCCCAAAAGAAAAAGAAATGATACAAGAGCTCAAAAAAGTAAAGGGGAAATGCCAAAAAAAGAAAAGGTTGAAGGTGCTGCTTATTTGAGTAAACAAATTGATCGAATGTGTGAGGCAATTGAGAGTAGAAGTACAACAACTTCCATTATCAATAAAAATGTAGAAGAATGTGGAGGCACCGGCATTAAGGAAGTGATGAAGGATGTCAGCTCATTGCCTGGAGCTGAGCAAGGTACTAGGTTGTGGTTTTTTGCCACTCGACTGTTTTTAAGTCCAGAGAAGAGAGAGATGTATTGCACTATGGACGATTCTAACTTGAAGTTGGAGTGGCTGAAATTTGAGATGAACGAAAAAATAAACTTATGCTATGTTTGAGGTTTTATGTTTGTGTGTCTTTCAACATGTTTTTTATTACAAGTATTTCATCATGTGGATATTCATTGGTTGGATTATAAAAATACTCATATATTTTGTTCATTACTGCTTGTTAATGATTATATGGATTACTGCTTGTTAGTCAGTCATTTACAAATTCAGTCATTTAAATTTGCAGGTTTTTGGATTGAAATATAAACAATTCGGAAGTAGATGAAGTTGAAGAGGAGATATTCTTACGAAGTGTACAACTTAATGCTCTGCTCATTCAACATTACTACATGAACTACGTTCATAAAACTCCTTGCATGGTATCCTCTCAAACAGGTAATAAGTGGATCATAGAAGTATTAGGAGGTCATGAGAGTCTGTGTTACAATGCTTTTAGAATACAAAAGGAAGTATTTTATCGTTTATGTAGTGATTTGGAAGTTAAATTTAGGGTCATGGGTTCAAACAGAACAAGTCATATTGAAATAGTGGGAATGCTATTGTACTGCCTAGGACAAGGATGTGGAAATAGATCAGTGAGAGAACGATTTCAACATTCAGGTGAAAGCGTTTATAGATATTTTGGAGAAGCACTAGATCAGTTGTGTGAACTAAGTAAAGAAATAATCAAGCCATTGGAGAATGAATTTAATGGTGTTGCACCGGAGATAATGAGGGATATCAGATACATGCCTCATTTTAAGGTATTTTTCATGACTTACTTGTAAATTATTTAACAATTTAATTACTTGTGTGAGACAAATGACAATTAACATCATTATTTACAGGATTGTATCGGGCTATCGATGGTATACATATTCCCGCTTCAATAGCTCCTCAAGATCAAATACCGTTCATTGGTAGAAAAAGAATACCAACCCAAAATGTTATGATGGCATGTAATTTCAATATGCAATTTATCTTTGCATGTGCGGGATGGGAAGGGTCCACTCATGATACAAGAGTATTTCTATCGGTTCTTCGAAATCCCGAAATGAATTTTCCTAAACCTCCACCGGGTAATATAATTAATTATAGTTATTTTTAGATAAATTTTATGATGCTTTGAATGAAGTTTTGTTAAAATTTTGATATTTCTTTATTTAATAGGAAAATATTATGTTGTTGATTCGGGATATCCTCAAATGAATGGGTTTTTGGGATCTTACAAAGGTCCAAGACAACATTTTCAAGAATACCGTAGGCAAGAACCAAGAAATGAAAAAGAGGTATTTAACCAAGCTCACTCTTCTCTTAGAGGAGTAATAAAAAGCACATTTGGAGTATGGAAAAAAAAAAAGGAAGATTTTAAAGGACATGCAAGGTTATTCATTTGAGAAGCAAGTGAAGATTGTCATTGCCACCATGATACTTCATAATTATATACGAAGGCATGCAAATCGTGATAGACATTTTGTCCGCAGTGAAGAAAGAGAAGGTGATGGGTCAAGTGGTGGGATAGAGATGGATAATGATGTAGAAGAAGAAGAATATCATGGTCATGGTGCACAAGAAATGAAAACAATAAGAAATAACATTACTCAAAGTTTGATGAGTGCGCGTAATAACGTGAATATTTAAATATGTTATGTCAGCATTTTTTTGGTTACTTGATCCGAACTACAATCCAATTATTATTAATGTTACTAATATATTTGTATAAGTTATTTTTAAAATTGTCAAATATTAATAATTTGATAACCATAATTTATAAAAAAATGAATTTTATAAAAATATTAATCATTTACCAAATAATTAATGCAAAATAATCTCTAATGTCTAATTTGGTCATTCCACAAATAAAAAGCACAAGCCAGTTTAGTTTACCAAACACTTTGTCACTGCTTTTGCCACTGACAGCACTTCTAAAAAGCCAATTTACCAAACACTCAGCAGCTTTGCTTTTCAGCCACTTATTCTCAGAAATAAGTTGAAGCCAACTTTTCTGAAAAACACAGTCGTACCAAACACATCCTAAAGTGAGTGAAAGAAAGAAACATGATACTTCTGTGTGAAGGAAGAATCATATTCACTGCACATCTCAACTGTTGTCTTTCTTACACACAAATTAACAACATGGTGTTTGTCGGGAAAAAAAAAACCAACATGGTGAAGATCCGGAAGCCTATACACACTAGATGAAGCAGGAGTAGTGATTAGTGAAATACTATCTAGTATCGATTACTAACCCAACAAATTCCTATATGTTTTAGGGAAACTGAAATTGAGAGGAAATTGTTGTGTATTCTCATTGATAATAAAGGCCTCTTTATATAGGATTACAATGCATAGAGTCTGAATCATACAAGGAAAGATAATCATACATTGAATGGATATCTCTAAGATATTCTCCGAGATTATCTATAGTTAAAACTCTATTACCACTAGGTTAAGTAACCTAGAGTTTGGGCCAGACACATAATCTGGATTTCCTTGAACACTCCCCCTTGTGTCGCCCAAACGTGGTGCTTCTCTAGTTGCCTCATTAAAAACCTTGCCGAGTAATAAAAACCCAGTGGGACAAAAATAACCTCAGTCGAAGGGGAAAAAGAGCACAACACACCCTTCACGTTTCGAGACCATACATGTAGACATCTCCCTCTGATGTCTGCAGCTCCCCTTGATGACTACGATCATGGGAGTTCGGATAACTTCCGCAAACGATGCTATCAACATGTTTCCCGAAAGTGGAATTTAGGCAATGACTTAGTGAGTAAGTCTGCCACACTGTCCTTAGATCGAACCTAGTTCACTTTGATATTGAGGAGAGTCTGTTGTTGCTGATTATGCTTGGTGTTGTCGCTTTGATGTAGCCTTGCTTCATTTGTTCAAAACAAGCAGCATTATCCTATATGCTCGTAGGCTCATCTGTGGTAGACTTCAAACCACAATTTTTCAAACATGCGTAAATATGGATCCAATCCATATTCATTCACGAACCACATCGTAAAGAGCAATAATCTCTGCGTTGTTCGAAGATATAGCAACTAGGGTTTATTATGTTGACCTCCAGGATATTATGGTTTTTACCCATGGTGAACACTTAACCAGTTTGGGAATGACCTTTGTATGGGTCAGAAAGATACTCAATATCAGCAAAAGCTTCCAAAACACATGTAGTTTTGGGATGGGAATAATGGACGCAAGCCATTGTTGGCGGCGTTCCTGGTGTGTGATGGGTCTGAATCCATCATCTTTCTGTAGGGATAGAACAAGCCCATATCAATCGTACATCTCAAGTATCGAAAGATATCTTTTACACCAATCCAATGGCGTCGCGTTGGCGCAAAGCTATACCTTAGCTAACAAGTTCACTTCAAATGAGATGTCCAGTCTTGTGCATTGAGTTAAGTATAATAATGCGCTTATTGTACTTATGTTGGGCACTTCTGCCTCTAGCACATCTTCGCCATCATCCTACAGACGAAGAGGATCATTTTCAAGATCAAGACTACGGACGATCGTGAGGATGCTTGAAGGCTTGACCTTGTCAAATGCCTAAGCATCTCTCAACACAATGCTTAAGTTCCAAACTGAGACATAATAGTGTTCTCCCAAAATCCTTCATCTCAAAATCGGATTTCAAGTGTTCAGCGGTTTCTCTTAACTCTTTAAGAGCTTCTAATGAAGATCATGTCCAACATGAACCGCGATAGAATCCGAAACTTGTTATGGAATCACGTGGGCACATCCCTTCCTAATCAAGTAGTCACTTTAGTGAGCGTTTCAACCTTATTGTAAATGCTCTCCGTGGTATAGAGTCACTTGACTTGGGTAAATGAAGTTCACCATGAACCTTCATGTATATTCCTTATCTAGAACCCCATAGAGATACGTAGTGACCACATTTGTAAGCTGCATAATCAGTTATTCGGAAACTACCAAACTGACAGGGTAGTGGAGTGCAATGACATCCATTACGAGAGAATATGTCTCATCATAGTCGATTCCAGGGCGTTTTGTGAGAAGCCTTAAGCCATAAGGTGAGATTGCCATCTCTTTTTCTCATCACGCTTTCTAACGAAGACCCATTAGTCAACAGGTTTTATGTTAGGAGGTGTTGGCATCACTGGCTCAAAAATCTTCCTCTTCGTTAGAAAATCCAACTTAACCTGGATTGCATCTTTCCATTTATGCCAGATTTCTCTACGTTGGCATTCATTTATCAACGGAGCATGGTTCGATATAATCAGACTCAACAAACTCATGCGCAGCGAAATGCGCAACTACATCATCAATTATGATGGAGTTTCTATCTCACATCTCATGTACACTAGTGTAAGTTTCATCGAGCTCTATATTCTCAGGAATAGGTTCTGACATTGAGGCGTCCCCCAACGATAACCATAATCCGAAAGATTCTCATGAGACGGATTTTGAGTGTCGATGATCAAAGGATTAGAGTGTGCCAAAGTATCCTTCGAACCCAAGGGCCTCCCACGCATCCTAGCTGGGGCCATGACCTGTAACGCCAAAGTGCCACTCTCTATGGCATTGGTACCATGCCTATCTCTGTGTAGGGTGGTGCTACGGTCCTCTTGTAGGGACGTCCTTCCTTGCAGACATGTTTGTAGCATATTTGTGTGATCTCGTCACTTTAGTAGGGATCGAGATGAGACATAGTGGGGATAGGCCACGACAATTCCTGTCGTTCCTGCTAAATATCTGTGTTCTTATCTCCCCCTCACGATGGGAAGACTGTCTCATTAAAGTGACATCCATAAATCTAGCTGTAAGGAGATCGCCGAGCAAGGGCATGAAGTGGCGGACGATTGTTTGAGTCTCAAATCCAACATAGTTGCCCATTCGTCTATGAGGACCTATCATAGTGAGTTGTAGCAGCGCAATTGGCACATAAATGGCTCAATCAAATGTGCGTAAGTACAAAATACCTATACCCAGTCACTAGCTGTAACGCAAAGATACATTGAGTGGCGGTAGGTAGTAGACGAATTAGCATGGCTGCATGCGATATTGCATCACCCCAGGTGGATATAAGAAAATTGGTGCGCATTACCAATGTCCGGACTACCATTGTAGTCGTTTCCGTGAGACCATTTGGGTGTGTTCATGGGAATATAATGTCCAACATTAGTCCCAATACAATAACCATCGAAAGTCTTCGATGTAAACTCTCTAGTATCGTCAAGTCCAATTGACGAAATAGGATGATCCGGGGAGTGAGCCGGTTGTTGTATTATACGTGCTAGGAGTGTAGCATAAGCAGCATTACAGGTGGACAATGGCACAACACGGGACCAACGTGTTGGCATATCAACCAACATTATGAGATATTTAAATGTCCGCAAGTTGGTGGAATCATCCCACACAATCCCTACGGATTCTATGTAAGAACATAATGAGTATTTTCATATCCTTTGCATAGGACAGTCTCAGTCCTAATTTTCCTAAGAAATGGCTTTGTAAAATGAGCAAGAGGCCTTAGAAGCAACCAATGAGAGTTTTGGTTGGGCCTGAGCATTTGAAACGCATATTGAAGCAAAGTTTGTGACTACATCACCCATCATGGTGTCATGACCATGGGAAGTGGCATCCATGGCGTTATAACCATGGGGATTGACATCCATGGCGTCATGGCCATGGGTAGCGCCATATATGGCGTTGTCACAAGGGACTTGGGCGGCCATATGGCGCCCCAAGACAGCTGCAGTGCCAGATACTGCAATTGTTGTGGTCTTGCTAAGTCTAGGAACCAATTTTTGATTCTTGCTTCATTTCGCTCGAGAGTGTCCATGTGAAGTCTTTAGTAGACGAATCATCATATTATGACCAGGGTGACTTATCCTGTCGAGATAAAGCCAATATGTGTCTAAATCCAAGAGATCTTCTCTCATAACTTTATCGGATTTAATAGCTCGAATAGTGACATAGAGTCCACTATAGAGACACATAAACTTCTCTAAGATGCGCTTTTGTTCGCAATCATTAGAGGTATTGTAAAGGAACTCATTTTCTTTCTCTACATGCGATTTTGCATGGAATCCGTTGGTTATTCATAGGGTGCGATTTGCCCTAGGAGCGTAGAGAGTTTCTGTGATAGTAATTAAGGTGCCATTTGGCAAGGGGAACTTGGGCTATTCCGTGTCCTTGAATTAATACTGATGGCCCAGCCATCGTAGTCACAAAGTAACATGCTCAGAATTAAAATGGAGTCATAATGAAAAGAACTCGAAATTTTATTCATAAGCCAACGGAGTACATCATTGTCTCTTAACCATTAGGAGAATCTAATCCAAATGCTAGCTAATGCAAAACAAAGGTAGTCGTTTGACTTCTTTCGGTAATTCCAAAATAAATATGACCAGGTGAGTAGAGAGATGTCGGTGGAGCAAAGCTCGCTTAAGTACCACTTATCTCAAAACCTTCTTAGACATCATACTCATTTTGGATGAGCTTATGTGAAGAAAAACTAAACCAATGGCATTCACTATAATATATGGCAATTGCCTATTACATCTCTTGGAAAAAATAAAGACTTAAATAGAATTGGCGATCTATTGATCCCAGCCAGATTTGTAGTCTTCAACCCTTCACTTTAGATCATTTTCTTGATCTTCTTGTTCACATAGTGAGCTTATCTTGCTTCATAATATGCTTTGTAGGCGGTGACAATTTCTTCACGAGCTCTACAAATTTATGCCCAATGATCGAATACTCCACATCAAGAAGATACATCTCTTTGCTTAGACTCCATTGATTGAGGTGCTTTGAAAGCATCATTTAGATGACTCTTAGTGTTGGTGGCGCCACCAACATGGCCAAAGTCGTTGCCTCCCTATCTCTTTCCACATTGACCTCTTCAGTTCCGTGTTCGTCTATTTTGGCGGTTACCTTCCCAAGTAGAGCGATTATATGGACCAGAACGTCCAGAAGTATCCCTAGGATTAGGGTTTCGCTCTTGGCGCCTTCTTTTAGGGGCGCGAGTATAATTGGATTCTGGAACATGCTCTGTTTCTACAGATCTCAAATTATAGTTCTTTACAAGGATGTTGTCATGCTTTTCAGCGACATTCATAGCTCTAATAAGCTCATGAAGCCTTGTGATCCATCCTGCAGTAACATCGATTCGATAGTTCTTAGCAACCATCAAGGCAAAGACGGGGAAGGTAGAGAGAGTCTTCTCAATCAACATCGCATCTGTGATCTCTTTACCACAGAATTCCATTAAGGATTTAATGCGAAGTGCTTCCGAGTTATAGTCAATAACTGACTTGAAATCACAGAAGCGGGGGCTATACCATCTCACTTCTAGTTCAGGAAATAGGGAGTTACGGACGTTGCCAAATCTTTCTTCAAGTGAGACCCACATCCTTCTGGGGTCTTCTTCATTCATACACTCGTACTGGAGCAAGTTATCCATATGACGAGTCATTAGGATGATGGCTTTTGCCTTATTTGCCTCTAAGACTACTCTATTTGCTTCCAAAGGTTGAGCTTGCTCAACAGTTAGCACGTCCTGGTTAGGCTCGAGAATCGTATCTAGGATTCCATCAGCCTTGAGATGCTGGCGGACATCATGAACCCACCTGTGATATTCAGAGCCAGTTGTTCCCAATGGAGTAAAATCCAATTTGTTCAGGTTATTCATCCTGAAAGAGAACAAGAAAAAGGGTTAGTTTCGGAGCTTAAATGGCTACCACGAAAACATATAAAATTTATGAGCGTAGTCGCTTCCAAGAAATTCGATTCCAAGAGGGGTTGGATTAGATCGAAACAATGACGTAAGTGGTCGATCGTAAATTCTCTACAAACTCTAAGTTTGGAGATCTCAACAAGATTCAAGCTTGAAGTGAGCACGAACCCCCACAGTTCGGCTTAATTAGGTCTCCCCTATAATTAAGAAAGGGGGGAAGAAGAAGGGAGTTTTTAGGTCCCCGAAAAAAAGAAGAGAAAAGAAATAAAAACTTTAAAAACGGGAACTTTTAGTAAAAAAATACATCGAAATAGGTCGCCGGAAAATTTGACCGGAAAAAGTGGTAGAAAAATTGGTCAGAAAAGTAGTAGACCGGATGTTGACCGGCGTTGACCGGATGTTGACCGTGGACTGACATGGCGTGGTTCCTTACTGAAGTGGCGTGGCCCCTGTGCTGACGTGGCAGTATCTGATTATGTGGTTGCTGGCGTGGCAATCTGACGTGGCTGCTGACTTGGCAGAATCTGATGATGGGCTTGGGCTGCGTCAGTGGGCCTGTTTCTGGGCTGGGCCGCCTGCTTCTTCCTTCTCCCTTTTTTTTTTTTTTTTGTTTCTTTGTTCTTTCTGCTAACGTGGGCCTCCTCTTTATTTTTCTCTTTCTTTTCTTTTCTTCCACTCTTCTTCTGTTGGTCTTCTTTTTGCCTTTTGTTTCCTTGCAGCTTTGACTGAAAAGGTTGAAAACGTGGCCCCTACGTGGGCTGCTGGCAGTTTTTTTTTTCTTCTCTTCTCTTTTGCTTTTGATCGAGGAAGCCTTTTTCTTCTCTCTTCTGCCTTCGACCGAGTGCGTCTTCTTCTTCAGGTTTTTTTTTCTTTTCGCTGGCAGGGGATAACCAGCTATAACGTGCAGACGCTTTATGGATGAGACTAACCGGAAGTGAATCGAAGCTAACGCGCACCTTTTTGTTTTTTTTTTTAAGGATTTGAGATTTTATGATTTCAGGGTTAGAACTTCATGCTGATAACGTGTTTTAGAGAAACTGAAATTGAGAGGAAATTGCTGTGTATTCTCATTGATAATATGGGCCTCTTTATATAGAGGATTACAATGCATAGAGTCTGAATCATACAAGGAAAGATAATCATACATTGAATGGATATCTCTAAGATATTCTCCGAGATTATCTATAATTAAAACTCTATTACCACTAGGTCAAGTAACCTAGAGTTTGGGACAGACACATAATCTGGATTTCCTTGAACACTATAAACATTTTACACCTTTCAATGCAATCGAGGATTTATAGCAGGTTCGTTAGAATTAGAATTTAACCTTTTGATCGCTGTCTATTCAACATTATGATGCGCAGAAACAAATATTAGCGTAAACAACCGATCATACATAAAATCACAGATGGATAGTATCACTAACCTGCTAATGTTGTTATGGTCCTGAACGCACAACCCGTAAGGACAAAAGGGCCGCAACACAGTAACCCAACCCATACACTAGAATCCTACAAAGACATCGATCGACGGACTAAAAGGATTGTCTCCTTCACATTTCCGGCCACCGGAATTTAGCATGGACTCGGATTTAATTTATCGCCGCCGACGACTAAATGATTAACGGAGACATATTTAGGTCGCCAGCTCGATCTTTTTTTGCTCATCCTCACCAAATGATTAACGAAGGCAAACCCTAACAGCGCAGCGCGTGCGTGCAGTACACGCACTTTTCAAGACCCCAGGTAACCACTCGCCCAAGTGGCTGGAGGTAGGGCCGAGCCGGGCTAGGCCTTGCTAAATTTTTTAATAATGGCGGGCCGGGCTTTATTAAAAATTGAAGGATCCAAGCCCGTCCATATAAAGCGGGCCTTGCGGGCTTTTTCTGGCCGGGCCTTGCGGGCTTTATTTGTAAATAAATATTTAAAGACACAAATACTTTTTTTTTTAATCAAGCTTTGGAAATTCATTGGATAATGATCAAATACAACCAAAGATAATAGATCTATATTGTACCCAAAAAATCTATATTTATATATAGATACTAATTTATTGATAATTAAATTTTTAAAGACACTAATTTTTTATAAATTTATATTTATACATCATATACTCCAAAGAGCAACATATAGCAATTCAAAGAAAATGAGAAAACCGACCGTTGGATGTGATTATTACAATAAATTATACATGTGGTTAAAAATTTAGTCAATTTCACCATAATTTCAAACTCAATCGGATTAGTCAACCGTAGTCACTTGCATGTTTTCTTGGTTGACTGATGGCGTGATAACCGCAAAAATTGCTTATTTTTTTACATCATGTTTGTAAATATTTCATCGATGGATGTGAGTGGACATAAGATAAAAATTTCAATTTTAATTACAAATACATTGACCAATACCAATTTGCCTCTTAAAGTTGTATAACTTGTACATTGCATTTAAATTGTTGAGGTTCATTCTAAAGCAAACATGAAGTGGAAAACGAATTTGAAAAAACCAACCGTTTGATGGAGAGACTGTAATATTTTATGGTGGTTGTAAAAAATCCAGCTAATTTGGTTTTCGTTTCGAATTCGATCAACTAGGTCAAACCTAGTTACTCTTATAAACCTATATTTATATCACACATACTCCAAAGAGAAACATCTGTTACGTCCCGAACCCAGAATTTTCGATTTTTATTAATTTGACGGTAAATGTCAATTACACTTACTTTTTACTCCGTAATATGATTTTAGTGGCCCTAAAAGTTGACTTTTCGTTCGGGTCATAATTTGAGGAAATGTTCTTCATGGAAGTCGTAGAGGATGTTAAACCGAGAACATGCATACGTGGTTCGTAAAAATCGGAGTTAGTATGCGAAAGTTATAAGCGAAAAACTAAATTTACTATTCCCGGTTACTGTTCATAGTAAAATTCTTTAAATAGGAAGTTACTGTGGTAAGTTTCCAAAATTGGAAACTTACCCGGCCTTTTCTCTCTCCTCTCCCCCGATTTCTTCCTCCTCCAGTTCGGCCGAAACTCCTCCCTCAGAGTTCCTGCGATTCCGGCCGCCCCACGACGAAACCCGGACGTTCCTAGGTTCGCCTCTTCCTCCTCGTCATGCTCATGGTCACATTTCATGGTATCTCGACCGGAGGAGCTCGGAATTGAGCCACAAAGCTCACTGTAGCAGATTGGGTTTTTCGGTGATTTCCGGCGATTTCGGTCGTCTCCGGCCACCAAACCGGTGTCGAAGGTTCGGTTTTCTCCACTGATCATTTCCCCTATGGCCTTGTGTCTCGATTTGCTGTGTAGAAGTCGAATTGTTGAATTGAAATTCTAGGGTTCTTGGATAATTTCTGGGTTTATGTTCATTCGTTAATTTCGACTGGTTTTGATTGTTATTTGGATGTGTTGTAGTTGAATGAAATGATCAGTGAGTAGAATTGATGTTGTGGATGAAATTTGGTGGCCATAGGAGGAGGTTGATTCCGGCGAGTAACCGCCACTCGCCGCCACTGTGGGCGGCGCGTGAGGTGGTGTAGGGCAGGTTTCTGATTGTCGTAATTTGGTTATTAAGTCGATAGTGTAATGTAGTTTGCATATTGGTGACCTCGGATTAATTTTGTGAAGTGTGGATATGGTTTTCGTTATGGTGTGAAATTCATTAATTAATTCACGAATAATCCCTGTATCGGAATTCCTTAATCGGAAGCTCAAAGTAAAGAAATGAAGTTAGAAAAGTGAAATTGGAGATTTTTAAGTAATAATAACAATTGGGATATGGTTTGGTTTTGGTGGATTTAATTTCTATCCGTCCTGTACTTATTGGTTTATGAACGTTATATTGTACAGGACGTGAGGAGGATTCCTACGAAGAGGGTTCGGATCGACGGCAGGCTTAGCCGTATACGGTGAGTGGACGTTTGATTTTAAAGTCATGCATGCAATTAAATTTTCTAAGTTACGAAATTATTTAAAGTATTTATTATTTAATGAGCAAATTATTCGATTTTTGATTATGAAATTAGTTATGGTTCAAATTGCCAATTAGAAGTGGTTATGTTCCGTTTCGAACTTTTTATTAGAAATAATCTTCGATAAGATTATTTCTGAAAATGGAAGTATCATTATTTATTAATAGATTCGGATTTCTCGAAAAATCTTCGGAAAGGGAAGATTTCTTCGAGATTATAAACTTACATGATTTTAATATATTGATTCATAATTTTGAATCATGTTGGGGTGCGGGGTCACGTCATTGGACTAAATTCCTTTCTTGTGAGACTTCGAGGAAATCTCACAAATTCTCGATTTTCATATGGTTTTTACCCACCATACCTGGGTCGATATACTTTATTGCTAGCTAGCCTATTGGTACTCCTCCCTACTTACTTTGTGTTAGTGGGTGAGTAGAGCCGAGCATGGGATGCTCTTGAGTGTGGGACACTCCGACCCGAGCCTTAGCGGCTCACTTTATTTTATTGTATGGTGATGACGTTTTTTCCTCATACCTTTTAAATTATTTACTTATTTGTTTATTCGTCCGACTATCAGGGTCGGTCGAACTTCCCTTAAGCCAGCGGGGCTGGCTTAGTCATGGAGGTGATTTGGAAACCTTTCGTTCCCTATTGCATGCATCAAGAATGTTCTAAACAATAAAAGTGGGAAAGTGAGAAACACTTCTTTCTTGATTAAATATTTTTGTCCACTCACAACTAACGTTTTATCGCTTATTTTCCCCTGGGCTTTTCGGTTTCCTTTGCCCAGTTCGCAGTGTTGCTGTTCGGCGTGGGATCGAGGCTTAGCACCAGTTCTGCCACTTGCCCTTCGTAGGTTAATATTAACCTACCCCATGTAATATATTTTCTTTTATTGTAGATTGCTCTGATAACCCTAAGAGGCTGTATTGTATAAATTCTACTGCCTTACGCTTGGAGTTTGCTTAATAACTGTGATGGTTGTGAAATATTGGATGACTGCTTGTTGTGAGATCTGGGATTTAGAAATATGTGTTTTTGTCGTTTTTCTCACAGGTTGGGTTGTCCACTTTTAAGGGAAGTTCTGTCGAATTTTTCTTAAAAGTGGGCCCCGCAGAGTCCATCTTGAAAATTTGAAAGGATTTTCGGGATGGGTTCTGACAACATCTATCAATTCAAAGAAAATAGGAAAACTGACCTTTGGATTTGATTATTACAATAAATTATGAGTGTGGTTAAAAATTTAGTCAATTTCACCATAGTTTCAAACCCGATCGGATTGGTCAACCGTAGTCGCTTGTATGCTTTCTTGATTGACCGGTGGCGTGATGACCGCAAAACTTGTTTATTTTTTTACATCACGTTTGTAAATATTTCATTGATAGATGTGCATGGACATAAGATAAAAATTTCAATTTTAATTACAAATACATTGACCTATACCAATTTGCCTCTTAAAGTTGTATGACTTATACATTACATTTAAATTGTTGAGGTTCATTCTAAAACAACCATGAAGTGGAAAATGAATTTGTAAAAAAACCAACCGTTTGATAGAGAGATTGTAATATTTTATGGTGGTTGTAAGAAATAAAGCCAATTTGGTTCTCGTTTCGAATTCGATCAACTAGGTCAAACCTAGTTACTCTTATAAACCTATATTTATATATCACATACTCCAAAGAGCAACCTCTATCAATTCAAAGAAAATGAGAAAACCGACCGTTGAATGTGATTATTACAATAAATTATGAGTGTGGTTAAAAATTTAGTCAATTTCACCATAGTTTCAAACCCGATCGGATTGGTCAACCGTAGTCGCTTGTATGTTTTCTTGATTGACCGATGACTTGATAACAGCAAAACATGCTTATTTTTTCACATCATATCTGTAAATATCCTATCGATGGATGTACGTGTACATAAGATAAAAATTTCAATTTTATTACAAAGACGTTGGCTTATATCAATTTGTCACCTAAAGTTATATGACTTGTACATTGCATTTAAAATTATTGATGTCCATTCTAAAGCAACCATGAAGTGGAAGATGAATTTGGAGAAACCAACCGTTCGATGGAAAGATTGTAATGTTTTATAGTGGCTGTAAAAAATCCAGCCAATTTAGTTCTCGTTTCGAATTCGATCAACTAGGTCAAACTTAGTTACTATTATAAACCTATATTTATATATCATACACTCCAAAGAGCAACCTCTATAAATTCAAATAAAATGAAAAAACCGACCGTTGGATGTGATTATTACAACAAATTATGAGTGTGGTAAAAAAATTAGCTAATTTCATCATATTTTCAAATCCGATCTAATTGATCAACCATTGTCACTTGTTTTTTAGAATATACATGCACATATTTTCTATAAAAATATGAGAATTTCCACATACACACATATATATATATATAAATATAAACACACACATACAAACATCTATATCTATATATATATATATATATATAAACACACACACACATATCTATATATCTCTCTCTATATATATATATATATAAGCACAGACACATATCTATTATATATATATATATATATATGTGTGTGTGTATATATATATATATAAACAATCCTTCTTGGCTAAGGATTTCCTTAGTTTTTCTTAGGTACGGATTTCCGGTTTTAACCCACTTTCCGATCACATTTTCACATCTTAACCGTTCAGTTTTTAGGTCATAATGTATAGATCACCTCTGAAAATTTTCAGCCAATTTGGTGATCGTTAAGGTATCCAAAACTGCAATTTACCATTATAAATACGAACGGTTCCAGTTCGACAGATTCGGTCAGTTCGTGTAAATTGCAGTTTTGGATGTCTTAACGATCACCAAATTGGCTGAAATTTTGCAGGGGGATCTATACATTAGGCTCTAAAAACGGAACGGTTAAGATGTGAAAATATGATCGGAAAATGGGTGAAAACACCAAATCCGCACCTAACAAAAACTAAGGACATCCTTACCTGAGAAAAATCCTATATATAAACATACATACATATATATATATATATATATTCACAAACACACACAAATATATATAATATATAAAAAATAGTTTACGGGCTTTTACGGGCCGGGTCTAGGCGGGTTTTTACGGGCCGGGTTTAGCGGACTTTTGACTGGTCGGGCCGGGTTTTCTGGGCTTTTTAGCGGGCCTCCGTCGACCTACTTGACTCGCGGGCTTTTTGATGAGGCCTAGCTGGAGGAAGCTCCGGTAAGAGCAAAATTATTCAAAAATGAGAACTAATCCTAGGGTTCTGCGTTCCACGCATGAAGTGGATCTAAGCTCCACTTTCCACCAAATTTTGAGTCAATGCAAAACATATTGCTCATTTATTTAGTGATACCTGTCTGATACAAGAGGACAGTGACGAATCATATCACTTTCGGCCGCTTTTTTGTCCGTTGTTTTGGGAGCATTTCTTCATGGCAGGATTCATTTGCCTCGCCGAATATATTGAATCATCCGCTGCATCACTTGTATTTTTCTGGTTTTTCTCACCATTGTTCCATTTACTTCCCAACATCATAATGTGGCTATCGTTTTTGATAAGCACCAATTTTCAGATTCAGAATTCAAAAGCTCATTCATCTGATTCATTTCATTAGTCTTTGTCACTTCCTTTCTCTCCTCTTGTGATTTCCTGCACTGCTGGTGTCTTCGTTGACAATAGAGCACGCCATTTTGTGCTGTATGGAGGTCGGAGCATTCGCCTCTAGCAGCGGAGTTTCAGTCCTAACCCCCCAGTAAGAAAAAAGAAGAGAAAAACCACATGTCAAGGTTTGAAAGTGCTGGCTCATTTAGATTCGACCGATGACCAAGCTGGAGGTTCATGTTTCTTCACATTCAGCAGTGTTTTTTTTCCCCTTCTTTATTTGGAATCTGCTTCATATTTTCTCCATCTAAAATTCGTGTTGATAGTGAGCATGGAATCCTCTATCTGGATCATCCCCCAGACAACCAAACCCAATGTGATTTATCAGCAACAATTTTTTTTTTTGTTTTATTGTTTTTTTTTTACACCTTCTCTCTTCCTTCTTTTTGTTGGGCCATCCAAATAGAAAGAAAGCTATGGACCGGGTTACTGTAGCCGGGCCCAAAATGAACTAGGTATAACACAGAACGGTTGTAGGGTTTGAAGTTGAGAGACGCCTGCGGAGAGCTCTTCTGCATCATTCCCTGTAAGTGTTCTTCTTGAATACAGATTGGGTGAATTTTAATGAATACAGATCGGATAGAATTTCAGTTATCTTCAATTTCTTTAAATTAACCAAAGTACTCAAATTGTTGCCTCACTTTTATCTAAACTCTTGTGTTTTCAGCGGCGGAGGCGGAGGCAAAGTTTTTGATGCGCCCCGATCCGTAGTGACAGCTTCCGGCGTCTGTGCTTTGAGGTTAAGGGCGAGGGTGAGTTGGATTTGTATTTCTGTAGAATTGGTGATGAATGGCTGGTTAATTTGACAGTTCAGTGTTTACAGATGCATAGTAGCTTGTGCTTTCTTATTTTAAGTTCATACAAATTGTTAAATAGTATGGTGGCATGCTTTTGCTGAAGCTATAGGAGTTTACTGTTTTTTCTTCTAAAGCATTGCACTCTCATGTCTTTTCTAGTTCAATATTTGTATATATATATGCATTTGAGGGGTTGGGCTTGTAGGTATTGAAATTAATGTCTTTATATCTGTGCTGCATGTTGTAAGTATCTATATGAACTATGGTTCAGTTTTTCTCTTTTGTAGGATACAAATTGCAGATTATTATTGTGGTTCAATTTGTAGTTAAATTGGAGACTATCTCAGGCATCCTTACTTCAAATTTGTCTTAATCTGCTCTAGGTATTCAATTGTGTTGTTTTCTGTGCCTATACATCACTTCTAGATATTACATGCCATAATCATAGGGACTTTGTTACTTTAGAATAACGGAAAAGGGGCTATATCCTTCAAAATCTGAAAAAAGATGAGATGTCATAGCTAAATTAAGGAATGTGCAGTTATGATTGGATTTCTTCATATGTGGGTAACTACTCTTTCTATGACCAAGTTAACATGCATGCGTAAAATCATCAAATGCAAGGAAAGCAAAGCATGTTACCTTCATGATAAGTACTTTTGAAATGGAGGATCTGATTAATCTTAGAATTAAATGGCCCTTCACCAAAGTTTCAACAAACACTATTACTAAACTGCATGACTACACTGAAATTTTTCTGATACAAGGAGAAAAAGAATTCTCAGTTACATTTTCCATTCCTTTTCCACACCATATATTTCCTTGCAAGAGTGCTTTGTCTTGGTTGTCTTTTTGTTCTGTGGATCATACTCTGTGTCTAGAATTTTGGTGTTTGGATTGACTGCTAATAAACTTGATTCTTATAATGCAGACTTCCATGATGCGTACTAAACAGCAGCAATTTGCCCCTACATCACCTGCCTCGAATTTAGAATTGTCTAATGCGGACAGAGCAACATACATACGTGAGAATTGCCGTGCTAACAATCGTGCTACAGCCGAATACCTTCCTCGATCGCAGAGGTAGGAGCTTTAAGTGTTAATTTGCATGTCACACAACTATATTGTAGAAGTTATGGCATGATATGTGTACTGTTGTAATACATACATGGTGTGGTGTTGGGAAATTTTTGGTGGCATGGATTTAAGGTGTTGTTCTTCATAATGATACCATGAAACTTTTAGTTTTGGATTCAATTTCTCTTACATCATGTTATCACATTTTGCAAAGTAAAAAAATTCTCTTTGTACAGCAAAAACTGGTGGATACGATGGTTCTCAGGATGTTGCCCATGTTGGTGTAGATGACGCAGTTTTGCTGTATAGTGAAGAGCAACCTGGATAATGGGATAAGTTTTCCTGGGTCTAGAAATGTTTAAAATTTTGCAGGCAATTTAGTTCTTGTTCTTGTTCCTCCTTGTTCTGATGAATTGTCAAATTGATAATCTGGGAAATATTGAACTTAAGTTGAATTGGAAAATTGAAATTTGAAATTTTGAATTGGTATTGTTCATTAGTTCTACGACTACTGATGGTCAATTTATTTTTGTCTTACTGATAATATGATATCAACTGAAAATTTGGTAAAGGCGTAAAGCTGCGAACTTGGAAATTTGGTCAAGCTGCAAATCTGGAAATTTATTTTGTTGGCTTGTTTATGTTTTCGTTATTTGAAGAAATTTGTGGTGTTCTGTTAGTTTGAGACTTTGAGGTCAGATTGTTCTCTTAAGGGAAGATTCGTCTGTTCTAAAATGGACTTAGGGTCAGATTGTTGACATTGTTGATCATTTGATTGTATATTTGACTATTTGTAAATGATGTTCCAATTATGGCTCGTACAGAATGTATCCATTTGTCTTAGATTCTTATCAGATTGTTCCAATTAAGGTCAGATTGTTCTAAAACAGACTATCAGATTGTTCCAACTCTAAAACAGAACAGACTAAATTTAAACATCTGAGTCTTTGAGAATGCAGTCGTAAATTTTTTATTTTTTTATTTTTTTTAGTTTTGTGATTAATATTTGATAGGGGAAAGCTTGATGGCATCCTCCAGAGGATCTAATGCTATGAGCGAAAGTTATAAAAATAAAATAAAAATTGAAAAATACAAAACCGCCTCGGCGTCCGGGAGCTAATCACCTGACCACGCACCTGGCGATTTTCAAATCTTGTTCATTTATTTGAATTTGTGTTGGAGATTTAGTTAGGATATAGAGCCTTGAATTTTGGTTTTGTTTTAACGTATGAATTTGATTTTTTTTTTTTGTATTTGTATTTGTATTTGGTAGAATCAGAGATTCCATTAGGGAGTGGCTGTATTTGGTCGGTGGAATTAAGGATTCGATTTGGACGCTGGGGATCACTTGATTACCTATGTCCCAATTTTGATATTGAAGTATTAAACTCGTATTTTTGACCCGCTGATTATTTTTGAGTGGATCAGTGGATGGTATAAATTGGTACCTGGCTAAGTGAGACATGTACTTGGTTTTTGGATACCTTGTTGCGAGGTTGGCGAGCTTGCTTCCTATCTTGGTGAGGCCCATAACTGATGTCGTAACGGGGATATTACTTCCATGCTCTTCGGTTTGCTTGTGGAACCTTTGGGTTAAATTTATTGAGCTTCTTTCCTTGTTTTCCTCGTGGCTTGTGTTCAACCCCCTTCAAATCTCCTGCTAGTCTACTACAACCAGGAGCTACTCTTCTTGGATTGTTGTGACATGTCACGTCCCGAATTTTAGAATAAAAATTCAAAATCCGAAACATGAATTACTACAACTTAAAATAAACAAAATGAAAATTTTTACAAAATAACAATCTTATCACACGAAATAAAATCAAAACCGAATTTAGTCTCGGTTAATTATTACAACTCAAATACAAAATTAACTGTAAAGCTCTAAATGAGCATACACACCTCACAACTCAATGAAATAAAAATAACTGCTGTAACACCTAAGCAGCTCGGTCACCTCCCTGGTTATCCTGACCTGCAAGAATATACGCTACACCATTTGAATAATGTATCGGGATTGCAACAACACAAAACCCGATAATCTTATGAAAGCTCGTATGAGTAAAAGAAATGACTGTTGTTTAATTAAATCATGATTATTTCCACTCAAATCAACACTCAACAATTTCCACATCCACAAGAAGCCAACAATCTCAATAAATCAACAAATCAACACCAAACTCTAACTCACATCTTTCTTCACAAAACCTCAACATCGTATTTATAAAAATACGGTATTTGACAGACTAGAGCTCTAACTGAATCGTAGCCCGTCACCTGGCATAGGTTATGACATCTGACATTTTTATCTTTATCGTATTTCATCAATATGTATACCTTTATACATATTTAGAACGTCCAATAATTATACATACTCAACCAATCGTATCCCATCATCCAACTAGGATTAGAGCGTCCGATTCTCCCATACCGGTCACCACATTGACTCTAAATCCATAAACGAGCACAACCATGTATTATCACATAATGAATTCAACTCATCCAAGATACACAATATTATTATGGAAATTAAACATTTGAAATAAAATCCAAATCATCATATCAACACTCGATTTCACACCAATCAATATATATATTCCACGTAAATATATATATATATATATATATACGTAATCACCCACTCAGGAATGACCACTAATACCATCTATAGTTCACACAATAAAATCGTGAAATTCATTTTACTTACCAATGGACCGTAGCGATCAAGTCTATGTGATTTCTAAAAACAAATATTTAAACCACAAAATTTTTCACACAATATTCCAAATATCAAACTTTAGACAAATTGTTATCACTCAATCCGTTTGGTAATTCCAATAAAATATGATCAGGAAAGTAGAGAGATGTTGGTGGAGCGAGGCTCGTTTAAATACCCCGATCTCAATTGCTTTCCTAGACATCATACTTCATTGGATACGCCCCACATAAGAAGGAGTTTAATACAATTGTTATTTATTAACTAAGGCACATTTGCCATTCTTGGAAAATAGAAATAGGATTATTCTAATCAAAGTATGTGGCATCCTCGTGCTCTTCATTTACAACTTTGAAGTCCTCAATGGTGAGATTGACATCTTCACTATTTTCATCTTCGGTAAGGTTGGCTTCTTGCTCTCTTGCTTCCATGTACTCCTTATAGCGTGCAGCTAATTGGGTACTTGCATGACATTGTTTAAACCAATGCTCGATTGATCCACATCGATGACACATGTCATTGTGGTTACCTCCCTTCATTTAAGGTGCAGGTTGTGCACGTTGTGGATATTCTCTAGGAGGGTTGCTGCTACTACCATAGCGCATAGTGCTACTACCATAGCGCATAGTGCGACCACCACGGCTCATGGTGCTATTTCCACGGCCGGTGTTGCCATATCTCCCTCTTCCACTTGTGGAGTTACCATCACGTGTGCCCGCTCTAAAGTTGCAGTTTCCTTCTTTATTGGGGTGGTTATATGGACATGTTCGTCCTTCATGTCCCCTATTATTAGGGTACACATGTCCCCTATTGCTAGGGTACCGCTCCTTGTGCCCTCTCTTGGGTGCATTATAATTTGCCTCACGAATGCTCTTGGTTCCAATGAGTCTTGAATTATAATTCTTTATGAGAATATTGTCTTGCTTTTCGGCTACCGACAAAACATTAATGAGCTCATTGAACCTCGTAATTCGTCCAGCATTTACTTCAGTGTCATACTGCTTTGATAACAAAATTGCTGCAACGGGGAAGGTGGAGAGAGTTTTCTCAATTAGCTCTTCTTCTGTGAGGGGTTTTTGACAGAACCTCAACATGGATTTGAGACGAAGAGCTTCTGAATTTTACTCAGCAATAGACTTGAAGTCGGAGAAGCGTACATCGTTCAACTGAACCTTCAAGTCATGGAGGAGGGAATCTTGGATATTGTTAAAGCGCTCTTGTAGCGTCTCCCATAGATCCTTTGCATCTTTGATGGACATGTACTCTAATCTGAGTGCTTTGTCCATATGACGTCGCATCAAGATGATTGCTTGTGCATGCCTCTTGGGTGTTCGAGGGAACGCAAGGGCCGGGTCTGGTGCATGGATGATTGGCAATATCCCTTTCGATGTGAGATGGTTCTCAACGTCGGTTTTCTAGCTATGGCAATCCGAACCTGTTGAGTCAAGGATTTGAAAATCGAGTCTAGGTTCATTCGACATCCTTGAAGATAAGAAGAAAATATTAGTTTCGGTGTTTAAACTTCCACGAAAAATAATAAGATTTCCGAGCTATGCTACTAAGAAATCAATTTTCAAGAATCATTGTGAACACTCTTAGTTCATTGATTACGAACGCTCTTAGTTCGTTTAGCGTGAATTTCTATAATTCTACTTTTGATTGTAAGTTCCCGAGAAATAGGAAAAAGGAGAGAAAATGAATAAAAACTCAAAAACATGAACTTTTAATAAAGAATACCTTGAAATAGTGTGGCCGGAAAAATTATCGGAGGTGATCCGAAGGATCGTTGGGAAAAATCGAGAAAAATCGTCCGAAAAGTCGACGGAAAAGTCACCGGAAAAATGTCGAAACGTCGTCGGAAAGTCACCCCGCAGATCTGTCGACAGATGTGTCGGTAGCTGCTCGGCAGTTAGCTCGGCAGCTGCTGCGCAGCGTCTCGGCAACTGTTGTGCAGCTTTCGGCAGGACCCGGCAGGTCTCCGTAGGACCTCGGCAGCACCCGACAGAGGTCCGGTTCGTGCTCACAGCTTCCGACTGCCGGTTTCGGCGATTCTGAGACCGGTTCCGGGCTTTTGGAATCAAGGACTTTGATATGAGCTAGGGTTTGAGGATTTTTTAAAGGTTTTTGAAAAAATGACTTCGATTGATGATGAACTCTTCTCTCGTTAATTTTCTATTCTAATTCTAGAGCAACTTCGTGCTGATAACGTGTTTAAGAACAAGCTAAATTGACACACAGAGAGAGAGAGTAATATTTCAGAGAGAATGAAGATTTCAAGTATGTTTATTCATCTCATACAATATGGTATTTATAGGAATACATTTATAGTGTGAAAGCTCAAAGAGAAAATCAAAATGATAACTATCTTAATGATGAATTCTGTCATGCTTATTGCCCATTAGTAAAGCATGTTTACATAAGTCTTCATACACTCAAGTACCTATGTTTATATGCTCAAGTACCTATCTATACATTTTAAGTATTTGTTACATGATATAGACATACATAATATTATACATTTATACTACAACATTCGACGAATAACGAACAATCACTGTCCAAAAGCCCCTCCAAACAGTAAGTAGGAACAGCCCCCATAAGTGATGCAACTGTTTTTTTTTTTCGTGTCGTGATTATGATTTTACTCCCTGGTGCACCAACTGTGAAGGGGAGACTTATCCCAGCTTTCATTGTAACCTCCCGACCTTAATTAATAGAAGAGAAAAAAATAAGACAACACCATCTACTAGATCCATACCTGGATCAATATTGATTGTATCCATTAAAATCAAGAAAAGAAAAATCGAAACCTTTGATTCACCGGTCATGGTCGCAACATGACCAACGATTGCTTCACCGCCCCTGAAGAAACGATCAACACCGGTCATGTCTCTTTTCTGGTGGCCAGACCGTGGCCGCCGATGGCGGCTCCGGAGGAAGGAAAGTAAAGAGAGAGAAGCAAAGGACGTTCAAGAGAGAGATCGAGTCCTTCTGTTTTTTTTTTTTTTTTTTTGTTCTCTCCTTCACCTCCCCATTTCTCCATCCTTCTCCCTCCTTCTAAGTCCATTTTCTTTATTTATGTGGATTACCAATGTCGACAAACATATCAACGGCTCATAATTTGCCACATGTATTTCTTCAACACCATGTTTGGATGGACAATCACATAGTAAAATCCTTATTACTAATGGATGACAAGGGCAAGAAAAATTTTAATTATTTCAGCCTTAAAATGACTCTCAAGATCCATTGAGATAATAATAAAATATTTATTACATTTTCTCATGGTCTCATGATCTTTCTTTTGCAAGAAAGACTTGTCACTGATAATTTACGAGCATTTCAATGTATAAACTTTACTTTATTCTTTATATTTTTATTTTTAGTTTTTTTTTTATTTTTATTTATTCTTTATTTTTAAAATATTACAAACCCAACCGCTTAAAAAAAATTTCGTCCTCGTAATTTACGAGCATTTCAAAGTATTACAAACCCAACCGCTTAAAAAAAATTTCGTCCTCGAAATTTAGAATGGTATAACATAATCCGAACTCTATAGTTAGAAGATAGCTCTTGATCTGAGTGAATCACTCAATCCAAGCAGTACTGTAATTTCCTGCATAACTGACATTTTAGTTTCCAATTACTAATTTCCTGCATATTTTGCCCGTCCAATAATTTTAGGGACTGTTTTTAATGATAACACAAACTTATGATGCCATGTATATTGCATCACCTATATGTCCTACATATTTTGTTTTTAGTCTACAGAAATCTGGATCGTCTCTATTTCCTCTCGATAAATTAGTTTAATAGGAAAAGCATGTAAAGCTTGTTCCAGTAATTCGCAATCAGTACCCTTGCAGGCTTGCATTTGCATATAAACATCATGCTTTCTGATCCATCCCTGTTCCTTAGGATGCTAAAACTACATCATTGTACGACACAAACATTGTATGCCATTATCTTATTCTGTGTCGTTCATGCGGTACAGAGCATGACATCTCCTAAACAATAGTCCCTAATCCAAATTATTCACACTAGTGGCGAAAGGAGCAAAGTCTTGAGTCATAATTCAAACGCAACTGGATATTAGAATTGCATTTTGTTCCTTTGAAAATTAATAGTTGGATATGCATTTTACCACAGAACTCCAGGTTGCCATAAGCAACCATTGTTCTCATACCGTTTACTGCCAATTTACATTCATAAAAACTACCACTAATTATGGATCATCTTCAGCTACTTTACCCAAAGCCTTATGCATATTCAGAAGCTATAAAATTGCTCTAACTCAAATAATCAACATATTTAATCACACTTATTCTTGTAACACTGACCATATCTTCATGGTATCATTTTCCATTATGCCAAACACAGCTAACAGATCCAATAGATTCATCAAAACTGAAAATAATTGAGTTGTCCATTGCATTCTTTGGTTATTCTCACAATTACCTTTTCTTTCATATCAGAACGCATCATCTTTGACAATTATTTGATCCAAATAGCCAAGTCCAATGTGTTCATCGAGTTTGGCCATTGGCAACATTCATTCAGCATGCTTCTTATGAATTTGTCAAATAACAATCTCTTTCTTCACTCTTTTTCCCGGTTAGAGCCCATTGCTCGCATTAAGGCCACCGAACACACCCCGTACTAAGTGGATTCCGGATTGGGTTTTGGGTCTTTCACCCTAGGGAGGCACAATCCCTACTTAGTTATCCGCTCGAATCCACGAGCCCCAATCGGGTTTGGGGTCTTTCACCTAAGGGAACTCGATCCCTCCTTACTTATATCCCTGGCCTAACCGGATCAAATTCATTAGAGCTCCAATCATTCTTTACATTCAATTGGATTCTGCCACTGTTCTCAAACTCATTGGATATCAAGGTATAATTGAATAAAAGAACATACTTACAACTGTAAAAGTAGTATAGAAACTAAGAGGAGGAATTTACCTGAATATATCTGCTTCCCAGAGATTACTGCATCCTTTTAAGGCTTCCAGTTCCGCGTACTGAATCATTACATATAATTTACATAGACAAACTCTTAAAACAGATGATACATTGGTATGGCTACATATACAAGTACAAGAGACAGCATCGTAAACTTTCAGAAACTAACAAATGAAGTCTGCCCTATATACAACAGTGAGGAGAACAAGCACCTCACAAGAACAGTCCACTCCGAAAAAAAAAAAAAAAAAACTTTGTTAAATGATCAACAGAGTGTTAGTTCCACAAAAATTAAATGTACCAAGATTCAAATGCTGCATCATGAAATAGGGCAAGTGATAAAGAATATCCGGAATTGATGCAGTTCATATAAACAAGAACATTTACCTGCATCCCAGACTCATTGTGTCCTTTACAACAGCCCAATATCAAAATATATAAATACATATCCAGAGAGATAAAAGATAATAAGCAACTAGCAGCATTGCTTTCGGCACCCATATATGATAGAAGCAAATAATCAAGCCTTCATCACAGCACCCATAACCAACCAAATAATAGCAAAGTAAAGCAATCAAGAACACTGATATAATATCTCAATTATATGACAAACAAGCAGGGACTTAATTTAGTTCTAAAAAGCAATGCCTTACTGGGGCGTTCTCTACACCTTGGATCTGTGTCTTGTACGATCCTTGATGCTTTGCATCAACAATATACATTAAAGTGTACAGAAATATGTGTGTGTGTGTGTATATATATATAGGTAAACCACAAGACTACCCTTAATAAGGAGAAACAACAACTGAACCACACCAACTGTGTGAAAAAGATCAGAAACCAATAGCTCCCCAAAATGAAAATGTCATCAATTCCATCTTTTAAATTAAATAAGTGTGCAAATAATCAAGTTACCGTAATATGATGTAATCAAGATAAAACAAAGTAGCACACCACCACCTTCTCTTTGTACACCGATTATGTGTTCAACTTCCTAATCTAATAATCAAACTCCCGTCAAAACTAGGCTCAGCAAGCAGCAACCCAATTCAACCCAAGTTAATAATAACTTAATAAGCTTAACTGCACTCTCTCATGTTAATACTTACTAGTTAATAGTGATACAAACTTCCTTCAGATTTGAAAAAAAAAAAAATTCAATATCTACAACATAGAACAACTACCATAGCACCATGATGAGAGCAATTAATGATGTGGAAAATTATACACGCACCCAGCAGCAAGAATATCCAAGAACCAAATGTGTAAAAATTAAAACTTCAGCAAATACCAAACCAGCAAAACAATATGGTGAGAGTAGAAACTGAGTCGATCTAACACAGAGACTCCAAAAACTAAGCCAAAGAGTTCTCCTGAAGATTTGAGTCTAAAACTGAGTAAAATTGAAACAACCTCTTAAATTTGGTATCAATGAATCAATGAAAAAAAGTTTACACCAAAACCCAAAAACCTTGATGGATACTCGCAAAATTATGAAAACCCATCCCACGAGTCCATTGTAGCCCGAAGTCTATCCCCTAGAAATCATTTCCCCGCTCTGTTACCATTTGTAACATCCCGACCCGAATTAATAGAAGAGAAAAAATAAGACAACACCATCTACTAGATCCATACCTGGATCAATATTGATTGTATCCATTAAAATCAGGAAAAGAAAAGTCGAAACCTTTGATTCACCGGTCATGGTCGCAACATGACCAACGATTGCTTCACCGCCCCTGAAGAAACGATCAACACCGGTCATGTCTCTTTTCTGGTGGCCAGACCGTGGCCGCCGATGGCGGCTCCGGAGGAAGGAAAGTAAAGAGAGAGAAGCAAAGGACGTTCAAGAGAGAGATCAAGTCTTCTCTGTTAGGAGTGTTACTCCCCCGGTTTGAGAGAGATCGAGTCCCTCTGTTTTTGTTTTTTTTTTTTTGTTCTCTCCTTCACCTCCCCATTTCTTCATCCTTCTCCCTCCTTCCAAATCCATTTTTTT
Source organism: Rosa persica (assembly GCA_025331145.1). Classification (NCBI taxonomy): domain Eukaryota; kingdom Viridiplantae; phylum Streptophyta; class Magnoliopsida; order Rosales; family Rosaceae; genus Rosa; species Rosa persica. Next base: position 145,066 of record WFKR01000100.1, on the reverse strand, counting down.
TATTTATGTGGTTTACCAATGTCGACAAACATATCAACGGCTCATAATTTGCCACATGTATTTCCTCAACACCATGTTTGGATGGACAATCACATAGTAAAATCCTTATTAATAATGGATGACAAGGGCAAGAAAAAATTAAATTATTTCAGCCTTAAAATGACTCTCAACATGCGTTGAGATAATGAGAAAATATTCATTACATTTTCTCATGGTCTCATGATCTTTCTTTTGCAAGAAAGACTTGTCACTAATAATTTACGAGCATTTTAATATATAACTTTACTTTATTTTTTATATTTTTATTTTTATTTATTTTTTATTTTTTTAAATGTCTCAGGTATTACATTCATACTTCTCGTTCCAGACATCATCCAGAACAAAAAGAAATTTCTTGCCCTTCAACCGTATTTTCAGTTGTTCTTGAAGCAATTCCAAATTGTTTGTGCTACAACTTGATTTAGTCACAGACTCAACCAATGTACTAAAAGGCACGCCCTAGGCGCGCTTCAAAGCTTGAAAGGCATAATTTTGCCTTCAAAACGCCTCTTTTTTGGTAGCAACACACAAAGCGTACGCTTAAGGCGCGGAATGCGTAAAAAGCGTGAAAAAGGTGGTGAAAGGGTACACGTCAATGAATGCTACAGTAATCCAAATAGTGAAATCACTACTACAAAAAGTGCATCACACAACGGTGAAAATCTGTTGTGTAATGTGGACCATGTCTGTCGTCTATCTCGGTGTTGTGTGATGAGCACACTCCAACAACGGTGAAACACCGTTGTGTGTATTTAGTAGACACAATGCTTCAATTATAACCGTTGCACCGATTCTGCGCATGCCAATGCCAGAAATTGGATGCGGCGCATGCAATTGTTGTTTCGATGGTGGTCAGACAACATAAGTAAGTACACGCTGTTGTTGGTTAACTTCTCATACAACAGAAAAATATGGAAACTGTTGTTGGTTGGTCCATCACACAACAAATATCATAAAATAATTGTTGTATATGTGAGGCTCAGTGTTGAATTCTTCACAATTCATACAACATATTGTTTCTATACCATTATATGATTTAAGATTGGACAACTGATATCTATTCTTTCTGTTATATGAATACTAATGAAACAACAAAATTTTATAGATATCGTTGTGTGATTTAACATTGGACAACTAATACTCAATTGTTCTGTTGTGTGAATATTAAAGAGACAACAAAATTTTTTAGGGGCAGTTGTGTGATTAAAAATGATTTGTTGTGTGATTAACGATATATATGTATTCTACAACGTAATGTAATTCACTGTTGTTTGATCATCATTAGCTCTTTACCTGAAATATTTGCACAAAAATAATGCTCAATATGAGATTTAGACATTGAAATACTCTAATTCAACCATCTAATGTACCAAAGGAGCTAGCATTTGTCAATCATCTATACATTCATGTATCCATACCGTACAAAAGGCATTCTAGCTAGTTTAATGGCTGCTGCATTCTAGCTAATTACATTGAAAGATAGCAAAAGCTGAAATAATCAAATGTGATAGAGAGAAATTTGCCACTAAAGTTCTCTCATACTTGCATAGTGTAGTGCCAAGACAGCAGCACCTAGTGCGTCGGGTGGAGCATCCAACAGCTTGTCCTCCAGTTCCAACTTTTTCAGAATGATCTCCTTGAGCTTACTTGACTTGAGCTGCTCCAAGTTTTACACTTCAGTCTTAACCTGCAGAAAGAAAGTGAATACTATTAATTAGCTCATATAGAATAGAGAACTCTAATTTTTGGTACAGCTCATCATTAAGTTCCAAACCTAGCAGATACTTAGTATAGTTTAGTAACATCAATAACGTATTCACGATCAACTAAATCCAACAAAAAAGCTCATCATTAAGTTCCAAACCCAGCAGATAGTATAGTTTAGTAACATCAATAACGTATTCACAATCAATTAAATCCAGCAAGAAAGCTCAGTACCGCACACCAATCATAAACAAATTAAGACATTCCCAATCCAAACTGGTGGAGGAAAGAACCCAACTTTGGTTCAGCTCAGTCATCATAAAAGGATAGCAAGCTTGGGCATCAAAAATATCATTCGACTATCCACGGGTTAGGTGAGTTTATTATAAAAAGATGGGTAAAGTGAAAAGTATTTATGTTTTATTTTTCTTTGACCTGTTGCGTGTTACGTGCTTGGTCATCAGCTCATGGTTAAAAGATATCTATTTTTTTCAAGTGTTATAAATTAAAATTCTACCAACTACCTTCATGAAGGTGCTATTACACTTTTCTTGTGAACATGTAATATATATGGCTTGACCAAGAAAATGAGTTAGCTACTGTGAGAAACAAAAGAATCCTGACATTGTTTTTGGCAAGACAGTGAACATGGACATAATTCATAAAAAAAAAATAGTAATAATAATAATAATAGTAATAATAAAAGCATCTAAAAAGTGCAAATCAATAATTTTTACATGAGAGAACAGATTCAAGTAGCCACGTAGTTAGAGAACCTTGAAGAATTTCAAGAAAAAGAATTTGACATTGTACCTTATCAACATCTTTTTGATATATTTGATTATGCAGAGGCATTTTCATCCATCCTGGAGTGGAGTTCATGCAGCTGCCTTTGGCGATCAGCATCTAATGACTTTATATTCATGATCCCAGGTCTTAAAAGAGCCCTACATAGGTACTGAAACAAGTCAGAACTGGAGTAGCTCAAAACAGTAACATTTTTACCTTGTAATCAAATTAGTAGGTTGCATTACACCGGGAGACATTCTGGATATCAAACTTAAGTAGCGCAGCTTGAATGTTGGTCAAAACTTACCTCAGCATGCACCAAAAGACTAAGAAGGCAAGGACACTCTTTGTTGATCTTTCCTGCATAAGACATCATTATAATACATATAAAGGATGGTCCCAAATGGGAAACAAATATGAAGTTCTACGATAAACAAAACAATGCAACATCAGGCAATTTTGATTCCAGAGTGACCACATGACTCAAGTCCAACAAAATAGATTCAAAATATATTAGTTGAAACATATGACTGTGGGTCTAAAAAGGACTGACAAAACCAAGGAATCAAACCCTTGAAGAATAAAGGTCAGAATGGGATTGCAACAGGTCTACAATTGACAGTTGTGAAAAGACCATATGTTCATGTTTAAGTATCAAAGCATCACCAGAGAACAGAAATCAACAACTACATAATTCAAGTGAGTTAAGTATCAAAGCATCTACTCATAATTGACCATTATTGTAACTATGTAAGAAACATCAAGCAAAACCAACAGAGCCCTGCACATTTACCTCCTCAAGGGAATTGCAATTGACAGCAATTCTGGAATATCCTGTCCAACTTCCTTTGACCCCCATAACCCAGCTGCAGCGGATTGGAATACTGTGATGATGGATAGGATGGCTGCTGGAGTGGATATCCCTGAGTTTCTTGTCCATAATCTTGCAGCGGCGGCGGATATGAATACTGTGATGGAGGATTGGTGAGGTGCATAGCCCTGACTATCTCCATATGGTGATTGAACTGGAGGATATCCACTCCGCGAAGAAGAAGACAACCTAGACCCGTAACTATTCTGCCTCAAACTCCCATCCTCCTTTGAACTTCTCCTACCCATATCTAAACAAACCCTCCTCACAATGCAGCCCACGAAATCAACCCGAAAATCGACACCTACCAAAAACTCAGAAATCTCAGAAACTTTGATTGCAGCAGATCCTAAACCTATATATAGAAACAGAAAAATCACAGTCCTAGAAGCTTTGTTGATTTTCCTGCACACCAAATAAAGCTACCCAACTAAGGAAACGGTGTTGGACACAACTCTGGTTTCATGTAAGACACTCAAAGACTCGGTTGGGGAAATGTAACATAGTTGAACTACCCATCAAGATAACCAGTATCCCCCAGAAATGTAAATTTGAATAGAATTAAAAACCCAAGCTATCCAATTGAACACACAGAAACAATCGTACTCGTACCTATCTGTGTTTAAGGAAGAAGGTCTCTGAAACATGGTGACCAGTCCCAGCCAAGTCTTGCAGTTATTGGTAGGGTGAAAGTGATGGTGGATCTATCTTGCTAGCGACCTCCATGATCACATCGTTAAACGCTTTCATATAATCACTCAGATTTCTCAGAATCCTGAATTTGAAATTCCCAAATTGAAAATCAAATTAGGATTTGCCAGAAAACCTAGAAAAAATTGGAGCTATTAAGCTAGTGCAGTAGAGAAAATTGAACTGATCACTGCCAAGGTCGCCGAAGGACTGAAGGAGTGGAGATCGAAGATGTTGACGATGAGGCGGTGGTCCTTGCGGTTGAGGACGGCCTTGATGTAGTCCATGTACGTCTGCGAAATTGTGGTGACGTGGACTTTCTCGTCGCAAGCCCAGCACATTAACGCCTCGTAGACACAGCACAACACGTTCACTTTCGCTGTCTTGCTCACCTTTCTCTTATGCATATCTTCAATTAACCCTAGCCCGAGGAGCAGGAAGAGGAGGATGGGAGAGAGAGAGAAGATCTGGGGCACTCTATCTCCTCCGTTGTCGAAGAGGATTTGGATTTCAGGGGAGAAAGAATAGAAGCAACAAAGGACAGTGGACGAAGAGGATTTGAATTTTGGGGGAGAAACAAAGGAGCTGGAAGTCTGGCACTGAGAATAGGTTTTGTCGTGAGCGGCTTGGGCTTAAGAGTCTTTTTGTTTGAGAGAGAGGGAAAGAATAGGTTTAGGTCTATCTTTATTTTCTTCTTTTCTTTGACTCCGGTGGCAATGTGGCATTCTTTGTTCCTCCCATGCCACAACAGACAATTAAAAAACCGTTGTAAGAGAGCATACGTTCAAAGATATGTGAGGAATGAGGGTGGGAAATTTGCCGCCTGCCTAGATATGGTAGGAGGTATTCAAATCGATTTGAATCAAAATGAAAATATTGCTACCGCCTATGTTTCTCATTCATACAACAGAATGGTAATATCTGTTGTACAAGATATTTCCACAACAGAAAATATATAATTGTGTTACGTGATAAAATTGGTGAAGTTGTCTTGAGAGGGAATTATGAGTTCAGTGATGGCGGAATATCTTCCGCTAAATTTTGCATTATTTATACAACAGAACGTGCATAATTGTGTTGTGTGATAAAATTCTAACGAAAAAGTTTTCAATTTGGTAGCATTCACACAACAGAACTTCATTAACAGCATTATACAATTAAGTTCACGTTATCAGACATTGGTAAATTTTTATTCTCTTGTCTAATAGACGTTGTGTGATGCAGTTTTTGTAATAGTGAATCCATGATTTTTCATCAGCCATGACTACTCTGAATGCTGTTGCAATATGAAATTATGAATAATGAAATCTATGGTTTCCCAGCCATGGCTACTCTGAACATAGACCGGCCTCTCCTTGATTCTTTTCTAGGTTTGAAATACGTATGAATATGGTTTGAGATCGTGTTCTCTGCAAGTTATGATAAATACTAGCTAATGGAAGATAAACTCCTTTTATCCCTTATTGAAAAAAGAAAAAAATAAAAAAAAGAAAGAAAGAGAACAGGATAGGGTTTAAGAATCTGCTCTTGGCATGGAGTTGGGATAGGGATGAAAGGAAGATACGTTTAAACAAGAAAAATAAAAAGATAAGGATAAAGACCAAGTCTACCAAATAACTGGAAAAAAGCGTTAGAGATTAGGTCGACCAATAATTATCAGTGAATAAAATTGTTTCCTTACATTATTAATGGTTTATAATTATAATATATGTATCATTTTCATATAATGAAAAGCTTACGCCTCATCAAGGCTTCTCCAAAATGCCTCGGGATATGCCTCAGCGTTCTAATACATTGGACTCAACAAGTGTAGTCTTCCAAATACCTCCCATGCCTACAACTGGAATTATAGAAACCCCATCATCATTTTCACCCAATTTCAGCAAAGTAATTATCTCCTCCTTATCAGATTCTCTACCATAAACATGAGATTCATCACCCAACAATGGAGTCGTGGCTCATCTGTCAAAACCTGATTCTATACCGCCAGAATCTTCTCTCAAACGAAGTATATCTTTCTGTTTCGCAATCTGTTCCAATATATCTATAATCTTTATCATCTTCGGCTCTACACGTTCTCTAAAAGGATCAAGAGTATTAGCAATATCTTTGATCTTAAAGTCTATCCGTTCTTTGATCTTAGAATTCCATACCTCATGTTTGCTGTTTTGTGATTCAAGAGCATCATTTGCGATGTCATCCAATATGTCCTCGGCATCATAAGCTGCAACTCTGACCTCCTCGAGCCAAGCTTTGACATTGGAGTACTGGACTTGCTTCTCCTCAGCATGATTGAGAAATGAATGAATGACAAACAGGTTTCTCTTGAGCTTTACTAGCAGGGAGTCATCGATTTCCCACTTGAGTAAGAAATCTATGACATCTCGAGTGGCCAACTTGTTAAGGAGGATGCTTATAGAAGCAGATTCAAGTGCTCGAACAATAGGCATAACTGAAGACTTGGTTTCTGATTCTGAGGAAATAAGCAGAAAGAGAGAGGAGGATCAGATGATATGCTAGAGACAGAAATGGAGAAAGCCAGGCAAAGGTTTCAACTTTCAAAAGCTACCATGTTGTCAAGTGGTTCTTATGTATTAATTCAACTTGTGATTAAATATGTATCGTCGACCAAGTCTAACAACTTTGATTCAATATATTAGTGCTAAATGTGGGTTGAAAACAATTGATGACCCCATCCCTTACTGAGGACAAAAGCAAGCTATTGTAAACCCTTATAATTAACTCAAGCTTAGTTTACTAGAGTTACCAGGTCTTTAAGTTGCAAGTCAAGTCTTTTCTGAGTAAATGTGTCAACTTTGATCCTAAAATTAATCCAGTAAATGAAAAATAAGAGAAGTAAATGCTTGTCTTCAGCTGGGTATTCATTGATTGGATGTACCTACCTCAAACAAGTCCTTCAATGGCAGAAGTGGTTGCAGAGTCCATATTCTAAATATTATTGTACATATAAAATGTTGAACCAACAAAGATTAGAAAACTCAGCCTACTAACGCTGAACAAAGAAAACTCTTTTGCAGACACTAACATGGAATGAAAGGTTGCTACTTTTGAGAAACCATTGAAAGCCAAAAAAAAAAAAAAAACACATGCAAGCGGAACCGATAAACCACTTGACTTTTTGGAGAAGATTCACGGCGGCGTTTCGAGGGTTCCTTCGGGTGGCCGGCGGCATTTTTGGCGTCCCCACATCTCTGCGAGCATACACAAACTGGCTATCAACATTGGGCCTCCTGTTTTTATTTTCTGTAGTCAGCACTTTTGGGCGTATCTTTCTTTCCTTTCCTGCACCTTGGGCTTTTCTTTCAAAATCCACTTCAATTCTCACACTTCACTTGGTGATTATGAGTGAGACCGCAATTATGGTAATGAACTAATTATGCTTGGCAGCCCTAGCACAGCCTCTCTCATGCGATTGCTCGGTGCTTGCAGCGGCTATTGCACGTTCAAGTGAAGATTTGTCAGAAGTTGGTCGGATCGTGGAGGATTGAAAGTCATACATTCAAGTTTTCAATTCTTTTCAATTGTGTTATATTTTCAGAGAAGCAAAGGGCATAGTCAATAGGTTAGCGCATGTTGCTAGTTATTTTAATATTGATGAGTATTGGGTTGACGAGAGTCTTGCTATTATTCAGGATGTTCTTGTAGAGGATATTGCTAAAGCTTTATGTGTAACCCGGAGTGAAGATCTAATGTCTCTCTGAGGTCTAATGTTTCTACTCATTTGAATAATAGTGCTTAGGGGTTTATCCCTATCTTCCCCTTAAAAATCAATGGTTGGATATTTAGTGAGTTCGTGTGACAGGACCCATCCCAAAATTTTCCTTGAAATTCTGTGTGGCCCTGCGGGACCTACTTTCTAATAAAATTTCGACAAAACCTCCCTAGAAAGTAGGCAACTCTGACCTGTTCGAGAAAACCAAATACACTTCTATGGACAACTGAGAAACATCTCTTGAAGCCAACCTGCTCCCCAAAATTTCAGAAGTTCCATTTAATGAATCAACAAAAGCATCGCCATATATTCTCCAAATATCATAGTTCTTAATCACACAGAAAACAACCACCATCTTTCTATATACGACACTTTTCACTTCCTATAATTATACAAACATAGAAAGTAGTACTTCCCGAGGCTATCAGAGCAATCTATGGAAAATGAAATATATTACAATACGTAGGTTAGCGAATAACCTACAGAGAATAGATGGCAATGATGGTGCTAAGCCTCAACTCCTATTCCGAACAGCGCACTGCGAACTGGGCATTTTAAAAATGAAAGGACCAGGGGAGAAGTATATAAAAACATTAGCGTGAGTGGACAAAAATGAATATTTAAGTAAAGTGATCGAATAGCATGGATTTTATACTTTCCCACAACACATTTATAACAAAACAAATGCATGCCACAACTACCGAAAAAGGAAATTTAAAATTATCGAATTTCAATAAACTCGAAAATAACGTGGCAGCCTCACTGATTAAAAGAAATCTCGACTAACCTCACTAGTCATAATAAATAATATCAAGAAAATATATATATATATATATATATATATCGGGAAGAACGATTATCACCATACGAGTATAACGGAGCCCCTCAAGCTCTACCCTCGACTTCCTCATATATAAATTATGTGAGGAGGAGAAATAACAACCTCTACTACTCACGTGAGGAGGAGAATAAATCACCTCGACTTCACCCACAAACACAAAGTAAGTGAGAAGGAGACACAATAACCGACTCAAGTATGGTGAAGGAAAATAATCCAAAATTCAAAAACCCAAAAATTCCATAAAACTTTCCCAAATATATCTCATCGGAAAGTACTTGATTAAATCAAACCGACGAGACCCTGCACGTCAACACTTCTCTCAAAAATTATAATTATATGAGCCAAAATAATAAACATATATATATATATACCTCCGGAACTTTCAATTCCACAAAAATCTCTCAAAATCTCAAACAATTTATTATAATAGTGGTAATAATGATAATTCTCAAATATTATTTCACAAATAGTTCGTCACCATTGAATTTATCCAAATTTAATTATGAAAATGTCACTTCAAAATTTCAATCTATAACTCAACTTATAATCAAACAAATCGATTATCTGATTTATTAAAATAGATTAGATATTCAAATAATAAACCCAAAATTCAAGAATTTATTTGCATGCATTGGCTTAAAAATAAAAGTCCACTCTCGTAAAATATATATATGGCTAGACTGGCCATTTGTCCGAAGTCCCCTCGTGTGAGTCTTCCTCACGTCCTGAACAATATATATAGTTCGTAAATAAAATAATTACCGGACGGATAATTAAATTTACGGTAAAATTTATAAAATTCTATACATAAATTCGTGGATAAATCCTTCAGTCCTCCTTGGATTTAATCCAAACTTCATCAACAATTTCTAATCGATGATTTACAATTTCTGAATGAATTCGAGAGAAATCCGAAGGCCGGATTCTCGTAAATCGTAAATCAAAACCCTAAACTTCAAAAATTCATAACTAATTCCAAGCTTCTCCAAAATTCACCAAATTTCATATACAAGCTCTAAAATATTTATAGGATTTAATGGGCCAAAAACTGAAATCAAATGGATGTCGGAGGCGCCGCCACTCGCCTGCTACAGTGACGGCACGTGGGATTCACGTGCCGCCTTCACCTGCTCCGATGGCAGCCAAATTTTGGCAGCACCACCATCTCAACCATCTAATCATTTTTCCCAACTACAACAAATCAAGAAAAGGGCTGGAAGTACCTCAACAATTAAGGGGAAGTTTTGACCCGAAATATGAATAGTAACCCAAATTTCAACTCGTCGGTTCTTCCTCCACACTCCGCTACTCAGCCTGAAATTTGGGGAGGAAATTCATCATCTCACTACGCTCCTAATGGACTTGGTCTGAGAATTTTTGGTGGCCGGAGTTGGGAGAACGAAGCGTTGACTCAAAACGGGGCCGTGGGCTTCTCGGCCTTGTCCCGTTGTTTTCCGGCCACGAGGCCGTGATCTACCACCGTGGGGAGGTTGGGTTTGGGTAGAGGAATGGAACGGTGCCACTCGTTAGGGAGGGAGGAGAGAGAAAAGGAGGGAAAAAATACATCTGATCTACCACAGTAAAAAATTCAAATATATACCATCTACTATCTACAGTAACTTTCGTATTTCTCTTATAACTTTTGCATACGAGCTCCGATTTTTACGAACTAACTATGCACACGCTCAGTTTAATGTCCTCTATAACTTTCGGGAAGAAACGTTTTTAAAATTTTGGCCCGAACAAAAAGTCGATTTTTAGGGCCACTAAACATATCGAAAACAAATAAAACATGATCGAAAACGTTAACCTTCGTGCTTTCGTAAGTACTATGTAACCTTTTGGTTCGGGACGTAACATCATGGACATGCGGCACGCATAAATCGGAGTTCGTACGAGAAAGTTATGGTTAGCAGAATATTTTTTATTTTCAAAACTTTTCCTATAAATAGAAATTTTTCAAAAATAATTTCTGAAATTCCGCATTTTCATTTTTGGAAACCCCAAAATGCTTCGTTCTCTCTCCTTAGAAACCCTAAGATTTGCCAACGCCAGCCGACCCGACCCGACATTTCCGACGCCATTCGACATTCTCTGGCGATGCCACCACAAACTGATGTGCCTCGTCATAGCTGTCGTCACTGCTGGATTGGTTTTCATCGATTCAAGTCGTAAACTAGAGATCAAAGAGCTACGTTTTAGCCATAGCGACCCAGTAGGATTTTCCGATTCTGGCGGTGGCTGAACTCGAAACCGGTCAAGTTTTGACACTCTCTTCCTCCTGATCACATCCATACAAGCGTTACAACTCAATTTGAAGTGTGGAGCTTGGAATCCCGATTTGAAGATTTGAGCTTTCGGCGACGATCCCAGCATATCTAGGCTGAATTGGGCTTTGTTCTAGGTATTAATGTTGATCCTCGTGTTGTACTCTACATTGTGGATGGTTGGATTAGCCTGTATTGGAGGTGGCGGCGCGTCCTGCTCTGTTGGAGCAAATCCTTGCTTCTTTATCATCTATTCGTCAATATGAGCGTTTTGATATATGATTTATAGCATTTGGCGATCGTTTGAGCATGTTAGGGTTTTAGTGGTTTCTATTTATCTCCGTTATCCGTAAGGATCCGGCCATTGGATCGTTATTTTGTTTGGGCGATCTGACCCTTATAGTGTTCTAGAGATTTTGGGTAGTCTTGGATGAAGCTTCTTCTCCATTGACGTAGACGTCGGTTTATCATTCGCGTATTTCAAACTTTGAATGCTTTAGTACATCGTGTCGTGACGAGTTGTGGCCTTGATGTAATTTGGTACGTGATGGAGTTGCGTTGAGTGCATTTCGGCTATTCGTGCTTATCTTGGTTTGCGTGTGAAGATGCAGCAGGATTTAGGGGTGAGTAAATCTCACGGTGTTTTGCTTGTTAAATTAGTTATGTTCTAATTTAGTAGATTTAATTATTAGCATCTAAAATTGTGTTTATCGAAACAAATTTTTTTAAAAAAAATATATGAACTTGATCGACAACGGTTTATCAGTAAGTTAAAACAATGTTATAAAATAATTTTTCGAGTAGTGTAATTTGTAAAACTATAGTTGGTATTAGTGGCATCCCTGAGTGGATGACTACGTGTGTGTGTGTGTTTGTGTTTGTGTTTGTGTGTGTGTGTGGGGGGGGGCTTCTCAGGAATTGATTTCCATATTTTGACCACTTTTCAATCACATATTCACATTTTAATGATTCAGTTTTTAGGTCCTAATGTATAGATCACTTTTGCAAAATTTCAGCCAACTTGATAATCGTTAAGACACCCAAAACTGTAATTTACCATTATAAACAAGAACAGTTCAGGTTGGATAGATTTGGTTCGTTCATTGATTTAATCAAGTTCAATATCTTAATGATCATCAAATTGGCTGAAAATTTGCAGAACTGATCTATACATTAGGACCTAAAAAATGAACGGTTAAGGTGTGAATATGTGATCGAAAAATGGTCAAAATATGGAAATCCGTTCCTTAGCTAAGGAATGGACCTCCATTCCTCAACAAATTCCTATATATATATATATATATATCTTGGTAGAATTGTGCATTTTGTTCACTTTTGCTGTGCGATGTGATGTTGAGGAAAATTAATGAAATTGGAAATAAAACATGGTTTTGTGTTTTGTCGACTTGAGCTTTGATTGAAGTGTGTACGATTTTGATGATGGTTTTGAGATGTGGACATATTAGTTTGAAATTGGATTCGCTACTATTTTGAGGTTGTTAGAGATGAGGAAACAATATTATATGATAACCAATGTAGTGATCTGTGTGATGATTTTGTGCAAAGGATATGGATTATTTTGGTGTAAGGATGTGGGTTATTGTTGAGTGATTGATGTTGTGGTGATTAATTGGTGTTATCAATAGATGATTGTGTATTGATTTCTAGTTTATTTTTAGCATCGAATTGCTTGCTTTTATTTATAATCTCTTGAACTAAGTATTTGCAGGGATTGCTATTTCCTTGTATTGTTTTATCTTCATGCGATCACTTGAATTAAGTTATCTGCAGGGATTGCTATTCTTTGTATTATTTTATCTTCATGTGATCACTTGAACTACGATATTTGCAAAAATTGTTATATTTCTTTGTATTGTTTGATCTCCATGTAATCACCTGAACTAAATCATATGCAAGGGTTATCATATTGTTTTGAAATAGCTAATAGCCTGCCCTTCCCAAAGAACAAAGAATGAAGTGGAACAAATGCACCTTAGAATCAATTGGACCCACCTCTCTGCAAAACCGAGCCTTGACATCATCTTTTCAAGAAAAAACCACTCCACCCGGTCATAGGCCTTACTAATATCAATTTTAATACAAAATTTGCAGCACAACTTCTCACAATTTTCCGAATGGAATGAACTATCTCAAAGGCCGCAACCACATTGTCATGTATATGCAGTCCCGACACCAAAGCACTTTGACTGGGAGAGATAATCTTATCAAGGATACCCTTTATTTGTTCACTATAGCCTTCGAAACCAATTTGTACAGGAATCTTTGGGATAAGTGTGATCAATAATTGTTATATCAATTGAATTGTGATATTTGGGATTATTTGGATTGTCGTGGGTTGAGAAAATTAGTTCCGAATGATTTTATTTTCGAAAACGAACGTTATTTAGGGGGTCTTGAAAATCGACTTTTTATACGTTCAAAATTTGGGAAAATTTCCTTCATGAAAGTTGTAGAGCTCGTCGATACGAGTCCGTGCATATGTGGAACGTATTATTCGGAGTCCGTATGAATAAGTTATGAATATTTGAAAATCGAAATTTTTCTATAAATAGTGGAAAAATCTGAGTTTGTTGTGAAGGACGAAAAAATCCTATTTTTGCACAACAGCCCCCCGTCTCTCTCTCGGCCTGGTCACTGTGCCTGCAGACCCGCCGACCCGACCCGACTGGAAGTCGGTCTTCCCGGCAGCGCCGCCGCCGGACCCGGCCCCCGTCCGCTTCGCCGCCTCACGCCCGGTCGATCCCCGCCGTCGCCACACCCAGCCGCCGCTCCTAGGCCTGGATAGAAGCCTCTATCCGAAGCCCAAACCCGACCCGGCCGGAAAACCATTTTTCCGGCGGTGCACGGGCCGATCCTCCCCATTTTCGTGACGTGCTCTTTCTTCTGATCATCCCCATATATGGCTTGCATCACGATTGTGAGTGTAGAGTGGTAGATCAAGAGTTGAAGATTTCGACGTCCCTGATTCGATCTGGAGACTGATCAGAGGGCCGAGATTAATCCAACTTCAAAGCCCGATCTAGGACAATCCAGACCTCATCTCCGAAAAAGTCAGGTATTAAAGTTGTTCAAAATTTCATTTTGAAGAAGTTTGTAGTTGACGACTTTTGCATCGGAGGTGGTTGACCGGCGTTGACCGCCGCGTTGACCACCGTCTGACAGCCGCGTGTGGCGGCGTGTCGGACCACATTTTGAGTTTTTATTATCTGGACGATGATCTATGCATCCATACGAGCGTTTTGAGATATAACTTGGTCATGTTAGAAAAAGTTGATAAATAGTCAATTTCTGTTTTGACGTTACTATTTACGGTTTTACAATTTACCTTCGGTTTGAGATTTACAAAGATCAGACCATCGGTTTTACTTCAAATTTTAATATGATGTTCATATGACTGTCCCGATGACCTTGTGCGGTCACGGACGGAGATCCGACCGTTGGATCTTCGTATAATTGTAAAATAATGATTCATGAGGCAATTAGTGAAGTTCCGTTCATCGGATTTTCGTATAATTTTGATAGGATGTTTCCAAGGGCAATCTGTGAGGATCTAACCGTTGGATTATCATTTAAATTCAATCCGCCCGTCGGATTGTCTTTATTTAGGATCCGACCGTTGGATTGTCGTTATTTTGAAATCCGACCGTTGGATCATCATTTAGGTTTATTTCATGCTTCGTTGCTAAGTAAGACCGTACTTGATTAGGTACTTGACGGCTTGAGTTGACGAGCATTTGGATTATTGTGAGTTATAATTATATTGAAGACGCAGCGGAAGTTTCGAGGTGAGTAAAACTCACGTGGTTCATATTACGAACCGAGCATTTTAAATTATTTATTTTAGTAATTGTGTGAAAAATATTTGCGGATTAAATATTTGTTTTAAAATTTCATGGACTTGAATCACCACGGTCCATAGGTAAGTAAAATGAATTTTAACTATACAAATGAATTTCATAATTTTCTTGTGTGAACTATAGATGGTATTAGTGGTCATTCCTGAATGGATGATTACGTATATATATATTTACGTGGAAAATATATATTGATGAGTGCATTGTTTGATTGATGATATGATTGAGTTGATTATATTACAATTGTGTAATTCCATAATAATATGATGTATCTTGGTTGGGTTGATTTCAGTAAGTGATATTATATGTTGGGTTCATTTATGGGTTTAGGGTCAACGTAATGACCGGTGTGTGATAGGAGCATTTTAATGCGACGTTTTAACTGCTTTTCCCTACATTTTCTGCGCCATTTCCTTGAAAAATCCCTGTTTGGGAAAGTTTCCATTCTTCGATTGGGAAAGTTCCTATTTATAGAAAGTTTCCATTTTGTAGTTTCTATTTTTCATTTTTGGAAAGTTTCCCATTTCAGTTTAGGAAAGTTGCCATTTTTCATTTTAGGAAAGTTTCTATTTTTCTTTAACGGTTTCTATTTTCAGGACCTCGGAGCTAAAAAGTGGAAATGAACTCAAAAATGGAAAGAGGAGCTCACGTTAAGGGGAGCAAATATGAGACACAAAGGGCCACACAATTGAGCAGAAATGAAGAAATAAGCTTTCCTGATCCAACCAGGAAACCCTGCGAAATGGAGGAGAGCTTACCAAGTAAGTTTCCAACGCAACCATGAAAAGGAAATGGAAAAATGAAGTGTTATGGCGTTAAAGGAAGAAAATGCTTGAAGTTGAAGCAACAAGGCCCAAGAACTCAAAGATTGAAGTGGATTTTCGGCAAAAATGGATCAAGGCCCACATAGGCCCATGGAATTAGGGTTTGTGACGCAATGAAGAAACCCTAGAGATGTTTGCCGTCCAAAGCCAAGAGATAAACAAGGGAGATGGCGTGAAAATCAGAAATTAAAAGAGGATTTCGGTTGGAGATTTTCTAGAGAGATTTTTATGGAATGAAAATCTTCTTGGAGAGTTATCTTGTGTAATTGCCGTGCAAAGGAGAGAAATAAAGGTGTAATCAACGTAAAAATCAAGAAAACCTAGGGTGATTGACGCCAAGAAAGATTCAAGGGAGAAATAAAAGGAAAGAGAAAAAGGTGGAGACCAAGAAAAGCTCAAAACAAGTCTAGATACATTCCTAAAATCCCTAAAGGTAATTTGGCCGAAATAAAAGAGAAAATCAGAAATATTATCTAGGGAATTTCGGCAAGATTATTTAGGGAGGTATTTTAGAGAATTTTGTGATTGGTTGGACCACCTCATAGGGCTTATGTGGCAAGCTAGCATTGGAGGAAATCATGTGGAATTAACACATTAATTCCGTGGAAAATAAAGAGAAGTGCACGGCTTGGAGAGCAAGGAGGCCGTCCCCTATATATACTCTCTCATTCTCAACGTCAATCTCCGCTCTTTTGCGTTTACACTTTGAAAAAAAATCAGAAAATATCCTAGCATAGCCGTGAGCATCTCGTCTCCTCTCTCCATCCTCTAGAGCAAGCCACGAAGTTCAAGCAAGGCCAAGGAAGAGAAGAAGGAGCCGTGAACCTTTCCTCCACCATCCACCTTTGAAGCTTGCTTTCGAGATTCAAGGATTCCATCATTGTTCATCCATCTTCATCCTTCATCCACGGTGTAATTCAAACTCTACCTTGTAACCTTTGCTTTGTAATTCGTTGGTTTTGTTCTAGTTGACACATATGTTTGAACAAAGTTCTTATTTCTGGAAATTTTATGATTAATTGAGAAATTTCGATTCTTATATTGTGATTCTTAGTTGCTTTTGTGTGATTGTTTGATTAAAATTGCTTGATAGATAACTTTCGTATTTTAATCTTAATTGGTTCGAAACTTTTAGGGTTTTTATATGAATGGTGCTAGTATTTAAGAACATGAATCAACTTTTTGGTTTTGTGTTCTTAAATCGAAAAGTAGTAAAGGTTTTGTGAAAAAATCGGTTTTAATCAAAAAGGATTGCAATTAGGTGGACTTTTTCATACTAAGTTGCACACTTGAGTTGATAGCCTTTCTATGTGTTTCATGCGTTAAACATGTTGTGATTGTCTAGCTTTCTAGAGCTTGAATGCATGTTTGATAGGATTAGTCTTTGTGTTTTCACTTAGATTAATTAGCACTGAAAAGTAAAATATGGGGAATTGTTTGCTTTTAACGTTTCACATGATCAACTCCTTTTGCATGACTTAGATGAACAATATTAGAACTTGAATCGATTTTAATCATAGTTTTGGTTTTGATCTTTATTCTCTCATTCCATTCGTTTGTTTTTGTTTTTATGTTTTCTTTGTTTTCTTTTTAGTTTTCGAAAATCAAAACCTAAATCCCCCCTTTATTTCGTGAATAATGTATATACTTGTGAATATCTTTGTGAATATTACTTTGTTTTGATTTTAATTGTTTAATTGTCCTACAATGACAGGTGTACCCTCAATCCCCGGAATAGAACGATCCCTATTTGCTTATACTACTAATGATTATTTCAGGGTTAAATTATGCGCTTGCTTTGAGCGTATCAGTGTGGGTAATCGGACGCTCTAATCCTAGTGTGGATGATGGGATACGATTGGTTGAGTATGTGGAATTATTGGACGTTCTAAATATGTATATAGGTATACATATTGATGAAATATAATAATTGATTAATATGTCGGATGCCATAACCTAGGCCAGATGACGGGCTACAATTCAGTTAGAGCTCTATTCTGTCAAGTACCGTATTTTTATAAATACGATGATGAGAGTTGTGGAGAAAGTTGTGAGTTGGGTTGTCTTGATAAATTTGATTTGGTGTTGATTGAGATTGTCATTATTTGCTTATGTGGAAATTATTGAGTGTTGCGGTGTGTGGAAATAAATGAGATTAAATTAAGTAACAGTTCCTTCTTTTACTCATACAAGCTTTCATAAGCTTACCGGGTTTTGTGTTGTTGCAATCCCAATTCAATGGTGTAGCGGATATTCCTGCAGGTCAGGATAACCAGGGGGTGACCGAGCTGCTTAGGTGTTACTGCAGTTTTGTTATTTATTTCGTTGTGAGGTGTGTGTATGCTCATTTAGAGCTTTACATTACATTTTGGATTTGAGTTGTAATAATTAACCGAGACTAAATTCGGTTTGATTTTATTTCGTGTGGTGAGTATGTTAAGGAAAGAAATTTTCAGGTTGATTATTTTGAGTTGTAGTATTTTCATGTTCCGGATTTGGAATTGTTATTCTAAAATTCGGGGCGTGACACATCCCCCAATTGCTTACCATCATTAAGCACTCCCAAGTAGAAATCACAAATCTCGTCACCAACTATATCCCAACACTGTTTGTAGAACAGTACTAGAAGCCCATCGAAGCCAAGGGATTTAGAGGTAGCCATCTGTTTTAATGCCCTCACAATATCTTCTTTAGTAAACGGTGCCAGAAGCTTTTGATTCATATTTTACGTCACTTGACGCTGGACCTTCTCTAAAATCATCTCATGGTCGGTGAGCACATCATCTAGATGTAAACAAATCTGTGAAGAACTCTACAAACATCCTCTTGGTCACCGTACTATTTTGCACCCACTCCTCCTCTGCATTGAACAACCCAGCCACGCGATTCCTGTTACCCCTGTTCTTGGCAAAGTTGTGAAAGAATTTAGTATTATTATCTCCCTCATTTAGCCATGTAACCCGGGACCGTTGCCTTCAGATTTCTTCCTCATGCCTAAAACAACTAGAAAACTATATATTAACCCCCATCACTTTCAAAATTTTACTTCACAAATGTTTTTTATTTATTTATTTATCTTTTTTTTTTTTTAAGAAATGACTAGTACGACTATCCTCATAGCATGATTGTTAATGAAACTATCATGATGAGTCGATGAGACATAGTGCATAAATCTCCAAATTACAATAACCATGAAAAGAACGTCCAGAAATAATCATCTATTATTAATGTGCATTGAATTTGCCCTCCAGTTTATTAAGTTCCTGTAGCACCGCTTTCCTCATTTCTTGGACCCTAATCAAGTACCATCAAAAGGAAGCTCTACCAATTTCTCTTTTAGCTCTTTAATTCTTCGAGGAATGTTTCCCACATTATCCTTGCTCCTTCTATCTAATTTGTCCATACAATTAATCAACTTTGAACCCACCCCTCCACCATTAGGATTACCATGCTCCCAACTCTCCTTTACCACCAGTTTACACGCCTCTTCTTTCACCCGAAAACTCTCAAACATTTTCCTTCTTTTTCCACGCCTATACCCTATCTCCTCCCTATTAGTCATACGTAATGAAAATAAGCAAGTGATCAGAGGGGTCGAAGTCAACATGGAACACATGTAGTCTATTAAAAAACGCAAAAGCTGCACCATTGGCAAAAGCACGATCAATTCTTTCCATCACAGACCATTACTCTAAGAATAAACCGGGCCTTCAAAATTCACCTCTGTCAAGTTAAAATGAGCAGTCACATCCCTGAATTGTTGAATCAGCACTGCTGAACTCTCACCTCCCCCAAACTTTTCTTCCACCTTGAAAATCTCATTAAAATCCCCAAAGACCACTACTGGACCATATGCACTGCTAACCACCTGCTTAAGAAATTCCCACGAAAAGTGTCTCAGCTGTGTGGTTGGGTTACCGTAAAAGCCAATGAGCCTTGTCTTCACACTGTTTTGTGTTAATACTGCATCAATATGCCCAATAGAATGGCCAACAGCATCTAACTGAATATGATTCTTCCACACTAATAACACAAGTCGCCCACTATGTTTCTTCTGTCTTTCCACCACAAAACACCTTGAGAAACCCAAAGAGTTACAATCCCCTACCATCTCCATCTCCTTTTTTTTCCCTCTCTATAATAAACATTATGTCATGGTTATGGGCTTTAACCAATTTACTTAGAGCATGGAACTTGTGCGGGTCCCTTAATCCTCGCACGTTCCAACTTAAAACGATCATTTCTCATGATGGGCCCTAAGACCAGAGCCCATCACGGTTTTCCTTACGAGCACATTACGAAACTTTAGGACTTTTGTTGGAGAATGCCTCCCACTTCCCATTTTAGATCGAACGCATACTGCCTCCAACCAGAAACCCCTTTTCTTCTCAATAAAACCTCCTTTAGCATGTGTTTTCCCCTTTAGCTTGCAACTTATAGACGCCCCCAAAGTTTGATCAGTATACCCATCCCTTGGCAAAGGCAAAGAATTGGTCCGTTTGGCCTTAACCTGGCTCGGCCCAACCAGGCCCAACCCAGCTTTATCATTGACCTTAATCATTGGAACATCAAACAGGTTAACCTCTTGAAGTTTTCCTTTCCCTTTCAAACTCAGGGACTTCTTGCTAATTTCTCTCAGGTTGAAAAGACCTAAATCGCGACAATCACTCCCCACATTCTTAACAGCCTCAGACATCAAATCATCCTTTAATTCCCGTGACAAATCAATCCCTAGCTTTCCAAACCCAGCTTCTTTCCATTCTTGCCTTCTTGGATAATCAGCCTTTGGTTTAACCATGTGTCCGGCCATACCTCCGCTACCAACCTCCCCTACTTCTATCGCAGGTATGCTCTTAGACAGCTTAAGTGGCCGTAGGATGGAATCCAATTCTAATAGCTCCTCCAACTCTGATTCTTCCTGGCTACGCACCACCCCGCTAACCCAAAACTCCAGTACAGTGCACACCCACCCTTATGTTGGGGACCTTTTATGCGATCCAAAGGAATGACCTTTGAGTTCCCCATCCACTCTGACATTACATAAATCTCAGATTACTATCTTCCATCTTCCATATCGAGCCTTCAGATTCCTATTAGACTCCTTTGCTGACAACAAGAACTAACATGGAAAAACAAGCCACAGAAGAAACAAAAGAATGGAAGCCTCTCATACTCCAAATCGAATGTTTTTGCCATCGTATTATTAACTTTAATCTTCACCCATTGAGGAATCGGTGCAGAAAGCTTAAGTCTAACTCTGATATGAAGTCAACCACCAAGAAAGTCCCCATTCCTCCTTTCATCGGTCCAGACATGGTACCTTACCCTGTTCCCAATCCTCTCGCCCATCTCCTTATTAAGGAACAAATGAGGGAGTTCTCGCACCCGTATCCAGATTTCATGCTCATCTAGCCTGACATTCCTCAAATCAGTTGAGCCCCTTTCTCGCCTATTTGCCAGAATACGCGATATATACTCGCCGAAAATACCATACACCTTACTACCCCCAAACCCTAACTCTTCCCACGACGAAAGAGAAGGGACTCCCGTTTTAAGGTCACGTATTGTTTGCATTTTTTTTCATATATATAATAACTTAAAATGAATGCTTTAAATTATAAAAGGGGAGCTTCTATTCATGCCTCCAAAATTGGCATTTAGACCTCTCTCATTTTTCAAGTGAGAGTTAACTTTGCATTTCAAGTTATAAATTGTCTCATCAAATTTTTAATATTTAGAAATGAGATAGCTAAAAGTTAAAATAAAGAGCAACTTAACAGTTTGGTGTAGCTTTTAAAATGAAGAAAAAAATTAAACATACTCTCTAAAATAGTTAGAAAATTAAGATTTATTTATATATATATATATATATTTTTTTTTTGGGAGAAGGCTAGAAAATCAAGATAGAGAGTGCTAAAGATACTTTAGGAAGTTCTGCCATGCCTTAAGGTATCAGTACCTTGAAATTGGTACTGCATCTAGGCTCTCTATTTTACACGGCTAAAATGGACGGACGCGCATATAGGGGTGCAGATGCACGTCCACCACATGTAATTGCATGGTAACCTGCTATAGCAGGTTTAAACAATGATATTTCAAAATTTTGAAAGCAAACCTTGAAACAGTTCCAAGCTGAGAAGCTGCAAATGATTTACAGGCCAATAGTGGCTTTACATAATGAATAAATGCAATCTCTTGATCTAAGGGCTTCATGTGGACTCATGATTCAATCTTGGTTGCTTGGCGGCCGAGACGTTGGAGGCAGATGGTAGAGACCGAGGGGCTTAAAGAGCCCCAAGAGTACCTCACGCACAGAGTAGCTGATTGGAAAACTATGAGGAAGAAATGGAAGTTATAGAACTTTCTACCAACTCGGAAAGCATTCGTAAGGAATTCAAGCACCGACCATATACCAAGCCTTTCAACAGTAGGTCATATTGGATGTATACTCCTTGGAACACTAGGTCGTCGTTTTAAGAATTGTCCAGTACTAGTTGAAGCAACAACATCTTTGATGCAACTTTTGGCACTTGAACTTGATCTCTTTCTCTTGTGAAATGCATTGGAACATCTATTCCAGCATTAGTTATGCTAGAAAGTAGAGTTTGCTAGAGATTTAACTATGAAGCCTATCCTAGGCATGAGATTTCCCTATAAAGCTTAGTGTTTAAAGGGTGAAGGCCATTTCATATGGGGGAGATTTTAGAAGCAGGAGAAGGATCAACAAAGATAAGAAAGCCATTGTTGCTGTTGCTGTTGGTTGTGATTCTCTTATGCTCCCCAAATTGGTCTATTTTTATAGGGCCAAATGCGTGTGGTCTCGTGCGTGACCGGTTAGTTGAGAGGTCGAGTTAATGGCAGCAATTAAGGAGGTGGTTAATGCCATTATCTCTGAAATATTCCCAGTCAATACGCGAGTTTAATGGTTATGAATAGGCAGGCAGATATGTTAATGTGGAGTGAAAGCTAGATCAGCAGGGAGCAGATGTTGTTGTCATTGTGTGTCTGTACGTGGATAATCTTATAATAACAGGCAGCAACTCAAACGAGGTAGCTAAATTCAGGGAGGCCTTGATTTCTCAATTGAGGTATTGCAAATCGAGAAAGGAATTTTTATTTCATAGTTGAAATATGCAAGAGATATTCTTAGAGGTTCAAGATGGAGCTTTGCAACCCAACTCTAACTCCTTTTCGATCAAGAAAGAACAAAGTTGGTTCTGGGCTCTGTCTTCCCCTTGGGCCATTGTCGGCTTTTTGTTGAGCTAGGCTTTTCTTTGTTACTTTTTGTTTTTTCCTTATCCTGTACTTTGGGTTTAGGGTTATGGACTTGGTGTTTTTCGTCTTTAAGTTTTGCGCTTCTGGCCTCTAACTTGGACTATGAGCAGCTTCTCTCCAAGTTTTCATGATCTTAGCATTTAGATTCACGACCGCTTCTCTCCAACTGTTGCAGCTAGAATTACGTAATGTATGGGGGTAAGTACATATCTTAAATTCGAATGACTAAAAGCCTAGATTTTAATAAGCAATAAAATTAATCCATTCCATTTTCCTCTCTGTACGTATCAATCATCTCTCAGCAGTGTGATTGCAAGGTCTTGTATGTAGACATTACTTTTACCTTTGATTGCCATAGTGCAGTACGAGTTAGTTAATCAAGTAGGGGGGCTTAATTTGTTGGATAACAGCAGAAGCGTAAATATTGGAAACTAATTTTGGGTAGGGAGATATATATGTGCATGAACAACACATAATATGGGAGATGTATTGCCCAAGGGCATGTACAGAGCTCCTAGACAGAGATATGGATCGAGGAGACTCTTAAAATACCTGATAAAGGAATTCACTCTTATGATACTTCTGAAAAATATTCCTCCACACACATTACTCAACTAGACTAGCCTACTTGTATAGGTCTACACTAGACAATGCCATAGGTATGACAATTACAACTTACATAAGTATTAGACCGTTACAATAACCTTAAACCTTCCTAAAACTCAACCTATGAAGTCACCAACTCTCACCATTATTCTCACCATAATTCTAAGTTAACTTTAATTTCAACAAACTTAATTTATGTAGACATCGTACCTCCAATATGTTTACCCTTTGGAGTTTAGAGATCATGTCTACAGTCTACGATTTGAGATTTGAGGTTTGAGGTTTTGGAGTTTGGGGTTTAGGGTTTAGGGTTTGGGGTTTGAGACTTAGGGATTGACATTCTCTTGATGAAAATGGTGGAGGTGGACATTCATAATGAATATGGCTCATTAGACAAAATTTTGTGATTGAAAATGGACTAAGGCTTTTGGGAATGATCAATGAATTGTCTGATTTCAAGAAAACCTTCTTACTACTATGGCTTTGGGAACAATCAATGAATTACCGTATTTTTCCACATGGATGAAAAGAGTTTGAATTAGCAATTGGTTGGTGCATACTTAACGATCTGACATGATGTAGTACATGGTCATGTAACTATGGTCATGTAACTAGAGCTAGTACCGACAAAATGTTTATCCCTTGGCATTTATGTAGACATCGTACTTCCAATATGTTTACGCTTTGGAGTTTAGAGATCATGTCTATAGTCTACAGTTTGAGATTTGGGGTTTTGGAGTTTGGGGTTTAGGGTTCGGGTTCAGGGCTTAGAGATTGACATTCTCTTGACGAAAATGGAGGAGGTGGACCATTGTCAGTTGGAGTTGACGTTCTTTACTGCGGTTCCACCTAGCAGGTGTCGGGCAGGTCATTATTACGCTTTTATCTTGCTAATGGATGCACATATAGAACGTAGAAGTCCACTACTGGAATTAGCTCGGTGTCTACTTTGGTCTACTCTGCGTAGCGGCTCACAAAAAGGTTATAATCACTTTCTTTCCAACAATAATAAGTACCACCTCAAACGTGCCTACAAACAAATACACGAGATCTATGGATTGTCTAGCCTAGACTACTACTATAGATGATGTCTATGTAATGTCATTGGAATACATGCAAATTACAGCATAGAAAAACTTATTGCACATCCTCTTTTGGCTTTGCACTATATATAATGAGAGATCTGAGCCTTACCCTTGGTCTGGACCTACAATTTCATCAGCCCACTTTGCTCTCATCACTAGAGACATAGTTTTATGTCGATCGGTTAAAGTTTGATACTGCGGTTGTTGGGGCGCAGAATCAAACTTCAACTCATCGTACATCACCGCACATCGCATATCGTCAATCCACACTACTGAAACCCACAATCAAATCCGACTATTTCTCATCAAAGAACGTAAATTTACAACTGAATCTTTTTTTAGTATGCTTGTGATGTTGCACTTATTTAGCATGCTAGTAACTATCCCATTTGAGGGATGTCCAAACCTCTGATGCCACAAAAGAATGCTTAATAAATCTACCAAGATAAGCTGAATTATTCTGTTGATAGGATTGACTACTGCTTGAACCATTTTGAGTCTGAAGATACAATGGTAGATCAAAAGGTATTGGATATAGTCCTTGATTACTCAGTCCCTTGTACAACACTTTTCCCAACACCTTGTCCTTTATGACACACATAAACTCATCAA
Source organism: Rosa persica (assembly GCA_025331145.1). NCBI lineage: Eukaryota > Viridiplantae > Streptophyta > Magnoliopsida > Rosales > Rosaceae > Rosa > Rosa persica. Next base: position 119,855 of record WFKR01000100.1, on the reverse strand, counting down.
ACTTCTGTTTGCATAATTGATATATAGAAAGTAAATGTGTAGCAAGTTCTGGAATAAGAAGCACATTGTTCAGTTTCAACCTTCCAAGACTTGAGTTACCAATATGTGTGATATTTAAAAATTTACCACAATATTGATAGCCAGTGATGCTTGAATTGCCTTGTTGAGAATTCTGAAAATTTGGTAAAGTCCAGCAAGTTTTGGCACCATGACCAATTTTGCCACAAAGTTGACAAGTGAGACCAGTTCCCTGCCAGCATAGAAACCACACATAGATGAACTTGAATCAGTCACAGTAAATGGGTTGAACTGAGAAATGCCACCATCAAATCCACATTACTAAAACCCACAATCAAATCTGACTATTTCTCATCAAATAACGTAAATTTACAACTAAACCATCGCAAAAAACCCAAATTGGAACGGTTTCAAGGTTTGATTTTAAAATTTTGAAATCGTATTGTTGAAACTTACTATAGGAGGTCACAATGCGATTACATGCGGTGGACGCGCATCTGCACCGGCAAATGATTTAAGCCGTGTAAAATAGACAGCCCAGATGCTATTGCGGAATTTTAAGGTATTGATACCTTAAGGCACTCTAAGGGAACCCAGATACTATAAGGAAACAAAATAGAAAGTCATTTTTTCTGAAAATACCAAAATATTTACCATGTACAACTAAGTGAATAACAACACCATTTACTGTTAAAAAAATAAAAAATAAATAGGGATTAAATTCAGTTTACCCCCTTGAGGTATGGAGGTAATTTCATGTTAGTCCATGTCTTCTCAATTTAATCAGTTTACCCCCAAAACTTTTCAATTCTCCTCAACCGTGTCCAATTTCTTACATTCCGTCTAAATCAAATGTTAACTACGACCATAGAGCCTACTTTAAGAGCTAAAATGGTCATTTAAAAAAAATTATAAAAAATAAAAAAATAAAAGATTTCATCTTCTCCTTCCTCCTCCTCCTCTAATCCTCCTCCCAAAACCAAACCACTTCGGTTGTGTTTGGTATGGCTGGGTTTTTCAGAAAAGCTGGCTTTTGCTTATTTATGAAAATAAGTGGTTGAAAAGCAAAGCAGCTGAGTGTTTGGTAAACTGGCTTTTTATAAGAGCTGTCAGTGGTAAAAGCAGTGGTAAAGTGTTAAACTCAAACTGGCTTGTACTTTTTATTTGTGGAATGACCAAATTGGACATGAGAAATTATTTTGCCTTGATTATTTGGTAATACAATATTGTTCAAATGCTCTTGTTATTATTTTTAATCTGTATTATGTCCTTATCAGTTTTTGTTAACTTTCAATGATCATGGTGACCATAATATTAGATAATTTTAAAAATAACTTATACAATTATGTGAGTAACATTAATAACAATTGGTTTCTGATTCGCATCAAGTAACCACAAAAAAATATCATGACATATTTAAATGTCCACGTTATTACGCGCACTCATCAAACTTTGAGTAATGTTATTTCTTATTATTTCCATTTCTTGTGCACCATGACCATAATATTAACAGTATCATTAATAGTTTCCGTAACAATGTTACAACAAAATTTCCTGGAGAAAAAGCACTTATCAACAGATTTTCTGGCAATAATTTACAAATTCATCTGGACGTTCCATGTGAAACAGATTACAACAGAAGCATCAAACACTGCTTACAGGACATACTTGGTCTCTGGTCAATAGTTTTACATGCTCAGTTTTGTCACCAGTGAACTATATCTAACAAAAGCTCCTACTTCTCATAGCATCTTGGTCTTCAAGGCCTCTCAAGAATGATCTAGTTGCAAGGTGCTCCGAAGCATATGTCATGAAAGATGCCAAGATTAGGCCTCCCACAACCATTAAACCTAACCTGTCAAAGATTATATAAATCTGTCAGTTCTTGCTTAGCTTCATAAGAAACCCGAAGGTCAATCAAACGGTGAAGGACCTAACAGTTGTGCATTTCCCAGCACCCCTATCACCCTTGATCATGACACCCCAAATCTTGAGGTCAATCACATTTAGCAGAAGACATAGTTTCATCTGTTATGGATATATAATAAAAAATGCCTAGCACATTCATAAAGAAACATATTAAACCTCTGAGCTATTCAATTTTTTTTTTGGGCCAAGTCAAAGCTATTCATATAACAGCGACAATTGAAGGCTAATATGCAATGAAAAAATTATCTGATAAATAAATATCAAAATAAGGAAGGAAACAAGCCCAACAATTTACTTATGCTCATGGTAGGAGACAGATTGCCAATAAAAAACTTACTTGAGTGTCAATGTTGCATATGATCCTCGTAAATTCTTATTTGGAGATGAATAACAACTTGAATACAGAAAATGAATCTGCAAATAACAGCATATGATAACAGTTACTAAAAAAAAATTGAAATCATCTAGGTACCTAATAAATAATTATCATATTGATAATGTTTAAAAGGAAAAAAAAAACTACATGAAACTTTTGCAAAAGACAATTCAGAGATCTAATCAATATGGTATCTAATAAATGTGGATTTGAACTGGGAGAGAAACCCCAAAAGAACAAAGAAAACACAGCCAAACAGAGAAAAAGAGAAATCTGATGAGGAAAAGGTGCAACACCTGAAAGTGTTGAGCTGGGAGAAAGACATTGTTTAGAGAGAAGGCTTTGAAATCTAACTCTGTATTTGAAATGGGGTGGTATATATTTTTATACAAAGTTCAAGAATGAGAATAAAGATGGAAGCTAGCATCAACTAGATTACTGTATTCGCTATCAAATGCAGTCTTGGCAAGTTAATTGTAATGACCGAGATGTTTGCTTTCAGCTTTAGTACCAATCATATACATATGACAGCAAAATACTAAATTAGCTAAATGTACTATATGGTTGTGAACTATCATCAGAAAAGTAAGGACATATCTGCCACATCCCACATGTTTCATTGTCACGCTCAAATATAAAAACTTGTGCTTGTTGATATCAAGAAGTGCAAACGTGTCAGCCACATCCCACATGTTTCATGGTCATGCTCAAATATAAAACTTGTGCTTGTTGATATCAAAAAGTGCAACCATTCCCACGTTGAATAAAGATGAATGAATGAATATAATAACAACTTCCATAATTTTTTGTCTAATTTATATGTCCGTTCAATCATTCAGCATATGTATTTGCTTCATCACTACAGCTTACATGAACAAGATACCAGAAAACAACTCTTCCATGAACAAGATATCAGATAACCACTCAAATGTAAACTGAATCAGGTTAGATATCACATAACTACAATTGCAATATTTCTGATATGAAAAATATGTCACCTCTGCAATATTGTTCACAGAACCACACAACATAAGACAATCCCAATTAAACCCATGATAAAGTAAAAAAACCATCAATTTGCACAAGTTATCAGATTCATCAATAAAAAAAATGAAGCAGCAAGAAAGAAACCTAATAACAAGTCATCAAGCTTTGCACAAAGTTTCCATGAATAAATTACAGTTTGTTTCACTCCTAATCCAGCTTAAAGATTCCACAACAATCGAAACTATATTCACACATAGTCATCAACCCAAATCAAGATACCAAACTCACACAAAATCATCAACCCAGATCAATATATCAAACTATAGTCACACTCCTCACTCTTACAGCAACCCAGAAAAACCCACATCAAAATACACTCAGAAACCCCAGATCAAGAAACAGTCAGCAAGATTTAGGACAGAGAGAAATGAAATCAAACCCCAAGCAATCAAAATCATAACAATACTCCTTACCGAACTCGACATGTCCACCGGGGAGAGCAAAGGTGGAGACGCCGATGAATGCACGGTATCGTCCTAAGAGCATCGAGAGAGAGAGAGAGAGAGAGTGAGAAAGAGATAAGACAGAAAGAGAGTTGAGGAAGACAAGAGGTTGGTCTGTAATTCCTTGAAGTTCACGAGGGTACCCAATGGTATTTCAAAAATTCATTAAACTTTTGCTACAGTAACGCACGGCTTCTAGCTTCTCAAAGCCAAGGTGAGACAGCTTCTGCTTTTTGATGAAAAAAGCCACAGCTTCTGGAAAAAGCCAACAATAAGCTGGGTTACCAAACACAATCAAGTCCTCTGCTTATAAGCAGGGGAGCTAAAAAGCCCCCCAAACGCAGCCTTCATCTCATCTCCTACCATCAACATGCTCGCCAGTCTCCAAAAAATCCAGTCCGGCCTTCGTGTCGTCCGGTGACTCCAGAAACCAGCTCACGTGCCAATCTCATCACTACCCAGAAATGCTTTGGGCACCCATTGTTCTGCCATGGTCGCCGCATCTCCACCAGACCCTGACGACCCCTCACGGCCAAATTCGCTGCCTTACCACCAGACTCGGACGACCCCTTATTACCAAAGCTTTCTGGGTGTCCAAATCCCAATCACAAAAACTACTTCGTCACTCAAATTCATCACCAACATAACACCAACCAATCAATTCTTCATTACTGTATGAGCTTCGGCTACAAATTGGTACTTGAATAGCCTTGCGCTGGTGAGCCAAGACGGCACTGTCCTGATGAAGTAAAAACAACACCCTTCCAAAACTTGAAGCACAAGCGAAACCTCAGAAAATGTGATCCACACTGTAAAATGTGATCCAAATTTCTCACCATCTCATCCTCCACCTCTTTAAGCGAGTGTTGAAACAAAACCTGCACCATTGAAACCAAGAAATTAAATCCCAACCATAAGAAATCACATAATTATAAGAATGTGAAATTCAAAATGCGAAAATTGCGAGACCTTGAAGCTTCAGAATCGATTGGGTCTAGGAGAAGAGGTTGATGGTGAAGTGGATGAGGTCGAAGTTGAGCTTCTTGCAGACGGCAGCGACATCACTGTGGTCCAAGATCACCGACGTTGTGTTTGTGCCGGCTGGTGCTTCTCTGTCGACGTCTTAGTTTGCAGCTCTATCACAGCGTTTTTGGGGAATCGGTGGCCGCGACGAGGGTGTAAGGTATTACTGCTGCTTCAGACATCTGGTGGAGGTCGTGGGAAGGTTTCTGGTTTCTGGGGAGGAGTGAGAATGGACAGAGATAGAGAGGAGGAGGAAGAAGAAGATGAAATTTTTATTTTCAGAGAAAAATGTACCACCAGTTCCTCAATTCTTATGCATTGGCCAGTTTGATACCCACACTCTCAATGGTATCAATGCGATACCTAAACCCATATTTTGCTATCGACGAGGTATTTCAGTCAGATTTCGTTGATGGCTCCGTTAGATGTCTGACGTGGCAAGCATGTGGACCCAAAAATATCCCATGAAATGACTTAAATGATCCCAGACTCTACTAGACATTGATTTCCCGCCATTTTCCATAGAGAATGACCATCATTCCCTCCATGTTTGTACTCTACCACACAAATTTCCATGAAAATGAGAATCTAATTTGATGGGGAGGATGGGCAGAACCGCCGCGACGACACATATAAGAGACCACATGTAATGAGCAAAAAATCAACCAAACTTCCCATTCAATTCCCTTCCGTCAACGACTTCGTCACTAGCATCTCCTCTGTCATCATTTTCCAGAACCGCCGCGACTCCTGCCTCTCCCATCTCCACGACCTTGGCTCTAAGTGTAAGGATACAAAATGTTCAATGCGATTTCGATTTCAGCTTAATCCAAAGTTCCAAACTTTACTAAAGCAATGCTTCATTAAACCAAAACCCAGTTCTCTAATCACAACCAAAACCCAACAAATTGCCAAAAGCCAGTTCTCCAATCATAACCAAAACCCAACAAATGGTACACAAATCTTCAATAGGGTACGAAGCAAATTAATGAGGGAAAGTGAGGTTGAAGAGGATAAAGAAAAGGAAAGGGCCCAGAACGCAGATGGTATGAATGCATTGCCATTGTAAACCAGACGCAAACAGATGCAGGTGCTCCTCCATCATTCAAAATCAAAAAACCATCTGCAAGCTTTATGCTTTCTTTCCTTTTTAGGAGCTAGATCAAAAACCCATTAATCAATGCTTGCCCAGAAATCACTTACGGAAGAATATTTTCCAATTTGAGAGAAACCCATTAATCCAAACCAACATTAAAAGCATCAAGCTTTAACATAAGAACAAAGGAACAACCGAACAAATTAAAACCCAGGTGATAAAATTCTCTTTGCATCAATAATGAATATAATGTCTTTGCTGCTGTCATCTTCGACATTGAGAATCTTCGTGTCTTCGGTCCCGATTGAATACCTACTGCATAGCCAATCACTCTTTCAAAAGTTGTTGCGGATTGAGCTTTCAATTCATAGATCTTCAAGATTACTCCTGAATCCTCCTCTCTTTCAATTTAACCCTACAACACCACTACTCCATTTTCTTGGCGTTGAATTATTCGTATCAAAGCCAATTATGTGTCCCGGCCGGTCACTCCCAGAATCAATCCCTACTGCCTTCTTCAAATAGCACTTCACCGCCGACGACTTGAAGGTGAACTCGAGGCTCTGGCGGCGGGGAGGCAGCGACGGTACTGGCAGCCTAAACCTTCACGTCTTCCTTCTTCAGTCCCGGGAGGTCCGCCTTGAAGATATGGGCATCTGGGGTCTCCTTCCAATCAATTCGAGTATGGGCGAAGGAGGAGGTGTCGCCGGCAGTGGAGAAGGAGCTGATGAGAGAGCCTATGCCAAGAATGGTTGCTTTGGATGATTATGAGAATGGAGGAAGAGCAGAGGTTTCGGATAATGGAGGAAGAGCAGAGGTTTTAATCAATCAGGGATGCATTTTAGGTAAAAAGACATGTTTGCCCTTTCTTTTGGGCCCACGTGCAAAGCACGTGACCTTTTTAACGGAGCTGGTAGCGAACTCTGACGGAAGTACCTCGTCGATAGCAAAACACATTGATACTATTGAGAGTGTAGGTATCAAACTGGCCGGTGCATAAGAGTTGAGGCACTGATGGTGTATTTTTCTCTCTTTTTTTTATAATTTTTTTTTGAAATGATGATTTTAACCCTTAAAGTGGGCTCTATGGTCGTAGTTAACGTTCGATTTAGACAAAATGTGAGAAATTGGACACGGTTGAGGATAGTTGAAAAGTTCCGGGATAAACTGATTAAATTGAGAGGATATGGACTAACATGAAATTACCCTCAAAACTCAACGTGGTAAACTAAATTTAATTCAATAAATAAACAGCACCATTTTTTTTAGTCATAAAAACAGCACCATTATGTTTTTTTTCTGTCAAATTCCACTTCTTTTATGTAATTAAAGAAAAAATAACTAATTCTCAAAAACAAAATATGAGAAAAAATAAAAAAATAAACACGCCAACTCCTAGGAATTAGACAAGGGAGAAGATCCTCTCCTGAGCAAATTCCACTCCTAAGCTACCTAAGTTTTTTACTAGATGATGACACGTGTTTTTCTCAGATCTAATGGTCTAACTTTTTTCCTTCACATCCACTTTATTTCTTTCCTTTCTCTCTCCTGTTCTTCTTTTCCTTGGCTATTCTTCTTTTCCTCCCTTCTCTTTCTTGTGTTCTTCTTTTCTTTAGGGTGTTTCTAAATGTACCCAGCAAATTTATTTGTTTAAATATATATCTAATTAAACCACATAATTTCCCAAACTAACCTTACCTTGTGATTATATGTATTTATATGCGTATAATCATATCTAAAACACTAGAAATAAGTCAATTCTCATGTCAAATAATATGTAATTGATTAATTTCTTTATTTATTTATAGGTAATAAGTGGAATAGCGGAAATTGAGAGAAAATTGTGTGAAATTGAAGCAAATTAGAGTTTCCGACAAAAAGACGAAAAGTCAACGCCAAGTTAATCATCATCGATGGCATCAAGAGAGCGGAATCCAATTGCCTCCGAGTTTATGCAGACGTGTGCTTTGAGGGAGATAGAAAAATAGAAGAGAAGAACGAGAAGGAAAACGAGAAAAGAAAAAGAAATGGTGTTAGTTAATCATTAGTTTGATTAATTAATCAAACCATTTGCTTAGCCACCACTGCAAGGAAAGTGAATGATTTTTTTGTAAATTGAAAGATCCAAGTCTATCCATTTAATGCGGACCTCGCGGGCTTTTTCGAGTCGGGCCGGGCCAAGCCTTACTGGCTTTTTTGGGGCGGGTCTTGTGGGCTTTATTTACAAATAAATCTTTAAAGATAATATTTTTTATGAACTTATATTTATATATCATACAAAGAGCAACCTCTATCAACTTAAATAAAATGGAAAAATCTACCATTGGATGAGATTATTATAATAAATTATGAGCGTGGTAAAAAATTTAACCAATTTCATCATATTTTCGAATCCGATCGAATTAGTCAATCGTCGTCACTTGTATGTTTTCTTGGTTGATAGATGGCATGATGACCGCGAAACGTGCTTATTTTTTCACATCACGTCTGTAAATATTCCATCGATGGATGTGCGTAGACATAAGATAAAAATTTCAATTTTATTTACAAAGAAGTTTGCCTATATCAATTTGCCTTCAAAAGTTGTATGACTTGTATATTGCATTTAAATTGAGGTTCATTATAACACAACCATGAAGTGAAAACTGAATTTAGAGAAATCAATCGCTCGATTGAGAGATTGTAATGTTTTATAATGATTGTAAAAAATTCAGCTAATTTGATTCTCGTTTCGAATTCGATCAACTAGGTCAAATTTAGTTACTCTTATAAACCTATATTTATATATCATACACTCTAAAGAGCAACCTCTATAAATTCAAATAAAATAAAAAAACCGACCGGTGGATGTGATTATTACAATAAATTATGAGTGTGGTAAACAATTTAGCCAATTTCACCATATTTTCGAATCCGATCGAATTGGTCAACCGTTGTCACTTGTATGTTTTCTTGGTTGACCGATGACATAACGACAGCGAAACGTGCTTATTTTTTCGCATCACGTACGTAAATATTCAGTCAATGGATGTGCTTGGACATAAGATAAAATTTTCAATTTTAATTACAAATACGTTGGCCTATATCAATTTGCCTCCTAAAGTTGTATGACTTATACATTGCATTTAAATTGTTGAGGTCCATTCTAAAGCAACCATAAAGCGGAAGATAAATTTGGAGAAACCAACCGTTTGATGGAGAGATTGTAATGTTTTATGGTGGTTGTAAAAAATCCAGCCAATTTAGTTCTCGTTTTGAATTCGATAACTAGGTCAAACTTAGTTACTCTTATAAACCTATATTTATATATCATACACTCCAAAGAGCAACCTCTATAAATTCAAATAAAATGAAAAAACCGGCCGGTGGATGTGATTATTACAATAAATTATGAGTGTGGTAAACAATTAAGCCAATTTCACCATATTTTCGAATCCAATCGAATTGGTCAACCATTGTCACTTATATGTTTTCTTGGTTGACCGATGACATAACGACTGAGAAACGTGCTTATTTTTTCGCATCACGTACGTAAATATTCAGTCAATAGATGTGCTTGGACATAAGATAAAATTTTCAATTTTAATTACAAATACGTTGGCCTATACCAATTTGCCTCCTAAAGTTGTATGACTTATACATTGCATTTAAATTGTTGAGGTCCATTCTAAAGCAACCATAAAGCGGAAGATAAATCTGGAGAAACCAACCGCTTGATGGAGAGATTGTAATGTTTTATGGTGGTTGTAAAAAATCCAGCCAATTTAGTTCTCGTTTTGAATTCGTAACTAGGTCAAACTTAGTTACTCTTATAAACCTATATTTATATATCATAAACTCCAAAGAGCAACCTCTATAAATTCAAATAAAATGAAAAAACCGACCGGTGGATGTGATTATTACAATAAATTATGAGTGTGGTAAACAATTTAACCAATTTCACCATATTTTCGAATCCGATCGAATTGGTCAACCGTTGTCACTTGTATGTTTTCTTGGTTGACCGATGACATAACGACCGCGAAACGTGCTTATTTTTTCGCATCACGTACGTAAATATTCAGTCAATGGATGTGCTTGGACGTAAGATAAAATTTTCAATTTTAATTACAAATACGTTAGCCTATACCAATTTACCTCCTAAAGTTGTATGACTTATACATTGCATTTAAATTGTTGAGGTCCATTCTAAAGCAACCATAAAGCGGAAGATAAATTTGGAGAAACCAACCGCTTGATGGAGAGATTGTAATGTTTTATGGTGGTTGTAAAAAATCCAGCCAATTTAGTTCTCGTTTCTAATTCGATCAACTAGGTCAAACTTAGTTACTCTTATAAACCTATATTTATATATCATACACTCCAAAGAGCAACCTCTATAAATTCAAATAAAATGAAAAAACTGACCGGTGGATGCGATTATTACAATAAATTATGAGTGTGGTACACAATTTAGCCAATTATACCATATTTTCGAATCCAATCGAATTGATCAACCGTTGTCACTTGTATGTTTTCTTGGTTGACCGATGACATAACGACCGCGAAACGTGTTTATTTTTTCACATCACGTATGTAAATATTCAGTCAATAGATGTGTGTGGACATAACATAAAATTTTCAATTTTAATTACAAATACGTTGGCCTATACCAATTTGTCTTCTAAAGTTGTATAATTTATACATTGCATTTAAATTGTTGAGGTTCATTCTAAAGCAACCATGAAGTGGAAAATGAATTTGGAGAAACCAACCGCTTGATGGAGATATTGTAATGTTTTATGGTGGTTGTAAAAAATACAGCCAATTTAGTTCTCGTTTCGAATTCGATCAATAAGGTCAAATTTAGTTACTCTTATAAACCTATATTTATATATCATACACTCCAAAGAGCAACCTCTATAAATTCAAATAAAATAAAAAAACCGACCGGTGGATGTGATTATTACAATAAATTATGAGTGTGGTAAACAATTTAGCCAATTTCACCATATTTTCAAATCCGATCGAATTGGTCAACCGTTGTCACTTGTATGTCTTCTTGGTTGACCGATAACATGACGACCGTGAAATGTGCTTATTTTTTCACATCACATATATAAATATTCAGTCAATGGATGTGCATGGACATAAGATAAAAATTTCAATTTTAATTACAAATACGTTGGCCTATACCAATTTGCCTCCTAAAGTTGTATGACTTATACATTACATTTAAATTGTTGAGGTCCATTCTAAAGCAACCATAAAGCGGAAGATAAATTTGGAGAAACCAACCGCTTGATAGAGATATTGTAATGTCTTATGGTGGTTGTAAAAAATCCAGTCAATTTAGTTCTCGTTTCGAATTCGATAACTAGGTCAAACTTAGTTACTCTTATAAACCTATATTTATATATCATACACTCCAAAGAGCAACATATATAAATTCAAATAAAATGAAAAAATCTACCGTTGGATGTGATTATTATAATAAATTACGAGTGTGGTAAAACAATTAGTCAATTTCACCATATTTTTGAATCTGATCGAATTGGTCAACTGTTGTCACTTGTTTTTTTAGAATATATATGCACATATTCTATATAGAAGTATGAGAACTTCCACACACACACACACAAACACACACACACACACACACACACACACACACACACACACACATATATATATATAAAATAGTTTACGGGTTTTTACGAGCCGGGCCTAGTGGCCTTTTAGCGGGCCAGGCCGGGTTTTTGAGGGCTTTTTGACCGGCTGGGCCTGGCTTTTGGCCCTTCGGGTCGGCGGGCCTCCATCGGCCCACTTGATCCGCCGGATTTTTGATGAGGCCTATATCCATCACCATTCCCTTGTTCGTTGAGAATGCATTCCCGTTCTCTCTCCTTGACCACAGGCCACGACTCCATATATATTGAATTAGGCCTCATCATATGGCCCTTGGGCCCAAAGCCCGCCCTAAGCCCGGCCGGCCAGTAGGGTCGAAGCCCGGCCCGGCCCTTCCATTAGGGCGGGCCGGCCAAACCCTTTCTCAAATAGGGTAGGATATGGGTCATACAAATGAAACCCGACCTTACCCTACAACTCGGCCCGATTGAGCCCGTTAGGGTTATGCCCAGCCCGACCCTTAAAGCCTGGCCCTAACCCGGTCCTAAAATTTATATTTTGTTTTTGTTATTTTTCTATTATATATGTATAAAACTATAGAAGTATGAACTTGTTTTGCATATTATCTCAATCTGCCATATTTTGAGGTCTTCACTGAGTTTGTCTGTTTGAGGCCCAAAGCATACAAGCCCAACTTGAAAAGTCCAACCCGAGTCAGGACTCAAGTCTCATGTAACCCTAGATGCTATCGACAAAGTCACAAAGTCTTCAGACAAAAACTGAAGAGAAACCGCCTCTCTCAGTCCCTCTTAAACTCTCAGTCTCTTCCTTCAGGCAGCAAAGTGCAAAGTGCAAACAGCAAATCGTTGATCACCACCACCACCTCCGATTCCCAAGCCCTCTCTTTGTCTCAAAGCCCTCTCATCGCGAATCACCTCATTCGATTCCCCTGCAAGCGCTCTCGGTGCCGGTACAACCACCACCACCTCCTCAGTCGGCAAGGCTTGCTGGACGGCTGCGTCTCGATCTGCGATGTGGACGACTGCATCTCGATCTATTAGGCTTGGTGAATGGAGCGATCTCGATCTACGAGGTTTGGTGGACGGCGGCGTCTGGATCTCCGTCTCGATCTACTAGAGTTTAGGGCTGCATCTTGATATGCTTTTCAATCTCCATTTGGATTTGCTTCTCGATCTCGTTGTCTCAACAGCCTCCGAGCCTCATGTCTGGCTGTCGGTTCAATCACCACCAACACTTTCAACACCGAAGGTGAGGACTACGTTCTTGGTTTAATGGTTTTTGTTTGTTTTGCTTTTAGATCTGTCTTCCCCCTCTCTCTCACCAATTTCACACTTCTTGCAGATCGAAGATTATCAGAGCAAAAACAGAGACTGAAGATCTCCTCTGACCTCATACCTCAGAGCTGTAAAAATGGTGACGCTTGCGGTGATAAACACCTATCCAGTTGGAGATCGAGGTACTCATTCCCATACACTTGGTGATTTCGATGATGTTATATATTGAGTATTTGAGAAATCGACAGTTTTAGAATTTATATAAAGCAACGGGAAATTTTTTCACAGATTCCCAAATTTTTGTTACCGTTACAAGTTACAACAAAAATAGATCCGTTTGGAACAGTTGATGTGTCTGGCCTTTAAATAAACCTAGACATCCCTTTATTGTCATCTTGATATTGAAACTCTATTTTGAACTAAGTGGTGGTAAGAGTATGAATATTAGGCTATTAGCTAAACTCTGCTTATATGTGATTACATTATAAATTTTGTATTCAGCATCCTTACCCTTTGTTTTTCTGTGTTATAGTTTATGACAGTGGAAGAGATGGAAGCAGTAACAGACTTGCAAGGAGGATGAGTTGAATTTTCTGTTCAGTGGCCGTTGCATTTTGTTATATCCGACTTAAAGTAAACTCTGAACTTTCTCCTAATAGTGTAGTGTATGTATGTACTTGTAACTTGTTGTATTGTTGGTGCACTTAGTGTTTTTCTAGCTTAATTCTCCAGAGTGTGATGGATGAAATGTCCGAGTCAGTAACTAGTCCCATGGTTGTTGGTTGCATAGATCCAAACCCAATATCGTTGACTGAAACAGCCCCAAAAACAGCTTCAAAACCTCCTTTATCTAAAAAACAAATAGAAAAAAAAGATTATGTTTGGAGTTTTTATGAAAAGGTTGATAGAGTTGATGATAATGTTGCTGTGCAATATGCTAAATGTAGTGTGTGTGCTCAGTTATTGGTACGTGGAGGAAAGAATGGAACTAGCCATTTACGTAGGCATTGGGAGAGTCATATAAGTAGTCAATCGCTTGATATTAGGACTTAAATGCAATTAGGTTCAGATTCTAGTGGTAATGTACTAAACTGGTCTTATAATAAAGATTGTGCTAGGAATGAAGTAGTTGATTATGTCATTAGGGCTGAACAACCTTTTACATTTGTAGACAAACACGATTTTAAGGGAATGATTCAAAGAAGTTTTGCACCTCAATTTGTGGGATTATCAGCTTCTACCTACAAAAGAGATGTGATGAAGCTCTTTATTGCAGGAAGAAATGAGTTGCTCAAAACTTTTGAAACTTTTGAAGGGAAAATTTGTTTGACTTATGATTGCTGGTCATTGCGTTAAAAGATGAGATATATGTCTTTAACTGCTCATTTTATTGATAAAAAATGGAATTTGAATAAAAGAATCATTACTTTTAAAATGATAGAGTTCCCATACACCGGTGAGTCACTTGCTAGTCACATATATGAGGAGCTGATTTCTTGGCTCATTCATAGGATAATATTCTCAATATCTTTACATAATGCGACAAATAATGACGTTGTTGTTGAAATACTGCCTGATTTTATCATGCTTAATTCTGTCTTTAAAAAGTTGTTTCATGTGCGTTGTAGTGCTCACATTTTGAATTTGATTGTTCAAGATGGTCTGCATTTATTATCTCCATCAGTTGAAAAAATTACAAATATAGTTCGTAGCATGAATAGCTCAATTAAGAAGCATGAGTTGTGGGTTAATTGTTGTCAAGATTTGAATATGCCAAAGAGGAATATCGATAATGATGTTCCTCATAGGTGGAATTCCACCTATGATTTGCTGCAAGTAGCTGAAAAGTATAAATTTGTTTTGAATCGATATGTTCAAAAACTAAACCAATCTAATCGCCATTCCACTTTAGCACTTCCCACTGATGAAGATTGGTTAGTTGCTTCAATTGTGTGTCGCTTTTTAAAATTTTTTGATTATTCAACAAAGACCTTATGTGGTGTGTATTATCCTACATCATGTCGTGTTATTCCTTACTTGGTAAGTATCAATGCAGCTTTTAATAAATATGCTAAATATTCTGTAATTGCTGCTGCTTTGGTGGCCATGAAGTCTAAATTTGCTAAGTATTGGAAACGATTTCCTACTATATTTTGTCTTGCTGCTGCTATGGATCCTAGATATAAGTTTTTTGCAGTTAGCCAATGGATGAAAAGCATAGGTGTTGAAGATCGGGACATTGAAAGTGTTATCTCTAGTATAAAGCATCAATTGTTTGAATTGCACGAAGTGTACAAGGATAATATAGTGCCTGCAGTTCCAACCTCTAGTATAAGCTCTAATTTACCTGCATCTTCTTTTGATACTATTGTTTTACCTAATGATGAAGATGAGGACTTTGCTGAAGAGGTCTTAAAAAAGGCTAAAACAGCAACTTCTATTTCCACCTCTTCAAGTTCTGATTTACAATATTATATTGATATGCCTACACTTGAAGTTGTTGATGGATTTGAATTTAAAATTTTAGGTTGGTGGAGATCTCATGAAGAAGTTTATCCAGTGCTTTCTTTGATAGCTCGTGACCTGCTATCGATTCCAGCTTCAACAGTAGCATCAGAAGCAGCTTTTAGTGCCAGTGGAAGGGTTGTATCGGAGAACAAAGCAAGTCTGAACTCAGATACAATTCAAGCATTGATTTGCTTGAAAGATTGGAAGCTGGCAGAAGCAAGGCAGCAAGACAAAGAGCAAGATGAGCTCCGAGCTGAGGAGGAACAGAATGCAAAACTAGCAAGGCCGGAATGGATGATTGCACTTGAACTTGCTAATTCAAACACGGAAGCGGTCGAGTCAATTGGAGATTGAGGAAGAGAGGTGTGACTATTTTTTGGATCTGGTATGTTTTCTTTGTTTTTTTTTTTTAGGATGTGGTATGTTTTGTTTGTGTTAAATGCTTTTGGTTGGAAAGGTGTGTGACTGCTGCAAAATCAACCTGAAATTGTACATTGGTAATCTTATTATCCTTGTGTGTTATTGGGTCTGATCGTTCAGATTTATGTGTAGTATTTGATGACAATGGTTGGGGACTTTGGATATATATTTCATTTCTTATATCCTTCATGGCTGCAATTGATATAGTTTTTAATTATCAAACTGTTTAGTTAGATTGAAGTGTGTATATATATATATGTTGCCGAACTAAAGTCAGATATTTATCTAGTTGCATTTGTATGCTTATGTTGCTGAAATGAAATATATGTTCAGTAGCTAAATTATCTATTTGGTTTTGTGCAGGTTCTTTGTTGGTTGCCATGAATATGGATATCAGTAAGAGATGAAGGAAAGTTTGCTAGTGTTAAATCAAGCCATCCTCAGTTTTTGTATCAAAGATAACAACTTTTGGTGGATTGATGAAGACTTGATTAGTTCATCAGTTTTTGTATCAAACACTGCTTCACATTTTGTACCCTCAGTGAATCAGTGGCTTAGTGCCTCAGTGGCTGTGTAATTTCAATTTCAATTAGAGGACTTGATCACTGAGAGTGTGAGTATATGTTGTAATTATTTGTAATCAACTCAGCAACTCTAGGTCTGAAATCTCAAGTATTCAGTTTCCTTTTTTTTCTAAATTTTTATCTTATATAGTTACACAACTAAATTTGGTTTTATGTGAGTTAAACAAAAGCCCGGCCTGACCCTATTCGGAAAAGGGTGGCCTGGCCCGGCCCTTTCGGCCCTTGCGAAATCGGCCTTAAGGGGGGGTAAGGGCTTGCATTTTGAAGCCTTGGCCTGGCCCTAAGCTTTGTTGACTTGTCAAAGCCCGGCCAGGCCCTACCCAAAGCCTTAAAATTTAGGGTAGGGTTGGCCCTAGCCCGGCCCATGATGAGGCCTATATTGAATTAACCCTTGAGAGCTCGGACATTCCTTTCAACACCCAGCGCTGCAAACAACTTTGGGGAGGGCTGCTGCCCTCTCCCTCTTTCCCTTCCATTTTTCTTATTTTGTTTAGTTTTCTTTTGGAAATTTAGAGAGCTACTCACCTAAAGCTTCAAGGATCCATCAATGGCTCATTCTCTACAAAATTCAAAATTTGGGTAATTTTGTGGGATTGTAATTCGAGGCTAGTCATACTAGCTTATAGTTATTTGTTACTATCCTTGTTTTCTCCTACATTTCTTTACTCTTTACTCTTTGAATTTTGTAATTTTGATGTTCATGAATATGGGTTGTGAGTAGTTACTTTTGGGAGCAAGGGTTTCTAACTCTAGCTCAATTTTGATGTAATTAACATATATTTCAAGTGATAAATAATATATTTTCATATGGGTGCACTCTTATTACTATGCTAATTGATTCTTGATGCATGAATTTAGGAAATTAACCTTTCTCTTTGTTATGTGTTGAGATTTGTGATGCGTGATACAATTGATGATTCTATTGTTCACTAGCTTCATGTAGTTAGTGTGGCTAATGTATCAAGTAGTTGCTTAATCGAGAATTAATAATTGCATATGTTCTTATTTTCTTGTGCCCTTCACCTTTAATCCTAGATGTTGTGGCCCGAGCAAGGCATAATGATTAGGGTTAGAGAGTTCATTCTTTGCCTTAACCGAAAGAATGGATACCAAATAAGAGAAATTGATTTAGTGGCCTTAACCGGCATTAGGTAGAGAACTACGTAAACATTACATTTTAGGTTGTAACTATTGCATGCTTAAATCCCTAATTTTTAGAGCTCTACGCCTTTAGCTCATGTGTTTGGTAGCCCTGGTAAAGTATTAATTCATGAGTTAGAGGGTTCATATTTGTCCTAACCGAAAATGTGAATACCCTCAAGGAAATTCGGCTTAGTGGCCTTGATCGGCATTAAGTATGGGATTTGGTTCTCATGAAGATATGTTTGTTTCCTTGAAATGTGTTTGTTGCATTGAAGTTGCTAGAGAGTGATCCCTAGCTAGTACCCAATTCTATCTCTCTTTTATTTTTTTTGTTTGTTTTTAATTGTTGTTGTTAATTTAGTTTTTGACTTAGTCTTTTTAGAAAATTACAATCACAATGTTTAATGACAATTTCTACCTCATAGTAAATAGTCATCACTAGGCTCTTAGTTTTGATTATGCTTTGGTAAAAACCAAAGCCGACCATTGCTAAGGCTTGGTGCCTTAGATTAGCCTTTTTATTTGTTTTACTTTCCTTTATTTGCTTGTGACTTTAGTTCTAACTACCCAAGGATTGTTGGTTAGCCACTAATTCCCATGGTACGATAACTTTGGGCATTATACTTCCCTATCTTGACAATGATATGTACGCTTGGGTAAATATGCATCAAGTCACATTGTACCCACCAAAAGAAACACGGCAATGAACACTTCTCACTCCTTAAAAAAAAAAAAAAATGAAAACTTCTCAGCATGGATTCACTAATTCAAGTCTTGTCCTTCATCACGACTCTTGGGTATGCTAATTTAACTCGATTGAAGTCATGGGAAACCAATGCTCGATGTGCTTACCTCCCTTCATTTGAGGTGCAGGTTGTGCACGTTGTGCACGTTGTGGATATTCTCTAGGAGGGTTGCTGCTACTGCCACGGCGCATGGTGCGACCTCCACGGCTCATGGTGCTATTTCCACGGCCGGTGTTGCCATATCTCCCTATTCCACATATGGACCTGTTCGTCCTTCATGTCCCCTATTATTAGGGTAAACATGTCCCCTATTGCTAGGGTACCACTCTTTGCGCCCTCTCTTGGGTGCATTATAATTTGCCTCACGAACGCTCTTGGTTCCAACGGGCCTTGAATTATAATTCTTTACGAGAATGTTGTCGTGCTTTTCGGCTACCGACAAAACATTAATGAGCTCATTGAACCTTGTAATTCGTCTAGTATTTACTTCAGTATTTACTTCAATTAGCTCTTCTTCTGTGAGGTGTTTTTGACAGAACCTCAACATGGATTTGAGGCGAAGAGCTTCTGAATTGTACTCAGCAATAGACTTAAAGTCGGAGAAGCGTACAACGTTCCACTGAACCTTCAAGTCAGGGAGGAGGGAATTTTGGATATTGTTAAAGCACTCTTGTAACGCCTCCCATAAATCCTTTGCATCTTTGATGGACATGTACTCTAATCTGAGTGCTTTGTCCATATGACGTCACATCAAGATGATTGCTTGTGCATGCCTTTTAGGTGTTCGAGGGATCACAAGGGCTGGGTCTGGTGCATGGATGATTGGCAATATCTCTTTCGATGTGAGATGGTTTTCAACGTCGGTTTTCCAGCTATGGTAATCCGAACCTGTTGAGTCAAGGATCTGAAAATCGAGTCTAGGTTCATTTGACATCCTTGAAATAGTGTTGCCAGAAAATTTGGCCGGAAAAAGTTATCGGAGATAATCGGAAGGATCGCTGGGAAAAATCGAGAAAATAATCCGAAAAGTTGTCGGAAAAATGTCGAAAAGTCGCCGGAAAAATGTCGAAAAGTCGCCGGAAAAATGTCGGAAAAGTTGCCGGAAAATTCATCGGAAACTTGCCCCGCAGATCTGTCTGCAGCTGCTCGGCAGCTTCTCGGCAGCTGCTGCATAGCATCTTGGTAGGTGCTCTCGGCAAGTGCTCGGCAGATGTCGACAGGTCTCGGCAGCTCTCGGCAGCTCTTCTAGGCAACTGCTGCGCAACTCTCAACAGACTCGGTAGCGGTCCAGTTCGTGCTCAAAACTTCCGGTTACCGATTCAGGCCTTTTCCGGCCTGTTCCGGTGATTCTGAGGTCTGTTCCGGGCTTCTGGAATCAAGGGCTTTGATATGAACTAGGGTTTGGGGGTTTTTTGTAGGTTTGGAAAAATGACTTCTATTGACGATGAACTCTACTCTTGTCAATTTTCGATTCTAATTCTAGAGCAACTTCGTGCTGATAACGTGTTTAAGAACAAGCTAAATTGACACAGAGAGAGAGTAATATTTCAGAGAGAATGAAGATTTCAAGTGTGTTTATTCATCTCATACAATGGGGTATTTATAGGAATACATTTGTAGTATGAAAGCTCAAAGAGAAAACCAAAATGATAACAATCTCAATGATGAATTCTGCCATGCTTGTTGCCCCTTGGTAAAGCATGTTACATAAGTCTTCATACACTCAAGTACCTATGTTTATACACTCAAGTACCTATCTATACACTTAAGTATTTGTTACATGATATAGACATATATAGTATACTACATTTATACTACAACACCTACATGAAAAGTCACATTACAGAAGAGAAACTTGAGGGTTTATATAATGCAAGATATCTGCTCACCTTCCTATCATTCCCACAGTATTCTGGTTCCGGTACCCCAGACTTTCACATGTCGAGTGAGGTACTGTGTGATCTATTGCCAACATTATAATGCTTGAGAGTTCTCAATTTACCAGGATATGATATCAAAGAGTTGCCTGATTCAGTAAGCAGCTTGAAACATCTGAGACAGCTGGTGTTGTCTGGCAGTTCAATTGAGAAGTTGCCTGACTCAATTTGTACTTTATATAATTTACAAACATTATCGTTGAGTTATTGTGAAGAACTTGTTGAGTTACCAACTAATTTGGGGAGCCTGATCAACTTGCGCCATCTTGATATCAAAGGGACAATGTTAAAGAAGATGCCCCCGTTTATGGGTAAGCTGAAAAATCTGCAATTATTAACTAATTTTGTTTTGGACAAACACAGTGGGGATAGCATTGCAGAGTTAAGTGACCTTCAGCAACTGCACGGAAGTCTTTTGATCTCAGGACTTGATCACAATGTAGATGATGTGGCTGCTTTGAAGGCCAATTTGAGAGGCAAGGAATATCTCATTGAACAAGGTTTGAAATGGGGAGATGTTACAGAGTGTTAGCGTGAGTCATAGTTTAACGTTAGGAGTAGAATATATTGTAATATATTGTAATTATTTCGTAGTTAGTACTTACCTGTTATATCCCTGTAAACTTCTTTATATACCTCCGCTGTGAGATGAATAAGATCATCAGAAAATTCATTCTCTATATCTCGTCTTATTTGACTTGGTATCAGAGCAAAAATCTGAGAGGACTCTGTCTTTTTCTACTTTTATTTTTCCGAGTTCGAGGAATTATTTCAAAAACTCCATTGTTAGGGTTATTGTTGCCTTCACGGCGTTATTCCTCTTGTGTTGACATCCGTCCAAGAACGACTAGATCGTCTTCTTCCTGGACTTCGACGTCATCAGATCAGCCGCCTCCATCTCAACTTCAACCCAAATCGGCCTTCATCACCTGCCCAGATCGGCCTCAATCACCGATCTCAACTTCAACCCAGATTGCCTGAAGCACCGACCCGATCACGACCCTTCTGCAGCAGCCCACTACAAGTCGGCTTCGCCTGCCCTCGCTCAATCCCGCCATCAAGCTTCTACTTCAGTTCACTCAAACCAGCTCACGACCGTCAACGTTCATTCTCAGTCCAGCCCGCGACTGTCGACGCTCGTTTTGCTTCGTCTTCAGCCTGCGACCGCCGCCGCTATCTCTCTTCAACCCAGATCGGCGTCATCCTTCCCTCTGTCGCTCTGCTTTGCCTGCCCTCGCGTCATCCTTTCTCGATCCAGCCCGGCTTCGTTCTTGGTTACTAGCCCAGAATCGTTCTTCCTCCTTGATTATCAGACCGGTTTTTTTTTCTGTCCAGATCGTCCTGCCCCGTGCAACAAGTCGAACCCAGGTCATCCCGTGCAACAGGTTCGAAGAAGAAGAAGAAGAAAAAAAAAAAAAAAAAGGGAAATCCGCACGTTATAATCTGTACGTTATACTATTTTTTGGTTCTGTCTCTTTCATTCCGCTGCATATTTTGTGATTGTGTAATTTTACTGCTATATTGTTGCAATGGGTGGTGATGATAGTGAAGGACAGAGCTCTAAGATCAATGAGGTCCAAAAGATTGAGGTTTCTGTTCGAAGTTCAGATGGTGGTTCTTTTGGTGGTCCGAAGCTTAATGGTACCAATTTTCGAACATGGAAGAAGATTATGTCTGTCCATCTTCGTGGCATACACAAGATGGGGCATGTGAATGGAACAACCAAAGCTCCTAGTGAGGCAGATGTGGATGCCTTTGCTAAGTGGGAGGATGATGATGGATCTGTGATGGCTCTCCTCTTCAAAGCCATGACTGAAGATGTTTTACAGTTGGTGGAAGAGTGTGATACTGCTGAAACAATATGGAAGACATTGGGGGATCTGTATACCAATGAGTCTGATTTTATACAGGTTCATGAATTGATGTGTAAGGCTGCTAGTATGCAACAAAACGGGCAACCAGTAGCTGTGTATTTCACCAAGCTGAAGAATGTATGGGCTGAAATCGATCAGAAGCGTCCTTGCAAGATCAAGAATCAGGAAGATCTTGTATGGTACCAGAAGGAGAAGGAACTAGAAAGGGTTCATGTATTCCTGAGAGGGCTTGATGAGAAGCATAGCAGTGCGAAGGGAGAATTGCTTAGAATGACAGACCCTCCTAGTTTGAACACAGCTTTTACATACATCCGCAAAGATGAGTCTCAGTAGGAAAGTGTCAAACATGCACAGGTTGAAGTATCTAGCCTAGCCGTTCAGGCCAAGTCACGGGCGCCTTTCCTCCAGCAGCAGCGTTCAGCCCCACTTCATCAGCAATATTTCCCACAAGACTCTACTAACCGCCCTCGTCCTCAATGTTCTTATTGCACTGATCTTGGGCATGTTCGGGAGACTTGTTGGAAGTTGCATCACTCCCACCTTGTTGGAAGTTGCCAATGGTGAGGCCTTTCCTGTGTTAGGGTCAGGGTCAGTTCGTATCACTCCCACCTTAGAACTTCATAATGTGTTATATGTGCCTGATTTGTCTCACCATTTGATATCAGTTCCCAGTTGAATACTGAGTCTAAATGCTCTGTAACCTTTTATCCTATGTATGTGATTTTTCAGGATCTTCTCACCAGGGAGATAATCGGTCGGGGGTATCTGAGGGGCAGGTTGTTCCATCTAGATCAGACATACGTAGGAGAGAAACCAGGAGAACAATCTCGCACCGCTTTGACTTCGAGTTCTGATAAGCTAAGTGAAATTTGGTTGTGGCATCGCCGTTTAGGGCATCCCTCTTTTAGTCTTATGAGAAAAACCATGCCTACTTTGTTTATTGGTGTGGATGAGTCTATTTTACATTGTGAAACATGTGTTTTGGCAAAGAGCCATCGTGCTACTTATTCTCCTAGTATTTCTAATAAAAGTGTTACTCCTTTTGAGTTGATTCATTCTGATGTTTGGGGACCTTCTAGAGAACCCACGGTATTGGGTATGAGATACTTTGTGTTGTTTATTGATGATTGTACGAGGTTGTCATGGGTTGCTCTTCTTAAAACCAAAGATGAAGTATTTCCAGCTTTTCAAACCTTTCGCACTCTTGTTCAAACACAATATCATAGCACCATTAAAGTCCTTCGTTCTGACAATGGGGGAGAGTATGTTAATCATGTTTTCCAAGAGTTTTTCAAAACCCATGGGATTGTTCACCAAACTACATACCCACAAATACCAGAACAAAATGGTGTGTCTGAAAGGAAAAACCGTCATTTACTTGATATAGCTCGTGCCCTTCTCTTTAGTGCTCATATGCCTAAGTATCTTTGGGGCGATGCCGTCCATGCTGCCTCTCATCTTATCAATCGTCTCCCATCCAGTGTCCTTCAGGGAAAAATTCCATTTGAGGTTCTTGCATCTCATGTCTCCTTACCTTCATTTCATAATCTTCCAGCTCGTGTCTTTGGTTGTGTTGCTTTTGTCCATGTCCCTAAAAACCAGAGGTCTAAGTTGGATGCCCGGGCACTTAAGTGTGTGTTTGTTGGTTACGGAGCCTATCAGAAAGGGTACAAATGTTATCATCCACCTACCAAAAGGTACTATGTCACTATGGATGTTACTTTCTTTGAGGACATGAGTTATTTTTCCTCTTCGGATACAGCTCTTCAGGGGGAGAATTTATATTTTGAAGAGCTGTATTATGGAGAGGGGGAGGAATCAGAAGGAGGAGTGGAAGTCACACAAGCAGGAGGTATTTTGACGGATCCAGTTGAAAGCATCAGCTCATCATCTCCAGAAGCAGAAGCTCCAGACATCCAGACACCAGTTTCAATCATTGAGAATGCAGTTGAAGACACAACTGCCCCTCCTACCATCACTTCTACCCCTGACCCACAACTTCCTGGTCCTGAAGATCACTCATTTGAGGTATGTCCATCCACTGGTACTAGTAATATTGAGTCTAATGTTGAGCAATATGTGTTACCAAATAGGACCACTCGCGGTCAATCAGCCAAAAGATATGAACCTACTCTTACAGCCAGATCAAAATACCCCGTAGCCAATTATATGTCCACTAGGAGGTTGTCTAAGTCATATGAATCATTTTTGAATCAAATATCTGTTGTATCAGTACCTAACAGAGTGCAGGATGCATTGGGGGATCCAAAGTGGAGGAAGGCAATGGAGGAAGAGATGGAGGCGTTGCAGAAGAACAGTACTTGGCAACTTGTGTCTCCACCACAAGGCAAGAAGGTTGTAGGTTGTCGTTGGGTGTTTACTGTGAAATATAATGCAGATGGATCAGTGAATTGGTACAAAGCACGTGTTGTAGCAAAGGGGTTTACTCAGACATATGGTATAGACTACGATGAAACATTTGCTCCTGTGGCCAAGATGAACACTATTCGGGTTCTGCTCTCATTTGCCGCTAGTTTAAACTGGCCACTCCGATAGTTTGATGTCAAAAATGCATTTCTTCATGGAGAGTTAGCCGAGGAAGTGTACATGAGCCTTCCACCTGGGTATGTCGTTACTTCTCCTGGTGATTTTGTATGCAAATTGAGAAAGTCACTGTATGGTCTCAAACAGTCGCCTCGTGCTTGGTTTGGAAGATTTTCACAATTCATGCGGAATGTTGGTTACAAACAGAGCAACTCAGATCATACCTTATTCCTCAAGCACCAACAAGGGAAGGTAACAGCTCTAATTATTTATGTGGATGATATGGTAATCACTGGCAATGATACTGTTGAGATGGATAGACTGCAGAGACAGCTAGCCTCTGAGTTTGAGATGAAGGACTTGGGTGAACTTAAGTACTTCTTAGAAATTGAGGTAGCCAGGGGGAGAGAAGGGATCTACCTATGCCAGAGGAAGTACGTTCTTGACTTGCTGACAGAGACAGGTTTGTTGGATTACAGACCTATTGATACTCCTATTGAGCAGAATCATTGTTTAGCTGAGTATCCAGATCAGGTACCTACTGATCGAGCTCGCTATCAGAGGTTAGTTGGGCGCTTAATTTATCTAGCTCATACTAGACCAGATGTTGCATATGCAGTGAGTGTGGTGAGTCAGTTCATGCATAACCCGAGTGAGAGTCACATGGATGCTGTTATGAGAATTTTAAGGTACCTGAAGTCAGCTCCAGGAAGGGGAGTGTTGTTTTCTAAACATAACAATATCCTTGAGGTTTGTGGCTTTACAGATGCAGATTGGGCTGGAAATATTACAGACAGGAAGTCAACATCAGGTTACTTTACATTTGTGGGAGGTAATTTGGTTACATGGAAGAGTAAGAAACAGAAAGTTGTGGCACGATCTAGTGCTGAGGCTGAGTATAGAGGTATGGCTCACGGAGTGCGTGAATTATTGTGGCTGAGAAATCTGTTACGTGATCTGAGTTTCAAACTCAAAAGTACTATGCAGTTGTATTGTGACAACAAGACAGCCATTGATATATCACAGAATCCAGTACAACATGATCGTACTAAGCATGTGGAGGTTGATCGTCACTTTATAAAGGAGAAGCTAGATGCCAAAATTATTAGCTTTCCTTTTGTCCCATCTGAAGAGCAACTTGCAGATATACTTACCAAAGGAGTTTCCAGGAAGGTATTTTATGACTCACTAAGCAAGTTGGGCATGATTGATGTGTATGCGCCAACTTGAGGGGGAGTGTTAGCGTGAGTCATAGTTTAACGTTAGGAGTAGAATATATTGTAATATATTGTAATTATTTCGTAGTTAGTACTTACCTGTTATATCCCTGTAAACTTCTTTATATACCTCCGCTGTGAGATGAATAAGATCATCAGAAAATTCATTCTCTATATCTCGTCTTATTTGATTCAGAGGACTCCCAAAAAGATAGAGAAGTTATCAAGCAGCTTGAACCTCATCCTATGCTAACTTGCTAAGAGAACTTGTCATTACATCTTATGGGGATAGCAGATTTCCAGGTTGGTTAGGAGATCCTAATTTCTTTAATCTATCCTCTATTGAGCTTGTAGATTGTAAGCATTGTGTCCGCTTGCCCTCACTGCACCAGCTACCCTCCCTGGCAAAGCTTTCTATTAAGAGTTTTAAGGAACTGCTTTCGATTGGCTCTGAGTTTTGTGGCCCATTTAGATCTCTCAAAGAATTGAGTTTCATCCGCATGCTCAAATGGCAGGAGTGGTGTTATGTTGACGGTAGTCATGAAGAAGGCGGACTCTTTCCTAATCTTTGTAAGCTGACTCTGGAGGACTGTCCAGTGCTAACAAACATATTGCCATTAGATAACTTCCCAAAACTTGAAGATGTGAGGTTGGTGGATCTGAAGTCCTTTGCTGGCTCACTTTCACAAGAATCTCAATGCCCTAAATTCCTGTCCCTCCGTAGACGGAGTATAGTTCGATGCCCTAAATTTGTGTGGTCCTCAGATGGGGGGATGGATGCGCCTAATTTGAAGGAGTTGCATATCCATGGTTCTCAGAAATTTCGGTCATTGCCTGAACAAATGCACACCCTTCTCCCTTGTCTTGAGCTTCTGGAAATAAAGCTCTGTCCAGAATTCAAATCATTTCCTGAAGGGGGATTGCCGCGAGCATTAAAATCTCTTGAATTTGATTGTTACAAAGGACTCTTTGAAAATCACCAGCTTTGGGGTCTACAAACAGTCAGCTCTCTTAGAGATCTGAGAATCTCGTTTCAGGATGGTGAAGAAGTATGTTCATTTCCAGAGAGACTGCTTCCTACCTCTCTCACTCGTCTCTCCATCTCCAACCTTCCAAATGTTACGACCTTTGGAGGAGTTAAGTTGCTTCAACTCTCTTCAGTCGTTATATATTGCTAGGTTGCCCAAGCTTCAGAGCTTGCCAGAAGAAGAGCTAGTTTCTTCTCTTTCTCGGTTGGTGATCAGGAACTGGCCTTTTCTCCAAGAACGAGTCCAGAAGGAGAGAGGGGAAGATTGGTCCAAGATTGCTGACATCCCTTGCATAGAGATCAATGGAAAGGAGATATGCTATATATGATGATGAGTCCCCAGTGCTATGCTTTAGGAATGTCTTAAATTGATTGAAACTTTTGAGATACGCTGATACACCTAAAAGATTTATATTGCTTATAACTTTGACAGGTTAACTATTACAATTTTCCCTCCTATTGTGTCAATCAAATAGTAACTGCTGTTTACTGGTTCAACCCTCTCTTTAACCTTTGGACTTTAGATATCTTTGAGGTAGTATGGAAAACAAGATCAAATATATAGATTTTCTTCATGATTCTTTCCTTTTAATGTTTGTTACCTTGAAATAAATGAAACATACTAGTTATGTTTATTCTACGCCTCATTCTTGTTTTACTTGGGAGGTTTGCCATAGCACATATTGGCAAAATTGGATTGTTATTTCATATCCCATTTTGTCTGATTGATTAAATGGCTTAAATTTATCTGCTATGTGTCAGGATGCACTTAGGTACATGATATCTTGTTAGTTGTTTTATTGGATTTTCCCCGGTTTTCATTGCTCCTCAATTGTAACTTATATATTGACATTTTGTTTCTTCAAATGCAATTTCAACAGGCTCTTGTGCTTTACTTCTTGACTTTCTACAAGCTTCTGATGTGTACTACATGGTTCTTGACCGAGTTATAACCATCGGAAAGGAGTAAACATTGTAGTTGCTGATAATTCAACCGTGTTGGCACTATCAACCTCTACATGCCCTTCAGGTATGGTATTTGTTTGCAGCATTTCATTGTGTCTATTTCCCTTGTTTTAGTTTACTAGTGTTAATTCCGCTTGTTAATATTACTATTATTATTTTTTATTTTTATTATTATTTTATCAATAATAGGACTTCATGGAAAACTGCATGTGAAAACTAAGGATTTTGCATCATTCATCACTTTGTGGGAAATTATATGCAGCCCTAATTATCTAAAGAGCATTAATCAGTTCTTTTTTGCAGCAACTATCAATCAACTAATTCCAAACCACTCATTCATTTGTGACACTCCGTGAATTGAAGAATTTAACAAAGAATCCTTAGTTTGACACTCTCTACATTTCAGCAAATGATTATTTTTAACATCAAAGTTGATCATATTATGATTTCATGTCATATATGATTTGTGCTTTTAACGTTATGGACTAAAAGGAGAACTCATTATCTGACTCAGGTGCCATATAACGAAAATGAGTTCTCTTCCCTGATGTAAATCATTAAAAAAAAAATACAAGCATTCACAAGGAATCAAAGAGAGAAACTTTTATATGCATGTCCGAGTGACTCAAGTTATTGAGAGATGCCAAAATTACAAGCGGAAATAAGTTAGGATGCATCACAGTTGTAGTCACACCTTTTAAACACCGTACAAAAATGTCCCCCTCTGCTACACCCTATGCAGCTAAAAGCTAGTATAAAAATTTGTACTGGTATATACAAGAAACTTACAATGGTATAATTGCCACAGTAAGCTACTTTTCTTGGGTTGCTGATGATGCTAGGGTTTCTTCTATGTGCAGATTTTGTACTTCAGCACTTGCCATCCCATATGGATTTTCTCGGCAATCATTTACCGGGGCTGACAATTTCCTCCAAATGACACCATTGTTTTCCCACTCGCACCAGTTCTGGCCTGCAATGATAACCCAACAGCAGGTGGACAGAAGCATGGTAAATCAGTTTGACAACGAAGGCAGTTCACAATCTCCTTCCTTGAAAATAGCACCAGTTTTATAATTCTGTTTTGGAAGCAAAAGGCTTCTAAGCCTTAAAAACTCTGCTTCAAGATTTGCCTTCCTCTGTACTTTCCTTACAAGTTGCTCGTTCAACACTTGCAATTTCTTGACTTCCTCTTCTAAATAAGCTGTGTGCGCCGTCTTTTTTACTCTGTACTTCCGAACTGCTTCTTTATTTCCTGAAGGCTTCCTTCTTCTTGGTTTCAATACAGAATGCTCTTTACTCTTAGCATCATCATTTTCCTCTGACGGAAGAACTTGGGTGTGTGTGTGATAACAAGTGTGTGTATGTGCAGCATCAGGGCCAGGTAGGCTGCATGTGTGACTGTGAAGGCATGTCCAAAATGTATCTACAGAAGTTGAAGTTTGTAAATTACCAGAGGAATTTGGTTTTGGAAATACAGCATGGTCTAAAGTCTCTACCTCACCATCATCCATATTTTCTTTCTTTATTTGAAACAAGAACTATCAGGAGCCAAGCACCACAAGAAAGAGCTCATCTGCAATACCCAATTCTCAATTATTGGCCATCAGGCTCTAGCACTACAATAAAGCTATAATATTTATGCAAATGCTAACGTCTAGCTTCATGCATAGTTGAACCAAACGTCATAGGTCTTGCTCAAAATTATAAATGCTCCACTAAAAGATAAATAAAGTTCATGAATTACCCATAAGCAGAAATAACCCTAAGCTCAACTCAGAAGCTAGAGGATAAAATCAATGATGAAGACAAGACAATGG
Organism: Rosa persica; assembly: GCA_025331145.1. Lineage (NCBI taxonomy): Eukaryota > Viridiplantae > Streptophyta > Magnoliopsida > Rosales > Rosaceae > Rosa > Rosa persica. The sequence goes on along the minus strand of WFKR01000100.1, from coordinate 90,235 downwards.
TATTGATCCTCCAACTGGTGGAAAGAGAACCCAAGCTTCAAGTGGGGGAATATGAGAGAACAGAACATAAAAAGCAGTGTGTCGTGCAGAATCTAAAAAACACAGGAAGCAAGAAAATGAAATAGATGAGATTGTGCTGTGGAAAATTGTGGATATTCTTTGCAGTTACCTGACTTGTTTTGCTAAGATTCACTGAGAGGGATGATCATTGTTTGCCTCCTTTAAGCCAACTGAAGCAATGTCAACGTCTAGTATTTTATTCCTTCAGATAATATAGACTTGGCAACTTGTGTTTGTATGTATTTTTGATTTTATTCAAATTTTTCTAGTGGAGTAGGTACTAATACAAATCCTAATTTTAACAAATTGGAAATTTGATCCACTTTTTGGTTCTATAATTTTGCTTCAGTAATCGTCAAGGAGTGTGGTCCAGAGTCCAAACACGTCTTTGATGTGAAAAACTGAAAATAGAGAGTAACTAATTCAAGATGTAAACTTCTTCCCTAGATAGGCATAACCTTTTTTCCTCAATTCATTTTGGCAAAATCATACCAAATTTAGAAGAAAATATGTGATCATGTACTATCTGTACTGCACTATTCCACAGCTACAATCAGAGTACAGGCGATCAGACATATATCAGCAAAGCAATCTCAGTTTTTGATACTTCTCTGCTCTAAAATGTTGGCCCAAAAAATGTGTAGTCCCAAATCATATTTAACTTGAGCAATCATTTCTGGCTCAACAAAAAATATACTTCACAATCAACTATCAAATTCAACATGAATCGACAGCTGTGTTTGAGTCTCCATCAGGAAGCAGAAGTTTGATTTCAAAAGTAGATGGCTTGCAAAGGAAATTCAGCATACTAAGAAACAGCTCTTCAATTCCAAATTCTGAGATTTGAATAGGTGCATTCCCTGCAATGAGTTGAGGGTATTGATCAATGCTTGCTACTGGAAGCAGAGTCTTCATGAGATTGCAATGTCCGACAACCTTGCCATATTTTTGGTAGAGTAGGAATTTAGGGGTGTTCGATAGTGATAAACAGTGAATGAACTAGGTGCATGTATCAAATATAAACCTGTAGCTACTTTACACTCCAACTATAGATTCTGATAGAGAATCGGATCTAGCAAGTACTTCTGGATTGATCATGAATGCTGAAAGATGTAGTAACTGTAAGCTAATGATATAGCTTATGTATAGAACTAGACATTGCACAAAGTTTCACTGATATGCAGATATACATGTGTATATATATAATTATGAAAATTGATCAGAGTTTAAAATTACACATGTCCAAGCTATTATTCAATTCTGTTTATGCATAAGTTTGTATTTAAATTCAAAATCTGTACAGTTGATAAGCAGTTGATGGTTTGATAAAACTGTTAAGCAAATGACAGTTTCTTTATGGATGAAACTGTCATGCAAAGCCTCTATATGAATGTCAGACTTGTCCCTTCTGAAACACGAGTTCTTTCTCAAAAATTAGTCCCATTACTAAGAGAAAATTAAGGTGGATTCAGGAGAAGACTGTCATGGACAATGCAAGTGCATCAAGTAAGTTTCTGCATCCATGTTCTTATGTTCCTGTTTTCTGCAGATACAGGATTGATAGGATGTTTTCAATCCCGAGTTCAATTACACATTCTGGTAATCTGCAGTAGGTTATATACATGTTTTGATCTAGTATAGGTTCATATCATCTCTATTTTGACTCGATATGTATTTTGGTTCCAACAATTGGTATCAGAGCCCCTATATATAGATCATTGGCATGTTAAATAATTTAACTATATTGAAATTATGTATTCTGGGGAATTAAACTGTTTTAACCCGCATTTAGACATGTATTGCAATATACATATTCAAGACTATATCGTTTAGATCTGTGACATCTTATTGTCTGTATATTACTTTGAATGCATATGATCATCATATATATATATATATATATATATATAGATATATTTATCTGTGACCAGAATTTTGAGGAGACATTAACATATGAATATGTTGATAAAGTTACTGGTATAATGTCAAATACATTGTGTGCTGTCAAAGTGGCCATATTGTATACCAGAAGAGATTATTTGCATCAAACTTACATATCTCTTGAATTCATGTGTGCTGCCAAAGTGGCTTCATGTAAATGAGATAAGTGATACGGATGCTTTATCATTTAGGATTACAGATTTATGAAACTTAAAATAAATTTGCTGGACATTTCCAAAGAAATACAGTTCCAAACATTTGGTTAATAAATCTGGGATATATATTGAGTAGATGGATATTCATATATCAATAGAGATTTGTACACCACAAAGGTTGTCAGAGTCTTGAAATTGATAAATTCATATTACTGTATGTATACATTTCATCCAAGTTATGGGATATTCAGTTTATTCTAGTATTAAGTTACACTAGTTTAATTTGGTTGATCATTTCACATGCAGCTATGCACTTTCTAATGAGTATCAATCAAATTGAGCTTCTGAATGGCTCAAATTTTAAGAAATGGTAAGGTGACATAGAATTGAATCTGGGAATATTGGATTATGATCATGTTCTGAAGGAGAATCCACCAGCAGCAGTGACTGAAAGTTCTAGTAGAGAAGCAAGGGAAAAGCATGAAAAATGGTACAAGCATAACAAAATGGCACTGATCATGATCAAGAAAAGGATGCATGAAAATGTGAGGGGTAGTGTACCTGATTCAAAATTAGCCAAAGTGTTCTTTGATTCTATTGTAGAAAAGTTCAAAATTTCAGACAAAGCTGAAGTGCAGAATCTGGTGAGGTCTCTTGCAAGAATGAAATTCAATGGGAAGACAAGTGTTAGAGAGTATATAATGAGAGGTTCAGACATTGCTGGAAAGCTTAGAGCATTGAACATGGCCATTGATGATTCATTCTTGGTGTACATGCTTCTAGACTCACTTCCAAGTGAGCATTCTCAGTTGAAGACACTTTACAAGACTCAAAAGGAGAAATGGAGTGCGAATGACTTGATATCACTGTGTGAAGAAGTTGAACAAGAGAAAGAGAAGCAAGAAGGAACTGACATGGCTTTAAATCTGATGACCAAAAACCAAGTACAAAAAGAAGTTTGCAAACAGAAACTCCAAGCCAGGTACCACTGTAAGCACTTCCAAAACTGTTATGAATTTGATGTTGATAAAATTAAGTATAGACCTGCAGGTGGCATAAAGTGTTTCTTTTGTAAGAAACCAGGTCACTTTAAGAAAGATTATGAAGGTTTCAAAGCTTGGCTGAAAAAGAAAGGTAGCTTTTTATCCAAATCTGTTTTCAGTTTTGAGTCAAATGATTATGTGCATGACAATTCTTGGTGGTTTGACACTGGTTCCCCTATTCATATTGTCCATTCATTACAAGGATTATCAGAGATTTCAATCCCAAGAAAGAATGAGACAAGGGTGTGTACTGGGAGTGGCCAAAGGGTGGCTATGAAGGCTGTAGGAATTGTCAAACTCAAGTTTAAGAATAATTATGTATTAGTATTGAACAATGTCTATTGTATTCCAAGTATAAGTAGGAACTTGATTTCTGGATCTCAATTTGTAGCAAACAATGGCTTCAGCTTCTCTAGTAATAATAAAGTTATGAAGTTCTTTTTTAATTTGAAATGTTTTGGTGATGCTGCACTTTTGAATGGTTATTGGTGTGTTAATTGCACAAATGTTTCAGCAAAAAATGAAAGCAAAGATATTTTCTTTCTAAATAGACCAAGTTCAAAGAGAAAATTTTGTGATTCTTCATCTTTTCTATGGCACAAAAGACTTGGCCATATTTCAAAACAAAGATTGGTTGAACTAGTTAAACAAGAAATTTTGCCTCATTTAAACTTTGCTGACTTTGAAACTTGTGTTGACTGTTTAAAGGGTCAAATGACAAATGCTAGAAAGATAGGATAAAAAAGAAGTGAACATTTGCTTGAATTGATTCATACAGACATCTGTGGCCCTTTTCTAGTTAACACAATATGTGGAAACTACTATTTCATAACTTTCATCGATGATTTTTCAAGGTATTGTCATATCTATTTAATTTCTGAAAAATCACAAGCTTTGGAATTCTTTAAAATCTATAAGGTTGAGATTGAAAAACAAACTTGCATGGTCATTAAGTCTATCAAATCAGATAGGGGAGGTGAGTAATATGGTAGGTATTCTGAAAGAGGACAACATAAATGTCCTATTGCTTTGTACTTGCAGGAATGTGGAATAATGGCACAATACACTACACCATATACTCCACAGCAAAATGGAGTGTCAGAAAGGAGAAATAGAACATTGATCAACATGGTTAGGAGCATGATAGTGAGATCAGGACTACCAAAATTTCTGTGGGGAGAAGCCTTAAAAAACAGCAAATTATATTTGCAATAGAACTCCAAGGAAGGCAGTGCTAAAAACCCATTTTGAACTTTGGTATGGATACAAACCTAGTTTGAATCACTTTCATGTATGGGGCTGCAATGCAGAGATCAGAGTTCACAATGCAACAGATGGAAAAATTGTTTCACAATCAGTTAATGGCTATTTTGTTGGCTACTGTGAAAAATCAAAGGGGTTCAGATTTTATTGTCCAAGAAAAAGTACAAGAATTGTAGAATCACACAGAGCCACATTCTATGATGAAGTATTTGATAACAATGCTGGAAAGGATATTGAAGCTGATATGGAAACTTCACAAGTAGATAACAATATAGAAGAATGGTTTGTATACCAGGATGGCAGTGAGTTAGCAATCCCAGATCAGAACTGCACCAACAATTTAACTTTGGATTTAAATCTCATTCCAAATGATGAACAAGCCGAAGTTATAGCACAGCAAGCAGGAACTACAATTCATAGCATGGATAATGTTTAGAATGAACAAATTGCAAGTGATCAGCAAGTTGAAGTACAAAGGCGAGAAGAACGGTAAGCTAATGTTAATGCAGCACCAATAGAAGAAGAACCACAGCCTATAACCTTGAGAAGATCTACAAGAGCTAGAAAATCAGCCATACCAGATGATTTTAAAGTGTATTTAACTATAGAAGAAACTGACATTGGAGATGAGGATGATCCAACCTCAGTTGCATAATCTATGCAGTCAGTAAACAGTGCAAAATGGAGGTTGGCAATGGAGGATGAGTTTCACAGCATGGCACAAAATGGTGTGTGGTCCTTGGTTGACAAACCTTGCAATGCCAAGCCTATAGGATGTAAATGGGTGTTCAAAACAAAAAGGGATTCATATGGGAAGATTGAGAGATACAAAGCTAGATTGGTGGCCAAGGGCTATAATCAGAAGGAAGGAATTGATTATAATGAGGCTTTCTCTCCAGTCTCAACCAAAGATGCATTCAGAGTCATCATGGCACTAGTAGCACACTTGGATCTTGAGTTACACCAGATGGATGTCAAGACTGCATTTTTGAATGGTGACTTGCATGAAGAAATTTATATGTTGCAACCAGATGTTTTGCAGAAGTTAAAGCAAGGTTTGCAAACTCAAGAAATCAATATATGGTCTTAAGCAAGCTTCCAGGCAATGGTACCTCAAGTTTGATAAGATAATCACTCAATTTGGTTTTTTGGAAAATAAATTGGATGAATGCATTTATCTTAAGACTAGTGGGAGCAATTTTATTTTGCTCATTCTGTATGTTGATGACATTTTACTTGCAAGTAGCAACATTTGTTTGTTGAAAGAAACGAAAGCCTTTCTTTTGAGTCAATTTGATATGAAGGACATGGGAGAAGCACATTATGTGCTAGGCATTGAGATAACCAGAAACAGAAAGCAACATGCTTTAGGTCTATCTGAGAAGAATTATGTGGATAAATTATTGCAAATATTTGGAATGCAAGGCTGCAAGTCAAGTGATGCACCAATATCTAAAGGAGATAGGCTCCATAAGGGTCTGTGTCCTAAAAATATGTTGGAAGTAGAGAGCATGAAGAATGTGCCATATGCAAGATTAGTGGGGAGTTTGATGTATGCTCAAATTTGTACAAGGCCTCATATTTCATTTGTAGTAAACATGCTTTCAAGGTTTCAATCAAATGCAGGTCATGAGCATTGGATAGCAAGCAAGAAAGTACTAAGATATTTGAAGAAAACCAGAAATCACATGCTAGTTTGAAACCAAAGGGCCCAGGGGAAAAGTATTGAAATTTTACTAAGAATAAATTTTACTACTTTCCCACGTATTTAAATTTATAAAACCTCGATGCATGCAATGTTTGTGAAATATATTTCCTTTAAAACTCAAAATCTTGTGAAAATATACCAGCCCCCGCTGGTTAAAAGAATCGGACTAGCCCCGCTAGTCAAGTAACAATAAAGGATATGGGGAAGAGATGTCACCATACGGGTAAAGCAATCCCTAATCTCGACTGCCACCCACATATAGATTGTGTGAGGAGGAGAACTAATAACCTCGACTGTCACTCACGTGAGGAGGAGAATCCTCGACTGCCGCTCATAAACAAAAAGTAAGTGAGGAGGAGACACTAACAGAAAGACCCGAGTATGGTGAAGAAAAACAATCGAAAATCAGTAAATCCATAAATCCATAAAGCTTCCCCAATATCTCACGAGAAAAAGATATCTTCCAATGACGTTGCCCCGCACGCCAAAATAGTCTCGAAGTCATAACCAAATGGGTGAGAAATAATAAATAATTATAATTATAATTTCCTTAGGAAATCCCATTTCCGATAATATTCCAAAAAATTTCAAAATCAACGAATAAATTATAATATGTAATTCTGGAAATCACCTCGGAAAATACTTTATCAAAATTCAATATAAATTACAAATTCAAAATCGATCATAACAAACTTCAATTCGAATTTCCAATCGATATGGTAATGAATACTTAAATCCAATTGGTATGCTCGATAATTTAAAAACAATAATTTAAATAACCAATCCATTTTCCAAATCAAAATCAAGATAAATCAATATCAATTTCCCAAAAGTAATTTATGATTATATGATGATTAATTAAATAAATACTTCTTTTGGGAAAAACAATTGCATGCATCATTATTTAGAAACAAAAGTCCATTCACAGTACTGTTTAGGCGATCACGCATACTAGTTCCTTCGTCGAGCGGTAACTCGGTATAGAGCTCTGTACACAATTATATTCCATAAATAACTATTCAATAATTAAATACGATTCCCAAAATCAAATCCTTATAAATCATCTCTCCACTTCTTCTTGGATTCAACCCACATTTTACCACTAATGCCAATTCGTTAATTTAAAGGTTCCAAGGCAGAACTTAGAGATATCCGACGGTCGGATTCTCTCATGTCGATAATTGAATTCCTAATTCCGGAAATTGATAATCAACACAAAACTTCTCCAATTTTCCACCAAATTCACATCTACAAGTTCTACAACAATTACAGGATTTAAATGAGCTAAAGCAGGAATTAAAAACCAGCCCTACGTGCCTCCACGCGCCACCCACAGTGTCAGCACGTGGGCCCCACGCGCTGGCTGCCACCTCCACCTCCGGCCACCAAATTTCAGCCACAACATTTACTCGATAAGCCTAACAATTTTATAAACTACAACAAGTTCCAATTTTACCTTGTAGTGCTCGAAATTGGCCGGTGAAGAGAAACCCAGAAAATTCAAACCCTAGATTTGGAAATTCCTTCGATTCATGCTTCACGCTATGGAGGGAAAATGATCATTGGCTCAAGGCACTCCTATTAGACCCGATTTGGTGGTCGGATGGCCGGAAATGGAAGAATCGTCGGAAAACCTCCAACTGCTACAGTGATGGGGTTTTCCGGTCAAATCACCATAATCCGAGGTCACTAAGGTGTAGAGGAGGAAGGGGCGCTCATGTGGTGGCCGGTTGCACGCCAGTTGGTGGCCGGACGGCGGTGAATCAGAGAGAAAAAGAAGAAGACCGAAAGGGGAAAGAGAGAGAGTTCGGGAGAGAGGAGAGAGAAAGGTGGGTTTCCGGTTTTGGAAACCTACCACAGGAAAAATCCCATATTTATAACCAATCTACCATGAACAGTAACTTTCGTATTTCACTCATAACTTTCACATAGGAACTCCGATTTTTACGTACATATACGTGCTCGGTTTAAAGTCCTCTACAACTTTCATGAAGAAAATTTTCTCAAAAACTGGCCGAAACAAAAAGTCAATCTTTTAGCGCCACTAAAAGTATCGGAACGAAGTAAAAATTGAAAGTAATCGACATTTACCGTCTAAATGGTTAGTAAACCGATAAATCTAGGTTTGGGACGTAACAAACCTGGCACCAGAATGATTTCCGCATTCCCCGGTGTGTATCATTGTCAGAACGACCTTTCCCTCTTCTGGGGTCAAACACCAGAGGTTGGGATGGGTGAACCCTTGGCAGTAAAGCTTACCATTTTGTATGTTATAGCAGGTTGCCCTCTGCTTGAGTTGTAGTGCTTCAACCTTATCGGTTGGCAGAGTTCCATTGCGCTTGTATTCGATTATTTCATCCATCTAGCTGGGGTTGACTTCAATGTTGAAAATTTCCTCTAGGGTTTTGGTGATGCTTGACGACTAGTTGGGAGTCGCTGAATATGTTGACACTGTCAGCGCATGAGTCGATGGCGAGGAGCAAGCCTGCAATGAGTGCTTTATAGAATCAAGAGATGGAATAAAAATTAACTTTTATTCATTACTAAAGCTAACAAGTACATCAAAGGTTCTTGACCAAAGAAATCCAATCCAAGAGGAAAATAAATTCAATCAAATTTCTGTACTCAATTCTTTCGGTAACTCCAATCAGCCGTGACTAGGTAAGATAAGGAGAGATTTTGGTACAGCTGAGTTCACTTGAAAACACTTCTCTAGTCCAAATCTTGCCTAGACATCGCATTTAATTAGATGGCTCTAGTTGTAAAAGACTTATAACCAATGATTTACTAATAAAGTCTATGGAAAATGTCATTACAATAATCCTTGGAAAATAAAAAGATTCTAGTCATAATCGGCAACATTCATGCCGTTAACATTGATAAAATCAAAGTCTGCAACCTTGAGCTCGACATCTTCACCACGATCGACGTGATGGAATTCTCTTGTGTTTTTCATGATCTTGTATGCGATAGCCAACATTATTGGTGCTCTACATACATTTACCCAATGATCGAATGCTCCATATCGGAAACACATCTCATTATTACTCAATATTTAGTTGTCCCTCTTTGATTGAGGTGCGGAATTCGCACACGTGCCATGACCCATAGGGCCGGTAGTGACACCATTGGTGGCGGCTCCTTGCTATCCACAGTAGCCTCCATAGCCGCGATTTGGTTGGTTGTTCCAGCGGCTTCCTTTCTGTGCTGAACGATCGTATGGACCACATCATCCAGATCGATTCCCATTTAGGTTTAGGGTTTCGCTCGCGACGATCTCCCTTATGGACCTCATTATAATTCAACTCCGGAATAGCCTTAGTTTCAACGGGCCGGGAGTTATAATACTACACAAGAATATTGTCGTGCATATCAGTAATAGACGTTGTTGTAATCAGCTGATGAAATCTCGTGATTCATCCAACATTTATATCTATTCAAAATATTACTTAGCTACCATCATAGCAGAGATGAGGAAGGTAGAAGGAGTATTCTCAATCAATTCATCTTCTGTAATAATCTAATTATAGAGTTGCATCATTGATCTAATGCAAAGGGCTTCTGAATTGTAATCAAGCACGAACTTAAAGTCAGCGAAGCAGAGATTGTTCCACTTCTCCTCGGGGAAAGCACTCTTGAAGCGCACCCATAAATTTCTAGGGTTATTTTCAACCATATACTCGATTAGTGTTCAATGGGGTGAAGTCGAGCTAGTATTTCAGAGCCTTGAATACTTCAACGAAAACAAAGTAAATTTCTAAACGCAAACCAATACCAAAAAATTAAGTTTCAAGGGTTTTGGATTAGACTGAAACAATGATATTTAATGGTTAATTGTTTTTTTTATATCTCCAAGAACCACTTGTTTGGAGTAGCACGAACCCCACATTTTGGCTTAATATCCCAAGTTATAGGAAAGGTGGGAGGTAGAAGAAAAGATATTAGAATCCCCGAATGCCAAAAACAGAAATTAAGTTGAAAGCAATAACGTTTAATAAAACTTACTTGGAATAAAATTGCTTGATTAAATGCTTTTGAGGGTGCAGCTTGATGTAGCAGTGCAGCAGCGATGCAGTGGCTTTCGGTGGTAGAGCAGCAGCGTACTATGGTGATGCGGTGGAGTTTTGGGATTTTTCTAGGGCTTTGGCTATTTGATCTAGGGTTAGGACTTAGTGCTGATAACCTATTGTAGAAAAATAGAAAAGAAAGAAGAGAGATTCAAGGGTAGTTGTTGTTGTGTGTTCCATTGATAATACGGGGCCTCTATTTATTGAGGATTACATGCATAATACCATTGAGTATAAGGAATCCTATTATAATACAAACTAGGATATCTAGAATATTCTACCCCTATTTCAACTATGATACATAAACTTGTTTGGACTAGATACACTAAAATATGATTTCCTTCAACAATAAATGTTTTCTTGTATTTTATTTTTTTCTTTGTTGTAACTATAGGTCAATTTAAAACCAACAAAACCCTAAAGAGTTTTTATCTCCCTAGCAGCAGTGCGTGTGGCGAGCCTCTGTCAGCCGAGACTAGAGGGCACTGGTCTCAGTTCTGGTTTCTTGCTGGGAAGCAGCTGGTAATCGAGTTGGACTAGGCGGCACACTATTGTCCTTATGCTAGTTTTATTTTTGCCTAGGCTCGGGTCTCAGACTGGGTTGTTGGACTTGGTCTCAAGTTTAGGCTGTTTGGGTGTGTCAAGAGCTTTGACCCATTTAAAGGGAATGAGCCCATAGTAGTCTAGTTGTGTAATTAGAACAATTGTCTATGCCAGTAAGAATGTCTCTATGAGTCTTGTGGAAGTGCTTAGCTTTAGCGAATCACATTTGTGTGCTAGGCGTGTGAAGTTAGGAAAACTAGATTGCCTACAAGGTGAGGTGTATTTATGTGGCATAGACTACTATGAGCAGAAATGTTTCAATAGAGTAGTCTTCTGTACTATTCTTTATCTATGAACTGGAGCATGCTACTGGTATGTTCTATTTATCAAAAAAAAAAAAACCATAGGTCAATTGTTGGAAATTAACAAGTTGTTTAAGGAAATCATCGGAGTGGTTATACCACATAAGTAAGTAGTATGGTGTCATTTTTAGGTTTATTTTATCATTTATTTTATCGTTGCATTTATATATATATATATATATATATATTTTGGTGAACCTTGACAAAATGAGGAGTATTTATTCAAATAAAATAAATAAATTACAGAGAGGGGAAACTACACCAAACTTCTTGACAACATCAACAAAAACAACTTTCTAACTTTTTTTTGGGTCAAATACATGCTTTATATTCACACTTTTAGTCACTTATACAGTTCGTTTAGTCAACCTCAAGTTAGCATTGAAGAATGAAATTAAACTACAAAAGAAAAATAAAATAAACCCAAAAAAAAATGTGAAGAAGACAAAAGGGGAGAAATTATCAGAGAGCTAGTTTTATCCTCGGACCAAAAGCCATAGTTTAGTCTCACTACACACGTTAGTGACAAGCCTAAATCCTAATCAGAGGAATGCTGGCAACCTTCCCCTCCAACCTTTCTCTTTCTACATTTCTCATTCATTGCATATCAAGTATATTCCACCATCTAAAAAGTTCAAATAATTAATACAATTAAAAGACAAGTTTTCACTTCTCCTCTTTATTCTTATTTAATTTCACATGCATTTAATTAAGTAATTAATTTTAGTTTCTCAACTTTTTTTTTCTTTTGTGAATCCTTTTTATTTGCAATTTATATTACTCTTGTGGGCTTACGTACATATTTACATAAGAAATACGTACATATATATATATATATATATATATTTAAGAACATACTTAAAAAAATTTCCAAGAAAAAAAAAAGAATTGAAACAAAAAAAAGGGCCAAACGTTTGCTTTACTTATATACATATATCAAAGAGTAACCTTAGAAAAATATCATCAAAGTTCTTATACTTTTTCGGAAGCCTCAGGTTAGAAGATAAATTTCTATAAATCCTTAATTTACTTGTCCCGAAAGTGTCTAATTCTATTAGGCAGGATATTGTTAATATTCTGAACATACAGCACAAAACAACCATTAGTAAGTATTTGGGAATTCATAATGTCATTTTTTGGAAGGTGTTAATGCAAAAGAACTTCTCTTAAGGATTTCAGGGAAACTGAGTGGCTGGAAGAATGGAACACTGTCAAGGGCAGGTAGATTAACTCTGATAAAATCTAATATGGCTGGAATGCCAATCACGTCATGTCCTGCTTTAAGCTACCACAGAGGATTACTAATCAGATTGATCAACAAGCTCGGAACTTTTTATGGGGATTTGATATGAAGTGGCCCCCGGTGTCGTGGGACCAAGTTTGCCAGCCCAAATTCCTGGGTGGATTAGGAATTAGACCTTCCGTTTTTTCAACAAGGCTGCTTTGGCTAAGTTGGCTTGGAAAATTTGCAATGATCAGGACAATTGTTGGGCTCAAATTGTAAGGAAAAAATACTTAAGGAAATCTTCTTTCTTTCAGGCAAAAAAGAAACAAACCAACTCTATGGCTTGGAAGGGGGTTCTGGAAGCAAGAGAACTTGTTCTCAAAGGCATGCAATGGATCATCAGAAATGGTAAGTCTGTTAACTTTTGGTCTTTTAATTGGACTTTTGATTTCCCGCTCTTTAACTTACTCAATGAAAACCAACTATCTAATATCAACTGGAATGAAGTAATTGTAGACTACATTGATAATGGTAGGTGGAACAAAGATAGACTACTTCTCTATTTTGACCTTGGTGTTGTGAACTAGATAATTGGGATCCCTATTCCTGTCACTGATCAGGAAGACAGTTTTGCCTGGGGACCTTCTTCTAATGGAAGGTTTTCAATTAAATCTACTACTTGACTACAGCTAGAAAATATGCAAAAGCACGACCATATTGACAAGCTTTGGAAGCTTAATATACAGCCAAAGATAAAGGTCTTTGGTTGGCTTCTTCTTCGAGGTAGATTGAAAACCAGAGACCGCCTGTCTAGGTTTGGGTTAACTGATGATAATTCTTGTCCTCTTTAAAATAATGATAATGAAACAGCTGACCATGTTTTTGGTTACTGTGATTTCTCTAACTTGATTTGGAGACTTGCAGGCTTGCCTTCATCCATTAACTGATATGAGGGTTATTACCAGGTTTTTAAACAGATGTTCATTCTACAACCATATGATCCAAACCTGTTCGCAAAGGTGATCACTATATGTTGGCAAATATGGAAGGCAAGGAATGATAAGATCTTTCAGGGTAAACTTACCACACCCTATATGGTTCTGGCAGCTTCCTCAGCTACTCTAAACTCTTTAAGCCATCTAACCATGACCACGAATTAGTCCACCTCAACTTCTGATTCTGTTGATATCCATTTGAGCCCCCCAGCTCAAGGTGCAGTTAAGATCAACTTTGATGGCTCAGTTAAAGCAAATTCGGTAGCTACTGGTAGAAATGCCCTTGTCACTGTGCAAGAGAAAGGTTTTACCAAAATTGAAGTGGAAGGAGACTCCAAATTAGTCATTGATGCAGTCAATGGGGTTTGCCAACCACCATGGAGATTACTGAAGCTAATCCGAGATACCAAAGCTTTTGCGTCCAATTTCACTTCTATTTCCTTTAAACATGTATTTAGAGAGGCAAATTTTGTAGCTGATCTATTTGCCAATCTAGGTCATGGGTGTCTTGATGGTGTTACTTGGGTGGATAGATATCCAGTTGATGGTTCTAGAGCTTTGCTTTTCGACTCTATAAACAGTGCTTGCCCAAGGGGTTTCCGCTTATCTTAATTTATTATAGTCTTTTCGCATAAAAAATATATATATATATATACACACACACATATATCAAAGAGAATGTTAAAAAACAGAGAGAGAATTTATAAAATCATCTAATGTAACATGTGATCTACGAAAAGGTCAAAAAAAAAAAAAAAACATTTGTAGCTGTCATGTCAATGAGCTATATTGGGATATTGACCCAATGCCCAAATTTGGGCCAGTGTACTCCCACTTACTCTACTAAAAGTTTTTTACTCCTATTTATCTAGTTTAACATTTAATGACAATTTTGCCCTATCAATTAAACTGAAACTCATCTATCTATCTCTCTCTCTCTCTCTCTCTCTCTCTCTCTCTCTCTCTCTCTCTCTCTCTCTCTCTCTCTCTCGCTCTCTCTCCCCCTCCCTCCCTCCCTCCTTCCCTCCCTCCCTCTCTCTCCCTCTCCCTCTCCCTCTCCCACTCCTTCTCCCTCCCTCCCCCATCAACGCCATCATCGAGGCCTAATCCGCGGCCACTGGTATTGTGCTGTTGTCAACACTCAAATCGGTCCGACATCGAGGCTCTTAATCAGTCGCCATGCAGCATGGTTTTGACTCAGACAGAGACTCAGACATAGTCGTCGATTCACAAATCAGTCTGGCATCGAGGCTTAATCCGTCAACGTGCAACACAAACTTCGACTTTGACTCCTACAACGACTCTGATGCCAACAACCAGGCAATAAACTCTGACAAAGCTTCTGGTGTAAGGTCAGGTGTGGCCTGGACCTAGCAGAGGTCCTGGATAGCGAGGCGAAAGTTGTTTTTGGTGTCGGAGTTGAACCAGAGGACCGGGACTTGAGCCGAAGGTCGAGGAGGGCAATGTAGCCCTGACAGTCTCTGGCGGCGAGGAGAAAGTGAGAGCTGGAAGGCTTGGTAGAGAGGAGGTCGAGGCCGAGGCCTTGATGGTGGATGGCATCAGTGAGGGTCTTGAGCTCGACATGGTTGCGAGATAGAATGCTTCTCTGATCTGGTTTTGTTTTTTCTTTTTCTTGCTCGGGTTGCAGGCTTGGGAGTGGTGTGGGAGACTAGGACCTTGTTTACATTTCTTTTTTGGATCAATTACTGGTCCTCAATAGATTAAAATGAGTACTAAACCTAAACTGTTAACATCTATACAACTATGTTAGTTTTGCTATACAACTATGGATAATAAAGTTTTACAATAATATGATTATTAAAGGACAATAATAAGTTTATTGGGCAGTAATAATGTAATTATTGGGGGGTAATAATATGATCTTTCTTTGAGAAAAATTTAAATTTGAACATGAGACTTCTCATTCGTATGCTGTTTAGAATTCTTTTGCTGTGTATTTTTTATTTTTTTTGTTAATTAGTGATATTTGGGGAGCAGGAAATTGAGCTCAGGTGAGGGGCAATTTCTCTTGACTACTAGAGTAACCCCCCACAAAGCATAATTTGCTTTCTACGACTTTTGCATGACCATGCTGTAGTTATCAATTGTGCTAGAATGGTCTTAATTGGCAGAACTATATATATGCGGCAGCTCTGATATTTACCAAATGAATTAATTGACATCTTTGATTTAGTTGGCTACATAGCTTGTATGGAAAAGGTAGGCAATATCTTCACATGACATGTAGAAAAACAGTGCATCTCATCTATATTTTTTTTCTTTTCTATTTTGATGTACTCATGATTGCTTTGCCTAAAATGTGTACCAGACTTAAGCTCAAGCTCGGATGGTCTCGGTTCCTGAAGATCTCCAAACTTTTTGTAATTCATCTGTTAGAGCATACTGCAAGCTTACTGCTTCCTTTTGTGATTTCTACAACAATATCACCTGATTTGGAGACCTTGCAGAAACGCGACAAGATGTTGGACGCAATGCTAACTAATGATGTGCGTAGGAAGGCATCAATTGCACAAGGGTCTGCACTCATGAGAGTGACTGCAGCAGTGTATTCAGAAATACTGTCTCTTAAATCTGTGAGGGAAACTTGTAATACCCGCAATTTTCATTTTACATTCGAGTAATTGTGTTGAACGACTATTATGCGATTTCACGAATATTATTCGATAATAATTCACTTTTAGAATTATCGAAGTTTCGAAACGATTATTTTTAACGAAAAGCTCGAAATGCTCGGTTTGAGAAATCGACTTTTTCTACGTACAAAATTTGGAGAAACTTCCTTCATGAAAGTTGTAGAGCTCATCGATACGAGTCCGTACAAGTGCGGAACACAAAGATCGGATTTTTTCTGAATTAGTTATCGAATTTAGAAGATTTTTCGAAACTTGTATATATAGGAAACAACCCTAGAAATTTTTGGAAACCCTATTTTTTTTCACCGGCCTCCCTTCCTTTTTTGGAAAGAAGACTGTTCATTCTCTCTCTCACTCTCGCGTCATTCTCTCTCGGCCGAAAGCCAAAACAGAGCACGGATTCACCGTGCTTCCATCTCCTCCTCCGGCCACCACTTGAGCTGCAACCACTTCTAGGAGCTTCACCTCGACCTTGCGCAGCTGGCAGAGGCAGCCTTACGCCGCGACACGGCCGGCAGTGGATATCTCGAGCTACAGACCACCATTTCACTTGATTCTTGGCTCATTTAACTCGCCTCAACTTCCTCTACAAGAACCAAGAAGGGCCAGAACTGGGTCGAACGTTTTCACGTTCGTCGGAGCTCGACCCTGTACGGATCGAAACAACCAACTTTCGATCCAAATATCTCGAGCTATACACGATCGTTTCTTGTGATTCTTGGCTTGTTGAGTTCGCAAGGAAGTTCTGAACAAGTTTCCAGAAGGGATCGAGGCGTGAGGTTGCAATTTTCAAGTCGGTTTTCAAGCTCGCCGGTTTCTGGAAATTTTCCGGCCACCGACTGTAATTGGTACTTTTCGATCCCTTCCCGTCATTTTTTGGTCTTGTGCTAGTTATGAAAGTTGCTCAGAATGATGAAACGAAGGGGACAAGCTCAGCCCCGACACCATTGGTGGTGGTCGGTGGCGGCTCTGTCCCTAACTCCGGCGGCCCTTTCCGGCCACCTCCCGAGGTCTAAAATTTGGTTTCTGTCCATTTTATGATTATATGTTTCAATACGATCATTTCGGCGTATTATACATATTTTTCGGATATCGTATGAATTAGTTATGAATTTCGAACGATTTCGATCGATTTCGATCGATTTCGATCTATTTCGATAGTTAGATTTTTGATCTGTGAAATTAGGACCGTCCGATGAACTTGTAAATTTGATATGATGATCATATGACTGTCCCAGAGGCTTTGTGTGGTCACGGGCGAAGATCCGACCGTTGGATCTTCGTATATGTGCAAAACGGTAATTAGGGGAGCGATTCGTGAGAATCGGCTCGTCGGATTTTAATGTAAATTAGAATCCGGCCGTTAAATGGTAGTTAAATTATGTGTTGAAATTATTGGCTAAATTCGAATCACATTTGATTAGGTGATTGACGGATTTTATTTGAGTGGGCTATTTCGGCGTTAATTATATTTGTATTGAAGACGCAGCGGGAATTTCGAGGTGAGTAAAACTCACGTGGTTCATATTACGAACCGAGCGTTTTAAATTTAATTATTTTTGGTAATTGTGTGAAAAATATTTGCGGATTAAATATTTGTTTTAAAATTTTATGGACTTCAATCACCACGGTCCATAGGTAAGTAAAATGAATTTTTAATTATACAAATGAATTTCATGATTTTCTTGTGTGAACTATAGATGGTATTAGTGGTCATTCCTGAGTGGATGATTACGTATATATATATTTACGTGGAAAATATATATTGATGAGTGGATTGTTGAGTGATGATATGATTGAGTTGAATTGATGAATTGATTTTATTTCAATTGAGTAATTCCATACAAATATGGTGTATCTTGGTTGGGTTGATTTCAGTATGTGATATTATATGTTGTGCTCATTTATGGGTTTAGGGTCGACGTAGTGACCGGTGTGGGGTAATCGGACGCTCTAATCCTGGGTGGATGATGGGATACGATTGGTTGAGTATGTGGAATTATCGGACGTTCTAAATATGTATATAGGTATACATATTAATGAAATACGATAATGATAAATATGTCGAATGCCATAATCTAGGCCAGGTGACGGGCTACGATTCAGTTAGAGCTCTAGTCTGTCATGTACCGTATTTTTATAAATACAATGTTGAGGTTTTGTGAAGAAAGATGTGAGTTGGGGTTGTCTTGATTTATTGATTTAGTATTTGATTGAGATTGTTAGTACTTCGTGGTTGTGGAAACGGTTGAGTGTTGACTTGAGTAGAATTGATTATGATTAAATTAAACAATAGTTCTTTCCTTTTACTCATACGAGCTTTCATAAGCTTACCGGGTTTTGTGTTGTTGCAATCCCGGTACACTATTCAAATGGTGTAGCGGATATTCCTGCAGGTCAGGATAATCAGGGAAGTGACCGAGCTGCTTAGGTGTTACAGCAGTTTTTGTTATTTCATTTAGTTGTGAGAGGTGTATGCTCATTTAGAGCTTTAGAGTTCATTTTGGATTTGAGTTGTAACAATTAACTGAGTCTAAATTCGGTTTTGATTTTATTTCGTGTGGTGAGGATGTTAAGAAAAGAAATTTTCAGGATGATTATTTTGAGTTGTGGTAAATTTCATGTTTCAGATTTTGAATGTTTATTTTAAAATTCGGGGCGTGACAAAACTTCTGTAAGTAATGGAGTTGTTTCTTTTCACCATGCTCCTATAATTGGGTTTATATGTGGATTGCTTAGGTTGGATAGCAGTACTTCTCAAAGAGCTTTCATGTTTATCACAATGAGAGATGTTATTTCTGCAGCAACAAGGCTGAATTTGGTCGGACCCCTTGGTGTGGCTGTTGTGCAACATCATTTTGCTCCTATATCTCCAAAGCTATACTGAATCAATGGAAGGACCGTCTAGTTGAGGAAGCATGCCAAACTGTTCCTTTGCTCGATATCATGCTGGGTTGTCATAGCTACCTGTTTTCTAGATTGTTTTGTTCTTGAAGGCCCAAATAGACGCATTGACTGGTGGAGTCTGCCTGAAATTTTCATATAGTGTAAGCCCTGAAAATTTGGTCATATTGGAAACGCTGGATGAACTATATAGTTTTTTATTATTTTGTACATAGCTGACTCAACTGTTCTGCCATCTTAGAAGATCATGTTGAATCCAAAAGTAGTACCAAAAAGGCACCTGTTCTCTTTGAGCATTAAAGAATAAACATTCCAACACGAATATGGTTAGTTTTGTAATTGGTGTAATTATAATTGGATATTGGATAAAACTTCAGTGATGTCCCTATTCTTATTTACATATACATTGAGTAATGCTTATTTACTGTCCACTGTGCAATTTCTTTTGCAAGTTAATTAGGAGTTTTGTTCCTATCTTTTACTTTATGGCATATGGGGGCTTTGAGATCATATAGGCTGAATTTTTTGGCATGTAAATATATCTGATCACAGCTAGTTGTTGAGTGATGCTATACATATGTTATTATGTAAATCTATGCAATTGGAGTAGGGATAAAACGGTAGAAGGATACTTCTTTTAACTTTAATGGTTCAGTCACTGGTCTTTGGACGTGAATGAGTGAACAGGAAAAATGGAAAATTGCTCATTCAACTGGTGGAGTCTGCCTGAACTTCTACATATCATTATGTCCTGAAAACTTGCTAATGCATGCATCTTATGGATGTGTTCTCTTTGATTCTTTGAGGGTCACTGAATACAAGGGAGATACTCCAACACAAATATGAAATATGGTTGGCCCAGTACTTGGTTGAATTCTCAGTGAATAGTCACATATATTCTTATCCACGGCAAGCTTTCAGAACGGTAAACCCACTCATGTTGATGGTCAAGCCATCCATGACGTAAAAAGGCAAATGGGTTGGGTCCAAGTGAGATGGAAAGTTGAGAATTGTGAAAAAGATATAGACTAAAGTTGAATGTGAGGCTGGAGAGTAGAATCAAGTCCGGGCATGCATTGACTAGAAACAGAGTATCTCCATCAACAACAGGCAACTCTGATTCAATTCCGAAGAAGAAGGAGATGGCGTCAACCTCTTCTCGTCGTCAATGGAAATACGATGTGTTTCTAAGTTTCAGGGGGACAGATACCCGCAAGGGTTTTACGGGTCGCCTGTATTCTGCACTAAATCAGAAAGGAATTCTCACCTTTATGGATGATCCAGAGCTTGAGAAAGGAAAATCCATTAGGCCTGAACTTTTAGCTGCAATTGAGGACTCTAGATGTGCAATTGTCGTTCTGTCACGGAGATATACTTCTTCGTCATGGTGCTTGGATGAACTCGTCAAGATTATTCAATGCATGAAAGAGAGGGGCCAACAAGTCCTCCCCGTCTTCTTAGCTGTGAATCCTTCTGATGTGCGGCACCAAAGGGGAAGGTTTGAGCTCAAAAGGGAACCCCAAGTAGAAGTAAAGGAACATGAAGAAATTTATGTGAAGAATGAGGACAGACTAAATGCCCGGAGAGCTGCTTTGACAGAGGTGGCCAATCTTTCTGGCTGGGATACCAAGAATACTCCGTAAGTCTCCTTCCTCCATACTACTCATTTTTCCTTGCTAAAGTAGAGCAGGATAATCTCTTCTTTTTAAAATGAACTATTCTTTATTATTTGAAGAATGATTTTTCTGATTGAGGGATGGATACATCCAGTAAATTTGAGAGACTTGGTGGATTAGCATTTTGCATTTACTTAATGTTGCCAAATGTTAATATTGTTTTTATGTTACATTGCTAAGTTTCTAACTCAAAATTTTATCAAAATTTTCTCAGAATTGAAGAAGCACAAATAGTTGAGGATATTGTTAATCATATACTAAAGAAGTCCGTGTATACGTCTTCAAGTGTTGACAAGGGCTTCATAGGAATGGATTCCCGCATTCATGATTTATTAAGCAATTACATATGTCCGAAGCTTCGTGGGGTGCGTTTTATAGGGATCCATGGAATGCGGGGCATAGGTAAGACAACCGTTGCCCGAGCTATCTATGATGAAATTTGTCAGGATTTTGACCGAAGCTGCTTTCTTTCCAAAGTTAGAGAAATGTCTAAAAATAATGGCCTAGTTTCTCTACAAGAAAAACTTCTTTCCAAAATCCTGATGGGAAAAATTGAAAATATAGATGATGAATACGATGGAGCTGCTATGATAGAAAGAAGGTTGTGTAGGAAAAAGGTGCTTGTTGTTATTGATGATGTGGATCAGTTGAAACAATTAGAGAAATTGGCTGGAAGTCGCAACTGGTTTGGTCCAGGGAGTAGGATTATCATATCCACCACAGATGTTCAGTTGTTAAAGGCACATGATGTTGATGCTACATACAAGGCTAACGGGTTAAACCGTGGTGAAGCACTTCAACTTTTGAGTTTGAAGGCTTTTAAGAAATGTCCCCCACCAGAAGATTATTTGGATCTATGCTATGATATTTTAGGGTATGCGCAGGGGCTTCCGTTGGCTCTCGTGGTTTTAGGTTCTTTTCTATTTGGTAGAAGTGCTGATGAATGGGCAAGTGTAATAGATAGGCTAAAGAACACACCAGATAAACGCATTATTGAGGTGCTTCGGATTAGTTTTGATGGACTGGATGAGAAAGACAAAGAAATGTTCCTACATATTGCTTGCTTTTACAAGGGGAAGGACAAGGATCGTGTTACACAAATACTAGATTATTGCAAGCTAAACCCTGTCATTGGTTTAAGTGTTCTTACTGATAGATGTCTCATCACTATCTCCAACAACGAACTGTCGATGCATGATTTGGTACAAGAAATGGGCTGGGAAATTGTTCGTGAACAGTCTCCTACAGAGCTAGGCAAACGTAGTAGATTATGGTCTCATGAAGATATCAACAATGTACTGAAGACAAATAAGGTAAGAGTTTGATAGTGAAAAAAAGATAAGCATGTTATTATTTGTGTTCTGCACTTCAATATTGTGTACAAAAGAAATAAGGCAGATTTACTTGTAATCTGCTTGGGTCTTGGCATTCTTTGTGTTCTGCACTCAAGTTGTTACACTCAAGTTGTTATTTGTTTTTCATTATCAGGGAACAGATTCGATCCAAGGCATGGTAATGGAGTTGACTAAATTACAAGTGGCTCATTGGAAGCCAGAAGCCTTTTCAAATTTGTCTCAACTTAGTCTTCTCCATATTCGTAATGTGGACCTTACCAAAGATCTCACTTGTCTTCCTAATTCCTTAAGACTCCTCGAATGGACTGGTTATCCCTTAAGATCTCTCCCAAAAAATTTTGAAGCAGATGAACTTATTGAACTTAACTTGTGCCGCAGCAACATTAAACAGCTTTGGAAGGGAACAAAGGTATGGCTATTAGTTAATAGTCTACTTATTTATCTCTATGAAGCAAATTGTCTGTTTTGTGTGGTGGCTCATTGTTTCGATTTTATGACCAGAATTTGGACAAGTTGAAGTTCATCAAACTCTGCCATTCTCAAAACATTGTGGAGACCCCAGACCTCGCAGGTGTTCAGAATCTTGAGACTTTAGATCTTGAAGGATGTGAGAAGTTGGTAAGAATCCATCAATCCCTTGGATTTCTCAAAAAGCTTATTGTCCTTAATCTTAAAGACTGCAAAAGTCTGAAGAGTTTGCCAAGTAAAATTGAAATGGAATCTCTTGAAACATTTATTCTTTCCAACTGCTCAAAAGTTAAGAAGATTCCCGAGTTTGTTGGAAATATGGAACGTTTATCGGAGCTTTGCCTTGATGAGACTGCCATTCAGGAACTGCCTATTTCAATTGAACGGCTGAGTGGCCTTGTGTCATTGAATCTAAGCAACTGCAGAAATCTTGTTTGTCTCCCATGCACCATCAATAAATTGAAGTCTATTGAAAATCTTAATCTTTCTGGATGCTTGAAACTCGGCAAACAACAGGTAAGTGTGGAAGAGGTGAATTGTTTTGAGGAAACTGATGTGAATAGTGGGTCTGCAATGGAAATGTCAGCTACGCATGATATCATAAAATATTTGAGAGATTCAATCTTTCATTCATGTGAAGTCGTTTGGGGATCTATATATAAGTTCTTGCCTTCTGGATTGATGCAAAAAGTGAATACAGAGCCTATGAGTTTCCGCTTACCTATATCTAGTCTCTGTAATCTAACATATCTGAACCTGAGTAATTCCAATCTGGGTGAAGGAGCATTTGCCAATGAATTTGGTTACTTTCCCTCTTTGGTGACCTTGAATCTAAGTGGAAACAATTTTGTTCTCCTTCCTTCAGGCATTGGATTGCTTTCTAAGCTTGAGAACTTTAACTTGGAGAATTGCAAGAGACTTCAAGAGTTGTCAGACCTTCCATCAAATAGTATACTTGATTTAAGGGCAGATGGTTGTACTTCACTGAAATACTTATTTGATTCATCAAATTTGAATAGACTAAACAACTCATATTTCAATTTTATCAATTGCTTCAATCTAAATGGAAATCAAGGATGCAATAACATAGCATTTGAAATGCTGAAGACATTCATGTATCAGGTACTTCTTGTCGGTACTTCCTCTCTCAATGTGAGTGCACGTTTCTGCTCGTATACTTCTAGAAATTAATCAACTAACAACTTATCTCTTCTTGCACAGGGAATCTCTAATCACAGGGAAACTTTTCAAATTGTAATTCCTGGAAGTAATATTCCTGAGTGGTTCAGCCATCGGAGTGTTGGGCGTTCCTTAAGTGTATCTCTACCTGCAGATTGGAATAACAAGCGATTTTTGGGATTTGCTTTTAGTGTTGTTTTTGTACTCCGTAAGCACCATCGGGATAAGCTTTCCAGAGAGCAATTCAAGACTTTTAATGCAACACATCATCTTGTATGTTGCCTGAAGCTCGATGGAAGAAAATTGGAAGTATATGGCAGACAGCCTGCATTTCGCTTTAGTGAAGAATTTTGCCAGGTTAAGTCAGATCACATGTGGCTATTCTATGTATCTCATGATAAATACTTTGGTACAGAGTGGTGGCATGACAGTTGCAGTCAGGTTGAGTTCTTTTTTGAAACCAGAGGGCTGGGTCTGAAGGTGAAGGAGTGTGGAGTTCGTCTGATATATGAGCAAGATGTGCTGAACCGAACAACCACTCAATCAAGCAGTAGGATGTCTCCTTATCAGGATATATTGACTGATTTTGACATTCCGGTTGGAGGGGAAAGCAGTGGCACTGGTAGCCGAACTTGCATGCTTGAAGAATTGTAGGACTGGCAGAAATATAGGGGATCCACCACTGGCCACTCTGAAAGACCATAATTAAGGACTTTCTGATCCCATGGCTGGAAATGAGTTGCATATAATGAATGGACAATGTCTCCTCTTCTCTGATTTGAATTTCTGCAATAATTACTTTATGGAGCTCTCTTGCCTTCATCTTTTATAGTTACTTGAGTCTTTTTTTTTTTTTGGTAGAGGAAACAAAGGAACAAAAAACAGAAACAGCAACTAAACAAACCCAGAACCATAACAAAGGGTACTGGGGAAAAAAAAATAGAACAAAAAACAGCTAGGGAGGAGGGCCTGCAGCATCAAAAAGTAAAATGCGCATTAGGGAGGGGGAGGATTGGAAATCCAATCATCAGGACACACCCTTCGCAAGGCCAAAGACTTGATCACTCTAGTTTTGATATTTTGCCTAGTTATTAATGGCCTCATCAAAAAGCCCGCGGATAAAGTGGGTCGATGGAGGTCCGCCGGCCAGCAGGGCTAAAAGCCCGGCCGGGCCTGCCAAAAGCCCGCTAGGCCAGGCCCTTAAAAGCCCGCTAAGCCCGACCCATAAAAGCCCGTAAATTATTATATTATATATATATATATATATATATTTATGTTGATGTGCTCATATTTTCTTATATTTCTATGCCTCTTTCTCTTGGAGTTTGGTATATATGTTTAGTTCTCCTTATTTATAGTTCATTTCTGTTAGTTTAGTGTCTTTGTAAGTGTGTTTTAAAGAAAGAAGAAAAGAATGTAAGATGTGCTAATAACACAGAAACTGTTGTGCAAAACACCTAACTTCGCTGAATTATTGGGAACTGCTCGGATGGAAATAGGAGTTGTACTCTATATGCACAGAAAGTCCTATGTGTCTAGATTCTGAGAAAGTTTACGGTTTGTGATTTCGATTTTTCTAGAGGGAGTTATGGCAATTGAAGTGAAGGCAGTTCAGCTTGGACGGGAATCTGCAACATCTTTTACAAGTTTATGTCTAGAACCTAAATTTGCTGAATTATTGGGAACTATTTGGATGGAATTAGAAGATGTACCCTATATGCACGGAAAGCCCCATGTGTCTAGTTTCTGAGGAATTTTACAGTTTACGATTACGACTTTTCTAGAAGGAGTTATGGCAATTTAAGTGAAGGCAGATCAGCTTGGACGAGAATCTGCAACATCTTTTACATCTAGAACCTAACTTTGCTGAATTACTGTAAACTACTCAGATGGAATTAGAATTTGTAACCTATATGCACGGAAAGCCCCATGTGTCTAGTTTCTAAGGAATTTTACGGTTTGCGATTCCGACTTTTCTAGAATGAGTTATGACAATTTAAGTGAATGCAGTTCAGCTTGGACGGGAATCTGCAACATCTTTTACAAGTTCATGTCTAGAAGGCTCGCACATATATTTGGAAATCTTCAATGTGCCACATCATCATTATTGAAGATCCAGGACTTTTAGACATATTTATATATGTGTGTGTTTATATATATATATATATATATAATATGTATATATATATATGTGTGTGTGTGTTTATATATATATATATATATATATCTGTGTGTGTGTGTGTGTCAGTATCTTTGTGTGAGTGTGAATTTGTTGTAATTTGGCTTATGGTGAAATTGGAAGTTCTCATACTTCTATATAGAATATGTGCATATATATTCTACATGTCATGACTACGGTTGACCGATTCGATCGGATTCGAAAATATGGTGAAATTAGCTAAATTTTTACCACACTCATAATTTATTGTAACAATTTCATCCAACGGTCAGTTTTTTCATTTTATTTGAATTGATAGAGGTTGCCTTTTGATAGAGGTTTCCATATATAAATATAGGTTTATAAGAGTAACTAAGTTTGACCTAGTTGATCGAATTCGAAACGAGAACCAAATTGGCTAGATTTTCTACAACCACCATAAAATATTACAATCTCTCCATCGAGCAGTTGGTTTCTCCAAATTCATTTTTCATTTCATGATTGCTTTAGAATGAACCTCAACAATTTAAATACGTTGTACAAGTCATACAACTTTAGGAGGAAAATTGGTATAGGCCATGTGTTTGTAATTAAAATTAAATTTCTTTATCTTATGTCCACGCACATCCATCGATGAAATATTTACAAATACGATGTGAAAAAATATGCATGTTTTGAGGTCATTATGTCATCGATCAACTAAGAAGACATACACATGACAACGGTTGACCTATTTGATCGGATTAAAATATGGTCAAATTGGCTAAATTTTTTACCACACTCATAATTTATTGTAATAATCACATCCACCGGTCGGTTTTTCCATTTTATTTGAATTTATAGAGGTTACTCTTTGGAGTGTATGATATATAAATATAGGTCTATAAAAGTAACTAAGTTTGACCTGGTTGATCGAATTCGAAACGATAACTAAATTGGCTGGATTTTTTACAACCACCATAAAATATTACAATCTCTCCATCAAGCGGTTGGTTTCTCTAAATTCATCTCCCACTTCATGGTTGCTTTAGAATGGACTTCAATAATTTAAATGCAATGTATAAGTCATACAACTTTAGAAGACAAATTGGTATATGCCAACATATTTGTAATAAAAATTGAAATTTTTATCTTATGTCCACACACATCCATTGTCTGAATATTCACATATGTGATGTGAAAAAATAAGCATGTTTCACGGTTGTCATGTCATCGGTCAACTACGAAGACATACAAGTGACAACGGTTGACCAATTGGATCGGATTCAAAAATATGGTGAAATTGGCTAAATTTTTTACCACACTCATAATTTATTATAATAATCACATTCATTGGTCCGTTTTTTCATTTTATTTGAATTTATAGAGGTTGCTCTTTGGAGTGTATGCTATATAAATATAGGTTTATAAGAGTAACAATTTTTGACCTAGTTGATCGAATTCTAAACGAGAACTAAATTGGCTGAAATTTTTACAACCACCATAAAACATTACAATCTCTCAATCGAGCTGTTGGTTTCACTAAATTCATTTTCCACTTCATGGTTGCTTTAAAATCAACCTCAATAATTTAAAAGGGAAAATCCTCAAATGGTACCTGAATTATGGTCCAATGCACATTTTGGTACCTAAACTTTCAAAACTACCCTAATGATACTTGAACTATTACTCCGTTTCTCCATATAGTACTTCCGTTAAATGTGCCGTTAACTTTGCTTACGTAGCTCATTCTTATTGAATGACATTCATCTTCAAAAAAAAAAAATTGTAGGCAAAGTTAACGGTACATTTGACGGAAGTACCATATGGAGAAACGGAGCAATAGTTCAGGTACCAATAGGGTAGTTTTGAAAGTTTAGGTACCAAAATATGCATTGGACCATAGTTCATGTACCATTTGAGGAATTTTCTCTAATTTAAATTCAATATACAAGTCATACAACATTAGGAGGCAAATTGATATAGGCCAACATCGTTGTAATTAAAATTGAAATTTTTATCTTATGTACACGCACATCCATCGATGAAATATTTACAAACGTGATGTAAAAAAATAATCATGTTTCGCTGTCGTCACCCCATCGGTCAACCAAGAAAACATACAAGTAACTACGGTTGACCAATTCGATTGGGTTCGAAACTATGGTGAAATTGGCTAAATTTTTTACCACACTCATAATTTATTGTAATAATCTCCAATGGGTCATTTTTCCATTTTCTTTGAATTGATAGGGGTTGCTCTTTGGAGTGTATGATATATAGATATAGGTTTATAAGAGTAACTAAATTTGACATAGTTGATCGAATTCGAAACTAGAATCAAATTAGCTGAATTTTTTACAATCACCATAAAACATTACAATCTCTCAATCGAGCAGTTGATTTCTCTAAATTCATTTTCCACTTCATGGTTGCTTTAGAATGAACCTCAACAATTTAAATGCAATATGCAAGTCATACAACTTTAGGAGGCAAATTGATATAGGTCAACATCTTTGTAATTAAAATTGAAATTTTTATTTTATGTCCACGTACATCTATCGATGGAATATTTATAGATGTGATGTGAAAAAATAAGCACGTTTCGCGGTCGTCATATCATCGGTCAACCAAGAAAACATACAAGTGACGACAGTTAACCAATTCGATCGGATTTGAAAATATGGTGAAATTGGCTAATTTTTTTTATCACACTCATAATTTATTATAATAATCTCATCCAACGGTCGGTTTTCCCATTTTATTTAAGTTGATGGAGATTGCTCTTTGGAGTGTATGATAAATAAATATAAGTTTATAAAAAATACTATCTTTAAAGATTTATTTGTAAATAAAGCCCGCAAGGCCCGCATTAAATAGATGGGCTTGTCATTCAATTTACAATAAAGTCCGGCCCGCTACTATTTAAAAATGGAGCAATGCCCGACCAGGCCCAAACCCGCTACAAATGGGTCGGGTCGGCCCCGGCCCGAGCCCTTGATGAGGCCTACGCCAAGTTATTTCCAAATGACACTATAATCTTACTTGCGTAACCGATAGTATTGAAGTTGTTTTACAATAAATTGAATTGCCTCTCTGTACTTAGTTTGATAGGAAAAGCATATAAAGCTTCTCATATTGATTATAGTCTATAAGCTATCAGTACACTTATAGGCTTGCACCATTAATATTGTACTACACTTATAAGCTTGCACCATTAATGTTGTACTTTTATACTGTGTACTCATGTAGAATGGTTTGCTGTTACAGAGAATTTTAAGTAACCTTGCATTGCATTCTTAGCAATTTGTATGAAATTATGTGGCTCCCCTTGAAAATAATGACCAGGCCCTTTTATTACAGTAAACCAGCAAAATGTACGGATGCTAAGTTTTCTTTAGAAGTCCATCCTTGTACCATTGGACACATTTTTTTGCCATTTGCTGGTACAAAGTTGTGCCATCTTATGTTGCCATTAACCATCGATTCTATAGTCCATAAGAATGCATTGATTGCACTTACTGCCTGATGTGTGGATCTGAAAAACCAATTGCATTGGATTTTTTCTGAATAAAATGTCTCTGGTCCATCTAAAATAGCAGGCTCAGGGAAAATAGATAGAATTTTTCTGTACTGGCTTTCTTAATTAACTCTCGTGCATTGTTGCTCTCAGTACAAAATTGATGTTCAGTGTATATGATGATCGACGATATTGTTGTGCGGAAGTCCACATATCCAACAACACACTGACTCGTCTTATTCTGCTGAAAAACCAATCCAACATCCACAGTACCAAGAATATACCGTAGAATCCACTTTACTGCTTGCCAATGACCTTTACCTGGGTTATGCATATATCTGCTCACCACACTTAAGGCCTGTGAAATATCCGGTCTAGTACACACCATACAATACATCAAGCTACCAACAGTACTAGCATAAGGAACTTTGGCCATATATTTCATATCATCATCTGTGCTAGGAGACATAGTAGATTTAAACTTAAAGTGAGAGGCAAGAGGTGTACTTATAGGTTTAGATTTATCATTCATGCCAAACCGATGCAGTACCTTCTTCAAATATTGCTTCTGTGACAAACAAACTTTGTCTCTTGATTTATCTCTTTCAATTTCCATGCCCAAAATCTTTTTAGCTTCTCCAAAGTCCTTCATCTCAAATTCACCACTCAATTGTGATTTCAATTTATTTATCTCCACCTTGCTCTTAGATGCAATCAACATATCATCAACATATAAGAGCAAATAAATGAAAGTCCCATCCTGCAACTTGCGAAAATAAACACATGGATCATAAAGACTCCGAGTGTACTTCTGACCAAACATAAATTTATCAATCCGCTTGTACCACTGCCTTGGAGATTATTTCAAACCATACAATGATTTATGCAGTTTGCAGACCCAATTTTCTTTACCAGCAATTTTAAATCCTTCTGGCTGAGTCATATATATCTCTTCTTTTAATTCACCATGTAAGAAAGCAGTTTTTACATCAAGTTGTGCTAACTCCAGATCAAATTGTGCAACCAAGGCCAATAAAATACGAATAGAAGAATGCTTAACAACATGATAAAATACCTCATTGTAGTCAATTCCTTCTTTTTTTGCGTAGCCTTTAGCTACCAATCTAGCCTTATACCGTGATCCTTCCTTTTTAGGAAACACCCACTTGCAACCAATTGCTCTCTTCCCATGCGGTAATTGAACCAACTCCCATGTTTTATTCTTGTGAAGAGACTTCATCTCCTCACCCATAGCTTTTTCCCACTCTCCACAATCTGCATGTATGACAGCTTCTTCATAAGTAGTAGGAATTTCTTCTTCAGTAACTGAAAGTGCATAAGTCACCATATCATTAAGCCACGTTGGCTTTTGAGCATTCCTTTTTCCCTTTGTAATTGCAATTGGTCCATCTTGCTGTGTAGGCTCTTGGGTTGGAGCCTCTACTTCAACACTCAGGTCCTCAATATTTAAATCATCTTAATCAACAATAGGACTCACTGGATCAATTGGAGTTTCAACAATTTTTTCTTTAACTCCACCTGCTGCAAACTCTCTACGGTCATTCTCTGCTCTTCAGAATTTTTCTGCTTTTTCTGATCAACCATAATAGCCTCATCAAAAGTCACATCTCTGCTTACAACAACTTTCTTCACATCTGGACACCAAAGCCTGAATCCTTTAACACCCTCATTAAATCCCAAGAATATAGCTTTCTTGGCCCTTGGATCAAGTTTGCTTTCCCTGACATGAAAATAAGCAGGACAACCAAAAATATGTAAATAATGATAATCTGTAGCAGGTTTGCCAGACCATACCTCCATATGAGTTTTTCCCTCAAATGCAGCAGTAGGTAACCTATTAATGAGATGGCTTGCATACACAACTACCTCAGCCCAAAATTTTTTGCCTAATCCAGCATTAGACAACAACACCGAATTTTCTCCAATAAAGTCCGATTCATGTGCTCTGCCACCCAATTCTGTTGTGGTATCTCTCTAATTGTGAAGTGTCTCACAATGCCCTCATCTTGACATAGTTTCAAGAATGGATCAGATTTATATTCACCACCATTATCTGACCTGAGCCTCTTAATTTTTCGATCGGTCTGAGTCTCAATCATCTTCTTCCACTTCACAAATATATCTAAGACTTCATCTTTATGCTTCATGGTGTACACCCATACTCTTCTAGAGGAGTCATCAACAAAAGAGGCATAATAATGCTTACCTCCCAAAGATGCAGTTTTGGTAGGTCCTCATACATCAGTGTGAACATAATCTAGAGTACCTTTAGTCTGATGAATTGCGGTGCCAAATTTAACTCTAGTCTATTTTCCCAAGACACAATGTTCACAAAATTCTAATTTTCTGGTCTTTGCACCTTTCAATAGACCTTGTTTCACTAATCCCTACATTGCTTTCTCACCAGCATGTCCAAGACGCATATGCCATAATTTTGTATTGTCTGCATCATCATCTATAGTCTCAGATATTGCTATTCACCTGTCACTGTGCTCCCTTGTAGAAAATACAAATTTCTGAATCTTTCACCTCTCATCATCACACGTGAACCGGAGACAACTTTAGCAACTCTACTTTTCAATGTAATAGTGTGTCCTTTTGATTCTAAAGTTCCTAAAGAGATAAGATTTTTCTTTAAATTTGGAATATACCGGACATTAGTTAATTCTCTGACTACTCCATCATGCATCTTCAAACGAATTGTACCAATCCCTCTTGTTCTGCAAGGACTGTTGTCTCCCATCAAAACTACTCCACCATTCAACTCCTTGAAAGTAGAGAACCATTCCCTATTAGGACACATATGATGTGAACAACCTGAATCCATAATCCACTTGTCAGAATAACCAACTGCAGATGAACTAGCCAAAGCAAATTTAATCTCATCTTCTTCAAAATCTTCAAAAGCTGATGAACAACTCAAAGCAAAATCAAAGTCGTCATCTTCATCATCTCTTACAACATTCACTTCAGAATCCTTCTTGTCTCTATTCTTCAACTTAGGACAATCTTTCTTCCAACGACCTTTGTTGCGAAAAAAAGCACACTCATCTTTTGCAGGAAATTTACTTCTTGACTTGAAACAAGATTTACCTCTTTTTCCAGTAGGTTTTCTCTCAACAGATCTACCCCTTACTATAAGTGTTTCACCTGACACATTCTGAAGTTGCTTCTCTTTCTTTCGGCACTCATTATTTATCAATGAATTACACACATCATCAAATTTCACATCATTCTTTCCATGCAACAAAGTTGTAATCAAATGTTCATACTCGTCAGGAAGAGAATTTAGCAAACACAAAACTTTATCCTCATCACTAATTTGCACATCCAAATTAGCCAAATCTGCAAGTATCTTATTAAAATCACTGATGTGTTCAGAAACAGAAACACCCTGTCGATAATTAAATCGAAAAAGCCGTCTCTTCAGGTGAAACTGATTTTCAGCACTCTTGATCATATATTGGTCTTCTAATTTCTTCCACAACTCTTTTGCAGAAGTTTCTTTCATGACAAAGAATTTTTTATCTTTAGCAAGGCACATTCTGATAGAACCACAAGCCCACTTGTTAATTCTCACCCACTCCACATCATCTATGTCTGCAGGTTTATCTTCCAGAGCTATATCCAATTCTTGTTAACATAAGACATCCATCATCTCACATTGCCACATGCCAAAATTGTTGGTGCCATTAAACTTTTCAACTTCAAATTTGGCATTACCAATTGATGGCCTGGAAGTCGACCAACGCGAAGAACCTGAAGACTCACCCCCTTTCTTTTTCTCGTCAACCATGATTTCCAATCAATGAATCAAATCCCAATTCAGAACCAGAGCTCTGATACCAGTTTGTTGTGCGGAAGCGTAACAAACACAATATTGATATGGAACTAGATGAGCGACCAAACAACGAAAAAGAAAGCAAACACAAGAACACAAGAATTTATAGTGGTTCACTCAATCGATGTGATTGAGCTACGTCCACTTTCGGAGCCGGCGAGAAATTCCACTATAATAATTGGAGAGAATACAATTAGAGTTTTGCAATAAAACTCTCTACCCAAAACCCTAAATATAATTAGGTTAATTGTCTAATCTCTCACACCAAAAATCTGTTAGCGGCAGCAAGACATATATATATATATATATATTCCCTAGTTAAAGTAGGCATACATATATCTCCTAATTAACCTAGAGAGTCATGCCCACGTGATCTCCACCATGGGCCCTTCACATTGGAT
This sequence comes from Rosa persica, assembly GCA_025331145.1. NCBI lineage: Eukaryota > Viridiplantae > Streptophyta > Magnoliopsida > Rosales > Rosaceae > Rosa > Rosa persica. Next base: position 56,717 of record WFKR01000100.1, on the reverse strand, counting down.
TTTGCCCACCAATCAAATTAAAGCCAATATTCAATAGATATTGTTGTGAGAAATTCTAAAGGACACCCCCTTTGCCTGTTTATATATTTTTCCTCACAAAAAAAAAATTCGTCTGTAAATCTGGATTATATTGTAGTGATCTTTCTGGCAATGGGGACTTTAACATGCCAGGTTGATTATACAAGTCTTTTCTTCGTGCTCTCTGTAGGTTCAAGGGATTCCATTTGATATAGATAGCGAGGGTCGAGGCAATACATGTGTACAAAGGTTACTTGAACTTTCCTCGAGAAGTGCAAATTCATGGGGACTTGATCAGCTTACTTTCCTCTTTACGCTTTCACTAATGAAACTTGAATTCATCAAGAAGGGGGAAAATAGTTTGATGTTGGTTTTAACTAAAGTTAGCTTGAAGGTGGAATTAACTGCTAGAAGTTTATAGAAGTTACCTGCGACATGGTCGTCTGTGCATATATGTTTGACATCTTTTGGTTGGACATAATACGTGTATTGCTTAACATCTTCCTTACCAGTTTGCATGAAGTTCTATTTGGATGTAATGTAGTATTTTGAAGAGATGTACGTACTTTTCGTTTCGGTTTTGTTTTGTTCTTTTTTCAATAATGTTCTACATAATATTGAAATATTCGAGAGAGATTGTAAATCTTTTACAGAATAAATCTGATGTAAAAAGAAATGCTCAGCTTAGATGAGTCTCTATGCTACAAGCATGAGAAATAGAAACAGATATTGTATTCATGTTATTAATCCAAATTATTAATCCAAATTTTGTTTTCTCTTGACTATATCAATCATTTGAAGTCTGTTAAAGAGCGCATGGTTCTGTGTCTGTGTTAAAGCGCGCTCCTACCATTTAGGCTTTAAACCCTCTTACCCTCAAGCGCCCTTTGTTTTGTGTTCTACAAATCAGTCGACCAATTCCCGGAGAGTTTTTACCGCAGGGCCCCTGACTTTTGGGAGGCTTGAGGTGAACAATTGAAATGAGGCATTCACATGAACTTTGAAATACTATTTTATTTTCTTCTTTAAATATAACTACTTAAAAGTAAAAATATAACCAAGAATAATAAACAAATCATATAAAAATAAACATTGGTGTCAAATACGGCCTCTCTGTCAAATCCACAAGACTTCCAAAGGCAGCCACACAACTTCCTTACTTTTACTATGAGAATGTGGCATTGACTCCTAAAGGAGTTTGGAGCACATATCTCGCTTTTTTTATGACGTGAAGCCTGTGTTTGTTGATTCGAAGTATTTCTGTGATGCTGCAAGAAAAAGAGGCTATGTTCACAATCTTCCAATCAAAAACAGATTTCCTCTCGTTCCCCTTCCACCACAAACTATATTTGATGCATTTTCCATGACAAGGAGGTGGTGGACTACTTGGGATGATCGGACAAAGCTAAATTGCTTACAGACCTGCATTGCTAGTGCAACAATTACTGAGAGGATCATGAAGGCTCTTAAAGACTATGACAAAGATAAAATCCCCCCTGAAAGTGTCTGTGGCTATGTTCTTTATGAATGCCGCAAGTGGAATCTTGTTTGGGTAGGAAAGAAAAAGGTGGCCCCACTTGAGCCTGATGAAGTAGAAATGCTTTTAGGGTTCCCAACACTACTCGCAAAATTAGCAACATACATATTTTAAACACATTGACTCTCACACTGATTAAAAATAAGTGAGTTTTAACTTAGGGAAAATGATCATTTATCTAATTTTGGGATTTAAAAAACCCCACTTATCCAAACACTCTAAGAGATTACCCGCTTACCCAATATTTAATATATATTTTTCTTTAATACCCAATTAAATATTTTTTTATTCCTTTCATTTATTTTTGGGACAATTTTGCCCTCTACTCCTTTGTCACTTAGAGAGAGAAGTCATCAGAGACCTTGCCGGACTCCGGTGACAAATGGTCGGCCGCAGACTTCGGTGACCGGACTCCGGCAACCGGTGACCAGAATCCGGCGACCGATCACCAGAATCCGACAACCGGTTACTGAAATCCCAAATCCGGCTACCGGACTGGTGACCAGATTCCAGCGTCTGATTTTATTGCCCCCTAATAATACCCTGTAATCATATTATTTCCCTCCAATAATCATATTATTGGCCCCCAGTAATTTTATTATTACCCCCCAATACTCATATTATTGCCTCCCAATAATCATATTATTGCCTCCAAATAATCATGTTCTATTGGATTATCACAATGTGAACCTCTCCATAACATTACAAGATTAGCAAATTAAAACAAATTCAAGATAATAAAGAGTTGATTATTAACAATAATGGAGAACATGCTTTTTGAGTAAGAAATGCCTCGCACCATTTTTGCCCCTACATACAAAAAGAGAGGAAATTAGAGAGAGCATAAACTAAAGTCATGCATATTTTTGAATGTCAGTTTTGGGTCCCACCCCATCAGTCAATAACTTTTCTCAATTATGAAGGTTTTGGTTTGCTAATTTATTGACTCAGTCATCCACCGCTGAGTTTGGAGCCTCTCACTGATCTAAAGCCCTCCATCTCTCTTCTCAAAGAAATTGGTCTTCCCTTGAAGACTAAGAAGCTCCATCCAATCAAATGGGTTCTGCAAGTCATAGATCTTCCCGTATCCCAATGCACCCAACAGCCTATCAGCGACGAACTCGATGTATAGGCTCATCAGATCACAGTTCATTCCAACTAAGGCACACGGTAACGCGTCGCACACGAACTCTCTCTTCTCTCTATCTCAACCGCGTTAGATTCGGTCTCCGGTGAGGGAAGAAATCGGTGAGGGGAGGAAGAGAGAGAGAGAGAGAGAGAGAGAAGAGATTGATGAGGGGAGGAGAAAGAGAGTTGCCGCCACTCAGCAACAGAGGGCGACGACGTTGCCGGATTCGGTCTCTGGTGAGAGAAGAAATCGGAGAGGGGAGGGGAGGGGAGGGGAGAGAGGGAAGGAGAGAGAGAGAGAGAGAAGAGTAGAGAGAGTATGAGAGGAGTGTATTTTGTTAATTAAAATAAGGGTAAAACTGTCATTAATGTTTAAATTGGGTAAATGAGAGTAAAAACTCTTAGTGGAGTAAGTGAGCAATTTTTAAGCTAAACTTGGATAAGTGGTCACAGCCCCTATCCATGAGAATTGAATGACTGGGTCCTACACAAGCACATACTTACACATTTTCTCACTGAAATCAGTATGAGTTTATTTTCTCATAAATGTCTCTATGTACCAAGTATTTAATTTATACTGATATTTGTGTAGTTATTTATACACAGACATTCATCAACAATAACAAAATTATAATTTGCAAACTAATTTTCATTCATACATACATCTGTTACAACGAGTTTTCACACTGTTGTCCTTGTGAATATGGAAAATGGACTGATATCTGTATGAAGTTTTACACAGTTATCTGTTGAAATTGCTACAATCCAGATCGGACCCGGATTGACCGGACCTGCCCCGGATTTCGCCCTGAAATCCTAAATAACCCTGCGGGGCCCAATTTTAGAAGAAATTCTACCAAAAATTTGGCGGAACTTCCCTTAAAAGTGGACTACCCAAAAACCTGTAAAAATATTCCAACACTCCTTAAATGAACATATCCATCCAACTCTTAGAGCCTACCTGCTCTCCACAATTCATAACCATCCAACAGGAAACATAAAACAACTTTGAAACTCATATCCCCAATATCAATAAACATTCTACTAATACAATTGAAAACTGGTCATTAGAGTAATCTAGACAAATGAACTGGAAAACAAATACACGTAGGTTAACATGTAACATACAAAGAAGATGAAACTGGTGGTCACTATGCCTCGACTCCTACGCAAGCTCGACCTCAACTACTCTGCAATCTGGGCACGAGAAACCGAAGAGCCCAGAGAAAAGCATTTGAAAAACCGTTAGAGTGAGTGGACGAAAATAAGTGATTGTAAATAAAGTAAAACGAATATTTAATGCTTTCCCAAATTTATTCTCTTGAAACCCAAGCATGCAGTATGGATTCGAAAAAATACTTTTAAATACTACTGAAATGAGCATCTCAAAAATAGTGCAAGACTCTTGAAAATATGTACTCTTCATCCTCCTTTGTTTTGAAATCTCAAAATGTACTATAAATCAACTCATGTTGTAATTGATACATACTAATCCAATACATATTTACTATATATCAAAGATCAGTTCACTATAGGACTGTTCACTCTCTCCTCTCACTGTAGGGCTGTTCACTCAGATTTGAAATGGCGATTTTGCCCTTGCTTGAAAGTTTTTTGTAGCTTTGCCATTGAGTTGGAGCCATTGATTTCCTCCTCCTATAGTCCTGCAACAATCTTCATCAGTTATCAAGAAAGATTGAGAGAGAAAGAGAGTCGCCGCCGCCGCGTGAATCCAATTGAATCCAGTAATTCTCCCCTAATTTTCAGCTGTGAATGCGCCTGGGTTGTTCTGGGCTCGGTTCTTATGTGTTTTTGGTTGTCTTTGAATTGATTTGGGTGTCCGTGTTTTACAGGTGTTCGAGTTTGGGATTCGAGTGGTTGATTTGAAGGGGTTGAAGGTGAGGCTTCGAGTTTGGCTTTTAATTATCCAAAAATTAAATAAAAAATATAACATGAATTGTTTGCATTGTTTTGGTATTCCCATGTCTCTACTTGAAATTGTTATTCGTTTAACCTGATTCGTTTAAAGTCATCTTTGTATCATCATCTTATATAAATATGTATCCAAAGTTCCAACCTATTCATTCATCTATACTGGTATATAATCCCGACCCATGTTCTTTTCACGATACATATCCCAATACTTGGTCGTTTTATGATTGCATTTTGCCATCAACTTGCCCTCAGTTGACACACAATTATGTTGTTTTAACCTTTCACCACTTGGTCACCTTTATGCAAGGTCATCTGAAATACAAAAAGCTTTCATAGATTGGTTTGGTTGTTAGGTATATCACAATTTGGACTTGCATTATATCCAATCAGTACTGGTTGATTTGGGTGTTCTCTTTGTTCTCGAGTGGTGAAAGCATCTTTGCCTTTTTATCATCATACTATCTATCTGATACACTATAAATCGCTTCTTTGAATCGAATTGAAGTTTGAATAGCTTTTGGAAAGCAAGAAACAGATGCTTTCAATCGAAAGCAACGGTCCCTGTTTAATTTAACACTTAAAAAATTTTGTCTCATGATTCCCTTTGTTTTGTGAGTTAATCATTGTTCCTGATGAAAAAGATGCTTGACAGTAGTTGTTCCAATATGAGATAAAAAGTAAATTGTAACATGATCTCCACTTTAATATAGCTTAACCATCTGAAGCACTTCATACTCCGGTTTTAGATTTTCATCAACCATGTTTTTCTTTTAACAATATGATTTTAAATAGTCAACAAGTAAATCGATCACAGTAGGCTGAGTCCTTAACTAATACTATTAGTTATAGATTTGGGGACTTCAACTGTTTGTTTTGATTGTTAATATATGTAAAAATTTCAAAAGCGATAGTTACTAAGTATTTAGGTGAATTTCTGACTATAGAAATTTGTATTGATACTGTAATTTGAAAATTTCTTTATACAGGTTCACCTCTATAAAAAAACGAAGATCAATTGAATTGTCAACAACACACAATCAAGCAATACCTTAGTATTCTGTATGTCAAAGGTGAACAATTTTCCACTTAAAAACTATTATCTCTGTACTTATGATTAATTTTTTTTCCTTAAAGTGATTAAATATTTTAAGCTTTCTCTGTTAAGTATGTGTTTCCATTTCCTAACCTTTTTCTGTTCTTATTTTTTATTTATTTATTTTTCTTTTTACACATGTGCAGTATTCCAGTCAAGTTTCAGTGGATATTCAATAGAATCAAACAACTATCAATACTACCTTGCGATTATGTTCAATTTGCAATTATTGATTCTACTAAAGAATTCGTGTAATTCAAAAGTTCTACCAACCAATTCATAGCCTGAACAACTTCCACAAGTTCATGTCTAGGATTCCCACAACAAAGTAAAAAGAATCAAGCCATACTCCCGCCGCAACGCGCGGGTAACTGTTGCTAGTTAAACATAAACCTAAGTTACAGAATATACATATTGATCATATATACTTAAAATCTAAAATATTTATAAGTAACTTTTAACGAGAAAGGTAACTAAAGCCTAATTACCCATTACCACGCGCATAGTGTAGGGTACATGTCATATCAGCGAGCAAAGATGCATTTTTTCTTTGGTCTGACTCTAAGATGCTTGGTAAAGTTGTCAAGATACTTGGTAAAGTTGGTACAAGGACTGAAGGACAGCTCACCTGCACGGGAGCTGCACCGACTAATCAATAAAGAAAGACGCAACAACAAAATGGCAGACAACGTTTTTGTACTGCGAGAAAATTTCAAATGGGCGGTTTTAGAGTGAAGATAACGAGACAAAGCCGAAAAGAAAATGGAAAAATTATAACAGCAAAAAAAAGAAAGAAAGAAGGAACTCCTTCAAAAGGTAGAATATGAAGTTTCTTCTCATGAGTTTTACTGTCTTGTTTAACGAAGAATTGATCATGGCTCTGGCAGTAGTGGGTGGAGCTTTTCTCTCTTCGTTTCTCAATGTTTTGTTCGACCGGATGGCTTCCCATCAGTTTGTCGATTTATTCCGCCAGAAAAAACGTACCAATAGTACTGAACTATTGGAGGAGTTGACTTCAAAGTTGCAGTCGGTCAATTCAGTGCTCGATGATGCTGAGGAAAAGCAAATCAGAAACCCTGCAGTGAAGAAGTGGCTTAACGAGCTTAAAGATGCTATCTACGCTACGGCGGATTTGCTGGATGAAGTCAACACCGAAGCTCTGCGGCTCAAACTAGAAGGTAACGACACCTTCTGGTTGGACTATGTCAATTCCAATTCAGTCGATGAATTTGACAAAAATCTTGAACCCAAAATAAAAGACATTCTCCATAGGTTTGAACTTCTTGCATGCAAGAAACAAGTACTTGATTTGAAAGAAGGTGTTGTAGTAATACCACAAGTAAGATTACCTGCTACATCTCTGGTAGAAGAGCACGGGGTGTACGGTAGGGATGGTGACAAAGAAAAGATTATACAACTTCTACTATCACAGGATGGGAGTGGCAATAAGGTAGATGTGATTCCTGTTGTGGGCATGGGTGTGATCGGGAAGACCACCCTTGCTCAACTTGTCTACAATGATGACAGAGTAAAGAAGATCACCAGTGATGATACAGTACAGACAGCCCCGGCTTTCAACTTTGACATCCAAGCATGGGTTTGTGTTTTAGAAGAATTTGACGTGGTTAGAACAACCCAAACAATTCATGGGTCAATCATCACTGGTCAGACTTGTGGTGTTACAGATTTGAATCTACTTCAAGTTCAATTGAAGGATGCTTTGGCGGGGAAGAAGTTTCTCATCGTTCTTGATGATGTTCGGAACGAGAATTGTGCTCTGTGGGAAGTCTTGAGCGGGCCGTTCCAGTCTGGTACAGACTGACCCGGCTTCCAACTTTGACATCCAAGCATGGGTTTGTGTTTTAGAAGAATTTGACGTGGTTAGAATAACCCAAACAATTCATGGGTCAGTCATCACTGGTCATACTTGTGGTGTTACAGATTTGAATTTACTTCAAATTCAATTAAAGGATGCTTTGGAGGGGAAGAAGTTTCTCATCATTCTTGATGATGTTTGGAACGAGAATTATGCTCTGTGGGATGTCTTGATGGGGCCGTTCCAGTCTGGTACAGACCGCCCCGGCTTCTAACTTTGACATCCATGCATGGGTTTGTGTTTCAGAAAGAATTTGACATGGTTGGAATAACCCAAACAATTCATGGGTAAGTCATCACTGGTCAGACTTGTGGTGTTACATACTTGAATCTACTTCAAGTTCAATTGAAGGATGCTTTGGCGGGGAAGAAGTTTCTCATCGTTCTTGATGATGTTTGGAATGAGAATTATGCTTTGTGGGATGTCTTGAGGGGGCCGTTCCAATCTGATACAGACCGCCCCGGCTTCCAACTTTGACATCCAAGCATGGGTTTATGTTTCAGAAGAATTTGACGTGGTTAGAATAACCCAAACAATTCATGGGTCAGTCATCACTGGTCATACTTATGGTGTTACAGATTTGAATCTACTTCAAGTTCAATTGAAGGATGCTTTGGCGGGGAAGAAGTTTTTCATCGTTCTTGATGATGTTTGGAACGAGAATTACGCTCTGTGGGATGTCTTGAGGGGGCTGTTCCGGTCTGGGGCACAAGGAAGTAAGATCATTGTCACAACATGCAATCAAGGTGTTGCATCTATGGGTGCTCGTTCAGCTCACCAACTAAGCATATTATCTGAGCATGATTGCTGGAACTGTTTGCTAAACATGCCTTTGAAAATGCAAACGTTGGTGCACCTACACTTCTTGATGTAATCGGAAGAGAGATTGTGAGGAAGTGTCCCTTGGCTGCAAAATCACTTGGAGGTTTTTTATGCTCTGAATTGAACCCGAAACAATGGGAGATGATATTGAACAGTGACTTATGGGAGTTATCAGCAAAGAAGAGCAACATTCTGCCTGCTTTATGGTTGAGCTATCAATATCTATCTTCAGATCACAAGCAGTGTTTTGCCTATTGTTCGGTATTCCCCAAAGGTTATGAATTTACTAAATTGGAATTAGTATCATTGTGGATGGCTGAAGATCTCTTACAATCTGAAAGGAGGAAAACAATGGAACAAGTTGGAGATGACTACTTCAACATTCTAATCTCAAGGTCATTTTTTCAACATTCAACTGCTTTTAATCAATTAGTTTCACCATGCATGACCTCATCAATGATTTAGCCAAATTTGTTTTGGGAGAATTTTGTGTTAGGTTGGAGGAGTATGACTCCCTCGAGTTTCCAAACAAAATTCGTCATTTGTCATATCTGAAAACCGGTGTTCATGAATTTGAATATCTTGGGTGTTTACTTGGTACTAAGAATCTGCATACCTTACTAGCATTACCACTACAGCTGCCGTCTTATGGAGAGTGCTATAAGACGAGCAAGTTACATCTTATGGCATTGGCAAAGCTAAAATACTTGAGAGTGCTCAACTTATCGAATTGTGAGGTCGGGTAGTTTCTTTATTCAATCGACTTACTGAAACATCTAAGGTACTTGGACTTGTCTCACACTCAAATCGAAGAGCTACCCGAGGCAGTGTGCAAGCTTTAACATTTGCAGACGTTGTTGTTGTTGGATTCCAAAGATCTCACTCAGTTACCAGCAAAATTGGGAAGTCTAGTCAACTTACGTCGTCTTGATATCAAAGGTTCAAAGCTAAAGAAGATGCCAACTGGTATGGATAAATTGAAAGATCTCCAACTACTAAGTGACTTTGTCCTAGCGGTAGATAATTCTGGAAAAAAACATTGAAAAGTTAAAGGAGCCTCATTTGGGAAAATCACTTTGTATCTCAAAACTCACTAAAACTGTCCTTGATGGGAATGCTTTGGAGGACGATATGATCAGTGACAAGGAGTTTCTTATTCAACACGCTAGCATTGACATGGGAAGGTAATAATGGTGATTCAGAGAAAGATGAAGAAGTACTCAAGAAGCTCCAACCTCATCCAAATCTGGAGAAGCTCACAATTGAATCTTATGGGCATACAAGTTTTCCAGATTGGTTAGGAAGTGATTCTTTCTGTAATCTAACTTCTATTACACTAGCAGATTGCAAATCTTGTCTCCACTTGCCACCATTTGGGCAGCTTCCCTCCCTCATACAGCTCTGTCTTATGGGGTTAGATGCAGTGGAGTCGATTGGTGTTGAGTACCTGAGCCATTTATATTCTTGAAGGTTCTGAGTTTCATAAATATGATGGGGTGGAAAGAGTGGTCATATACTGGTGGTAGCGAAGAAAGCGGAACCTTTCCTGATCTTCGTAATCTTCATCTGAATCACTGTCCGAAGCTAACTGGGATGTTACCGCTGGATAGCATACGAAACCTTGAAAGCCTTGAGCTGTAGAAGCTGGATCTCTTTACTGCATTATCACAAAATTCTGAATGCCTAGAATTGATGTCCCTCTGTACCTTGAAGATGAAAGAGAATGACTGGAAAAGATAATTTGCTGGAATGAATTCTTCTATTCAGCCGTGTGCAATATGTACAGCAATTACAGTGAAAAGGTCTCCATAAAACAAGGAGGAAAGTAAGGAGAAAAGTACGGAAAGTTGTCCTAGATAATGGATGTATAATGATACAAAAGGATGCATAATGATATATGACAGCTATTCTAACATTAACATATTCCGCTATACTTTCTAACACTCCCTCTCAAGTTGGAGAGTGGATGTCTTGCACTTCCAACTTGTGAATCATTGGCATGAAGATCTCCTTGCCAAGAGCTTTGGTCAAAATGTCAGCTAGCTGATTTGCAGAACTCACAAACCTTGTCTCCACTAAACCATCTTGAAGTTTATCCTTGATATAATGATAATCCATCTCTATATGCCTTGTACGTTCATGAAACACTGGATTTGCTGCGATGTGTTATGCAACCTTATTGTCACAATATAGTAATGCAGTCTCTTGATGCAAAACCCCCAAGTCTCTGAGTAAATAGCGAAGCCATATCAATTCACAACAAGCTCCTGTCATTGCATGATACTCTGCTTCAGCTGAAGAAAGAGAGACTGTTTTCTGGCGCTTCGACCGCCATGAAATCAAAGAAGGGCCTAAGAACACACAGTACCCTGTAGTAGACCTTCTCGTAAGTGGGCATCCTGCCCAATCCGAGTCACAGAATGCTCACAGCCGCAAATCACTGGTTGAGGAGAATAATAAGCCTTGGCCAGAAGCAGATTTCATATAACACACAACCTGTAAAGCTGCTTCCCAATGACCCTTTCGAGGTTGTGCATAAACCTGCTCAATATATGAATAGAGTACGTAATATCCAGCCTTGAAACTGTGAGGTATACCCTTCCAACTAACCGCCTATATCGCCCTGGATCTTTGAGTGGCTCACTCTTATCAGATAATTTTAAACCACGTTCCATGGGTGTATCAATGGGAGCTGCCCCCAATAACCCTGCATCCTTAATGATTTCCAACGCATATTTGCGCTGAGAAATAAAAATGCCTTTCCTAGATGTAGAAACCTCAATACCAAGGAAATATTTCAAGCTACCAAGGTCTTTAAGACGAAATTTATTATGCAAGAACTTCTTGATATCAGATATACTCATAGGATCATTGCTAGTAATTAAAATGTCGTCAACATATATCAAAAGGTCAGTAAAAGACTTGCCTTGCTTTCTGGTGAAGAGAGAGTAGTCAGCTCGGGATTGTACAAAACCAGCTGACCGAATAGCTTCTGAGAATTTAGAAAACCACTGCTGTGAAGCCTGTTTCAAACCGTATAAAGATTTATGTAACATGCAAACCAAATGCTCCTCCCCTGTCTCCGAAGCCCTGGCGGCGGAGACATAAATTTCTTCATCGAGGTCACCATGAAGGAAAATATTGTTGACGTCTAACTGGTGAAGTGACCAACCACGAGAAGCAGCCAATGCAAGCAGGCAACGAACAGAAATGATCTTGGAAGTAGGGGAGAAGGTGTCTTGATAATCAACACCCTCTAATTGTGTGAAACCTTTAGCCATTAACCATGCTTTATACCTCATGATAGAGCCATGTTACTTGTGCTTGATTTTGTAGACCCATCGGCAACCAATGGGGTTCTTCCGGTAGGAAGTGAGGTGAGGGACCAAGTGTCATTAGCCTACAGTGCCTCTAATTTGGACTGCATATAAGCACACCATTCTGGAAGAGCAACAACCTCCGAATAAGATTGGGGTTCTGTGGCAGCACTAACTTGAGCAATAAAAGATCGATACACAGGCCTATATCTGTGATAGGAAACATAATTTGCTAGTGGATAGCGTGTACCTTTGGTCGGACCTGGTACGAGGGAAGCTGATTGGTCGGAGCAAACATTGGAGCAGACATAATCGTTGAGCTTGGCCGGTGGACCAATCTAGCGACCGGAACAACGAAGGGCAGCAGGTTCGGGAGCCGGTTCAGGTGCGATTTGGAAAATAGGTGGCGGTGGTTGAGGGAGAGGCGGATCTGGAAGCTGGTGCGGTCAGGATTTCGATGCTGAAGATGAGGGTGCAGAAGTTGTCGAATCAACAGGTAGAGGAGGTGAAGTTGAGGAGGGAGGTGGTGTTGGGGTGATAAGGTGACGGGAGTATGTGCGAAGAGTGGTGGGGCGAGGAAGAGGTGGCAGCGTGGAAGGAGGAGACGAAGAGGTGGACAGATCGGGTTCTGTGTGTTGAGAAGGAGAGGCTGAAGCATTTGGACGATTGTCAACGCTGAAGTCAAGGGGATCGGGTTCTGGGTTCTAGGTGAGCACAGGTATTGGGCCTGAGTTGTGGGCCAATGGAATTGTGGGCATGATGGAGCTTGGCAAAATAGAAGCATAGGGGAAAATGTTTTCATGGAATTTGACATCCCGACTAGTAAAGACCTTTTTGGTCGATAAATCAAACAATTTGAAAGCTTTTTGACCAACGGGATAACCAATGAAGAGAGAAGGTATAGCACAATGATCGAATTTGTGAGAAGGAATTTGTGAGAAGTGTGAACATTGGTGACATAGGCTAAACATCCAAAAACCCAAAAATGAGAAAAAGAAGGTGGTTTTGAATAAAGAAGTTTGAACGGAGTTTTGAAAGAAAGTATTGGTGAAGGTAATCGACTGATGATATGAACAACAGTGAGAGCACACTTTCCCCAAAATTGGGTAGGGAGATGAGCTTGAAATTTTAAAGCGCGAGCCACTTGGAGTATATGGCGATGTTTGCGTTCCACAATCCCATTTTGTTGAGGCGTGTAAGCACAAGAATGTTGAAAAACGACGCCATTATCTTAAAAAAAAGAACGAAGTGAGAGAAATTCGCCACCATTGTCACTTCGAAAAGTTTTAATGCGAGATTCAAATTGAGTGACGGCATAGCTAAAGAAGCGTTTTAAAAAAGGTTGTGCTTCATCTTTGTGTCGCATCAGAAAAATCCAAGTGAAACATGTATAATCATCAACAATCGTAAGAAAACAATGAGCACCAGAAAGAGGAGGATGCCGATATCGACCCCAAATATCACAATGAATAATCTCAAAAGGTCTTGTAGAAGAAATAGTACTAGGATTGAATGGTAAACGATTCTATTTAGCCAAAGGACATATGTGGCAAGTGAATGGAAAAATTCAAAAAGTTCTTTGCAATGAAACTTAAACAATAGGATGATACATGGCCTAAGCGATTATGCCAGAGGTCGGTGGATGAAATGGTGAGGTTGCAGCCTGGTTGATTTCTGGATGAGGAAGGGTTGGTTATTGACTTCTCCGATGCTAGTGCGACTGGATAGTATAGCCCGTCACATTGTTTACCCAAACCAATCATTCTCCTCGTAACCAGATCCTGCAAAATACACCAATAAGGGAAAAATCACTGAACAATTCAGACCTCTTGTCAGAAGACTAACTGACATTAAATCAACTTTGAATGTAGGCACATATAACACATCATGCAAATAATAGACAGTATTCAGAGGCAAAGATCCTTTCGCAACAATATTCACTTTTTCTCCACTAGGTAGTAATACGGGCGGTAACGAACAATTTTTATTCTTATGCAATAATTGAGATAATGCGGTAATATGATCCGTCGCCGCGCTGTCAATAATTCAATTGCGGAAAGCGACTTTAGACAAACCTGGTTTTGTTACCGCATTTGCTTTGGAGGTAGAGCCTTCATTTTGTTTGTTGAGAAGCGACAAGAATTGCTTGAGTTGGGCTTCTGATAATGAAACTGCGGGTCTCCTTTCATCATTGTCTAACACCTCAGATACTTGATTAGCCGAAGGGGTTTCTCTAAAACTATCCAAATTTGGGCCAAGGTTCTGCTTTGCCTTAGGATGGCCCGGTGGATACCCAATTAGCTTATAGCAATTTTGGACCCAATGGCCCATGTCTCTACCTGATCTGCGACGCCGATCAGTGTCAAAATGACTAGGAGTGCTCTGGAAAGGAGCAATCTGGGCAAACATCCTGTTGCGACTAGGAGCGATCATATCGCTCGAATTTTCCTCCTCTAGCCAAACTTAAAATGTGCTTGTTACTGTTCCTTACTGCCATGGCTGCGCTAGAGCTGGATTCCTATGAAACACTGAGAAGTCGTTGTTTTTCTTCTTGAGAGACAGCAGCATATGCTTGACGAATACTTGGAGGAGGATTCATCAGAAGAATTTGTCCGCGAGTTGCACTGCAAGTCTCATTCAAACCCATTAAGAATTGCATCAATTTCTGTTTATCTACATGTGCTCCATGTGCTGCATCTAAATATGTGGATAATTCATCCCATAAGCTTTTCAATTTTGTATAGTAGGCCGAGAGAGAGAGTTGCTCTTGTCGAAGACAAGCAATATCTCGCTGAATCTCAAAGATGCGAGGTGCATTGCTTTGAGAGAATCGCTCACGAAGGTCCTCCCAAACTTCATGAGCAGTAGAGTAATAGATAACACTGTCTGCAATTTCTGGATTGAGAGTATTGACTATCCAAGAGTGAACCATGTCATTACACCGCAACCAAGTCGTATAACCTTCAAGATCAGCTTCTTCTGAGGGAGCTTTGATTGAGCCGTTGACAAATCCGAGCTTGTTCTTGGAATTTAAAGCTAGGGTCATAGCCCTTTTCCAACCTAAGTAGTTGTCTCCATTCAAGGATTTGGAGACCAGTACCAATCCGGGATTATCTGAGTGATGGGTGAAATAAGGATTTGAGGCGTCAAATTTTGAAAAATCTGATGCAGTTTCTGACTTAGATAGATCAGAAATGGCAACTGACTTCCGGGAGGTGGTGGAGGAATATCATCGATAGCCATGATGGCTGTAAGTCAAAGAAGGTGTTACACGAAAGAGATAGAGTCGGGATCTTAGTCCTGCGTTGATACCATGAAAGAGAATGAGTGGAAAAGAGAATTTGCTGGAATGAAATCTTATATTCAGCCGTGTGCGATATGTACAGCAATTACAGTGAAAAAGTCTCCATAAAACAAGGAGGAAAGTACGGAAAGCTGTCCTAGATAATGGATGTGTAATGATACAAAAGGATGCATAATGATATATGACAGCTACTCTAACATATCCTGCTATACTTTCTAACAGAAGAAACGTGAATGCCCAAATTTTCAGTGCTTTCCCAATGAAGGGATGCATGCACCCAGATTAACAGAGATGTGTATCCGTGCATGTAAGAAACTAAAGTCATTGCCTGATGAAATGAACACCTCTCTTCCTTCTCTTCAGAATATGATCCTAGAAGATTGTCCAGAGCTGGAGTCATTTCCTATAGGGGGTTTTCCGTCGAAGTTAAAAACACTTGAGTTTGATTGTAGCAAAAAGCTCTTGGAAAAGAAGCAATGGGGTCTACCAAGACTCAACTTCCTCAGAAGCTTAAAACTCAGCTTCAACGGATATGAAGGGACTTCATTTCCACTGGAGGTGGGACTGTTGCCAACCCAGCTCACTTCTCTGTATTTCTTCAAAACCTCACGACTCACGACGATCCAAATCAAGGAGTTTCAAAACCTCAAATCTCTTGAAAAGCTGTTTATTTGGGAATGCCCCAAGTTGAGGAACTTACCTCCAGATGGGTTACCCACTTCTCTTTATCATCTGGGAATCGAGAATTGTCCTTAACTAAATGGAGGACACAGGACAATGACACGAGAGAATTGCCCCGAGGTGATTGATTGCATTCCTCTTAACAAATGATGGAAAAGAGATGCTGATGCTGATGGCTCCCATTTCTTGTACTTGGAATTATCAAATTGCCTCTAAGTCTGAGGTACTTGTTAACAATATTATGCAGTCTGCTTGTGTCCATTTCCATACTACAGTAGATTTGATAAAGGGCCTACTTGCTTTGTTCTCTGATCCGTGATGTAATTGCCGCAGTATGCTTCTTTACTTGCTTTGGCACATTGGTGTTACATCTGTCCTATCCAATCTTGCTTAATTTACATTTATATATTAAATGTGCTAAGAAACTAATATATATATATATATATATAGTTTACTCCCAAATTAATACCTGTTAAAAAGTTCTGTGCAATTGTTTTCTATCAGCTGCATTATTTGAAGTAGAGTAACTTGACATTGGTAAGTTACTTGTCCTTAAATTTTGAGTTGTGACCTCTTGCTCTTTTTCTGTTTTGACAGGCTCCTCTAGTTCACTTGTGATTTTTAACCAAATGGCAAGTTAATGAAACTCTGCTGATTTTATCAACCAGCAGTGCTCTTGAGGTATGTGTTTTCAGCTTCCAGTATTTCCTTTTTTCCTTGTCATAAATATACTCACTTGGTTATGTTTAAAATATGTGACAAGATTTGGTTTGTTCAATTCAACATGTTACAGGTTTCTCTTTTGTTTTCCTACCCGCATGTAACTGAGAAATTGTAGTTCCTGATGGATTAGCGAGCAATGAGGCGGCGCTTTGGCTCCGATCTGCAACAGGGGGCTTTGGCGTTGCAAGAGGTAAGACGGCAAGGCTTCATCTCCTTTGTGCGTAGCGGAGGCTGTTTTGGGTTTGCAAACGAGACTTTGTTATGGGTTTGCAAACGAGACTAGCGTTTTGCTTTGGTGGCATGGGGTTTGACGAGAAGGAGATCGGTGTCACGGTTTCGGGATTAGAGGAGGAGCGAGGCGGAAAATTTCTGCTAGAGATCGGCATTCGGTTCGCCAGCTGAGGCTTCTGGTTCGTGCTTGAAGAACCAGCCTAGTGCAACAAATGCGGTCACAAGCACAAGCTTTGGTGGGCAACGAGATGGCTGTCGTGGTCTCCTACCTGGGGAGGCCGCCAGACTGATTAGGCGGTGCCAGGCGGCTTCTCGGAAGGGCCAGATTCGGCGGTTGGGTGTGAGGGGCGTAGGGCAGTGGGCCTCTGCCTTCCTAGGTTGCAAAGATGCAATTTAGAGAATTGGGCTAAGCCTTAGCCCAATTCCCCTATATTTTGTGTTGGGTTTGGGCTTTTTGGGGGGTGTTTTGTCCTACTCTTTTGTGCTGCATCTATTCTTACAATGTTGTTGTGGGTGTGTTGAATGTTGCGACGTACACCAAAAGGGTATTAGGCGTCAAGATGTCCAGGACATTGGTTCCATTTTAGAGTAGTGTAGGATTAGGGAGTTTTTAAATTCTGCATTTTCTTTTTTAGCAGTTCTTTTAGGATTTTAGGACTGTTGAAGTATGGACTTTAGTTTATTGGATTTCTTTTGGATTTAGTGCTCTTCTTGAGCTTGCATTTTAATATGAGGGGTGCTATGTACCTTTCATGTTTGATCGAGTGAGGTTGGATGATTTATCATCAATGAATTAATCTTCCGTTGCCCTCAGAAAAAAAAAAAAAGGGTCAAGCTTTATATGATAACAGTTTGCTTCATCTTCGATCCCTTTTCTATGCCCCTTGTTACTCTTATTTCTTTAGTATGTTTCATATTCTTTCTTGCCTGTTGCTACCATCAGTAAACTATCACGTTGCTGATCCTTAGCATTTTGGGTTCCTGCTAATGTTATGGTTAACTAATTTGTGGCATTTTCTCAATAATTTTGACATGACAAGCAGAATATTCTTTTTTCTCTTCAGACGTGTCAAATATGGGAAAGAAATGCAAGATGGCATTGTGAACTAAGTTATAATTTGTGTCATTTTCTGAAGCTGTTTACTGGTCTCATGATTCTGGCGTACAGATTTTCTTACTCTTTTAAACTTGTTTTCCAAATTCTAGAGAGTATTCAAGAGATTTAACTGCTAGATGGATCAGTTTTCAACCAGATTATAGGCATAATTGCTTACACTTATTTATTTATTTATTTGTTTATTTATTTATTTTGGTGACAGGATTTCAAAGATTGGTGGGGTCTCAACTCTGTTGGCAGTGTAAACCTCAAGCTGCCCGTAAGTTTTAGGTATTTTAATCTAGTTTGAAGCAATTCATATTTCCTCTATCCCCTGTTTCTATGTGAAGTTGATTAGTCTTTGTTTCATAATTTCGTGAAGTCACAATATATGCAGGTTTTTTGTGATTTCTTGCGCTCAACTCTGTTGGCAGTGTAAACCTCAAGCTGCCTGTAAGTTTTAGGTATTTTAATCTAGTTTGAAGTAATTCATATTTCCTCTATCCCCTGTTTCTATGTGAAGTTGATTAGTCTTTGTTTCATAATTTCGTTAAGTCACAATACATGCAGGTTTTTTGTGATTTCTTGCGCCGTAATCAAATTTCTGCAATGCTGCTGGATGTACTCATGGCACGTTGACCTCAACGATCTGTACAGGTATCTCAGCCTCTAGACTCTAGTTCATATCTCTTGCTTTTCTTTTCTTTTCTTTTCTTTTCTTCCTGGTTTTCTGCTAGCTATTTGTTGTAGCTAACATTAGATTTTGTATTCTATTTTTCAAATCCAATAGGTCAACACAAAAATCAGACCTACTGTTATGGTCGCCAATTAAAGTGAAATAGGCTGCTTTGTGTCCACTTTAAACGCTTATCGTTTAGGTAGCAGATATCCTCATTTTCATGCGGTGACTAAAGGATCTTGTTCAGCTAATCCGCCCGTCCGTTGATCTTCTTTTTGAAATAAATATGTTGACATTCATTCACCCTGCATCCATGGGCGCCAGAGTCTGTTAATCAACTTTAACCAAGGGCTCTTGCTCATAAGATGGGTTGCAACATTCCATATTTGACCTTGTACTTGTTTAGTTTCCTTTTTTGTCTTCCAAAGTATTCACAATATGAGCTCATCTAAGATCTCCTTATTTGATCCATTACATAAAATGACCAGAGCAATGTTCTTATATCTATCTCACAAGTTCATTACATTAGATAAAAGGAAGTCGGTGTTCTATGTAATTTTCTTCGGTTGTTATGTGCTGTTTATAATGGAGAGCAGACAGGCAGAGCAATGTTTTAGTCCTCCTGTATGCAAAGGGGAGTGAAATTCCTTTTACAATCACAGTTCATGTTTCTTTTTCTATTATCTACACTATAAAAAGACAAAATTTGAGATACTAAACAATGAAACGTGAAGTGTGTAGATATTAAAAAAAAAAACATAAAGTGTGAATTGTAAAATGGAGTGTGAATTTCACTCCTCTTTTGCAAAATAGACAGTATTTGTTTATTACATCGACAATTTTGAATACACAACAACCAGTCTTTTGTGAGTTGAACTCACAACGTTCCTCTGACAAGGGGAAGACTAATGTCATTAATTAGATCAAATGGTGCGGGGCTGGAAATACAATTTTAATAAGTGAAGACTTTAAAATGAAAACTGCATGAGCATGATTGGATTTAGTGAAAGGTTTCAAATTTGTAGCAAGTACAATATTAACAAGTGAGTACTTTAAAATAAGTACTACAAAACAACGGTCCGATGAATCGTCTAAATTTTAGTTGAAGTATCTCAAAAACCCTCATGATTCATTAAGTCGTTATACTAAAAATCCTGGTTAGAGCCGCCACAATCAACAAATAAATAAATAAATTGTAGGAAATTGGACTGGATCGTACTTGCGTCTTTAAAGAAAAGGGCCAAGGTGGAGGAAAGGACAGAAAGATAGGCCCAAAAGTGCTCACTACAGAAAATAAAAATAAAAACAGGAGGCTCAAGGTTGATTTCCAGTTTGTGTTTGCTATGCAGAGATGTAGGGACGCCGAAAACGCCGCCGGCCACCCAAGGAACCGCCGAAACGCCGCCGTGAATCTTCTCCAAAAAGTTAAGTGGTTTACGGGTTCAGCTTGTGTTTTTTATCTGTCAATGGTTTCTGAAAGTAGCAACCTTTGTTTGTGTTTGCAAATTAGTTTTCTTTGTTCAGTATTAGTAGGTTGAGTTTTCTGATCTTTGTTGGTTCAGCATTGTATATGTACCAGGTTGAACACAGTGATATTTAGAACATGGACTCTGCAACTACTTCTGCCATTGGAGGACTTGTTTGAGGTAGGTACATCCAATCATCAATTCATTGAAACCCACCTGAAGACAAGCATTTACTTTGTCTTATTTTTCAATTATTGGATTAATTTAAGGATGAAAGTTGACACATTTACTCAGAAAAGACTTGACTTGCAACTTAAAGACCTGGTAACTCTGGTGAGCCAAGCTTGAGTTAATTATAAGGGTTTACAATAGCTTGCTTTTGTCCTCACTAATGACTGGGGTCATCAATTGTCTTCAACCCACATTTAGCACTAATATATTGAATCGAAGTTGTTAGACCTGGTCGACGTTACATATTTAATCACAAGTTGAATTAATACATAAGAACCACTTGACAACATGGTAGCTCTTGAAAGTTGAAACAAATGCCTACTTGCTTTCTCCATTTCTGTTTCTAGCATAGAATTTGATCCTCTTCTTTCTCTGTACTCATTTCCTCAGAATTCAGAAACCAAGTCTTCAGCCATGCCTATTGTTCGAGCACTTGAATCTGCTTCTGTAAGCATCCTCCTTAACAAGTTGGCCGCTCAAGATGTCATAGATTTCTTCCTCAAGTGGGAAATCGATGGCTCCCTGCTAGCAAAGCTCAAGAGAAACCTGCTTGTCCTTCATGCAGTTCTCAATCATGCTGAGGAGAAGCAAGTTCAGGACTCAATTGTCAAAGCTTGGCTTGAGGATGTCAGAGTTGCAGCTTATGATGCCGAGGACATATTGGATGGCATCGCAAATGATGCTCTTGAATCACAAAACAGCAAACATGAGGTATGGAATTCTAAGATCGAAGAAGGGATAGACTTTAAGATCAAAGACATTGCTAATAATCTTAATCCTTTTAGGGCACGTGTAGAGTCGAAAATGATAAAGATTATAGATATATTGGAAGAGATTGCAAAACAGAAAGATATTCTTTGTTTGAGAGAAGATTCTGGCAGTATAAAATCAGGTACTGACAGATTGCCAACGACTCCAATGTTGGGTGATGAATCTCATGTTTATGGTAGAGAATCTGATAAGAAGAAGATAATTACTTTGCTGAAATTGGGTGAAAATGATGATGAGGTTTCTACAATTCCAATTGTAGGCATGGGAGGCATTGGGAAGACTACTCTTGCTCAGCTCGTGTATAATGATGCTAATGTGAGAAGCCATTTTGATTTGAGAGCCTGGGCTTGTGTCTCTGATGTATTTGATGTGCAAAGGATAACAAAAACACTTGTTGAGTCTGCGACTAAATCAAGTTGTAGCACAAACAATCTCGAGTTGCTTCAATAACAACTGAAATTATGGTTGAAGGATAAGAAATTTCTATTTGTTCTGGATGATGTCTGGAACGAGAAGTATGAAAGCTAGGATAAGTTAAGAGTCCCCTTCACAGTTGGTGCACCAGGGAGTAAAATCATAATCACGACACGTAACAAAACAGTTGCATCACTTATAGGGACTGTTCCTACTTACTGTTTGGAGGGGCTTTCAGACAGTGATTGTTGGTTATTATTCGAACAAATTGTGTTTCAGAACAGGAATCTTGATGCCTATCCAAAGTTGAAAGTGATTGGCAAGAAAATAGTGGACAAGTGTAAAGGGTTGCCTTTGGCTGCAAAGGCACTAGGAGGTCTCCTGCGTGCTGAACCGGAACTAGATGAGAATTACTGGAATGATATCTTGAATAGCAAACTTTGGAAACTGGCAGACAACACTATTCTACCAGCTCTAAGATTAAGCTACCATCACCTCCCTGGGCATTTGACGCGCTGCTTTGCTTATTGCTCAATGTTTCCTAAGGACTATGAATATGAGAGAGATATATTAATCTTGTTATGGATGGCAGAGGGTTTTGTGCTAGAGCCAGAAGGAAATCAACGAATTGAAGATGTAGCTGGAAGATGTGTTTCAGATTTTTTATCAAGGTCCTTCTTCCAACACACCAGTGACAAGTCACGACTGGTAATGCATTACCTCATACATGATCTTGCACAATCTGTTTCTGGCAAAACATTTGTTAGGTTGGAGGAAAATTCAGAGAACCATAAAAAGTCTACAAAAGCTCGGCACTTGTCATATACCCGTGGATCTGAAGATGTATTTCAGAAATTTGAGGCATTCAGTGAGGTGGATTGTTTACAAACCTTTCTACCACTAGACCTGTTGCAAGGATTCAATATGAGTAGCTTAACTGACAAGGTTCCTTGTGATATGATGCCAAAATTAAGATTCCTGCGGGTGCTATTCTTTAGTGGTTATCTCATAGAAAAGTTGCCAGATTCAATTGGCAACTTGAAACATCTGCGTTACCTCAATCTTTCTCATTGTCAAATAGAAGAGCTACCTGAGCCAACAAGCAGTCTATACAATCTGCAGACATTAATTTTATTCAGATGTCGATCGCTTACCATGCTGCCTGCAGACATGGGAAACCTAAGGAATTTACGGCATCTCAATATTCAGGGAACTAGGCTGAAAAGTATGCCTATGGGAATGCGAAGATTGGTTAACCTTCAAATACTGTCAGATTTTATTGTGGGGAAAGCAATGGGAAAAGGGATTGCAGAATTGAAGGACTTGTCACATCTTCAAGGATCAGTTTCTATTTTGTGTTTGCATGATGTCGGCAGTGTTGGGGATGCAATTGAGGCCAGATTAGAGGTTAAGAAGCACCTGGATGATTTAGTTTTGGAATGGAGCAGCAGGACTGATGGTTCGCGAAATGGAGGGATCAAGACAGGGGTACTTGATGCACTGCAGCCTCATGAAAACCTGAAGAAACTCACCATTAAGTATTATGGAGGTACAGAATTTCCATATTGGATGGGAAATCCTTTGTTTACTAACATGGTGTACTTGCATCTCTATGGTTGCATAAAATGCATATCTTTACCACCCCTTGGCCAACTACCTTCTCTTAAAGATCTCATAATTGAAGCAATGCATGGAATACAGCGTGTAGGAATGGATTTTTTTGGGGATGATGATGGTTCCACAATTTTTTTCCCTTGCTTGGAGACTTTGAAATTTGAGGACATGAAAGAATGGGAGAAATGGTCATCTTCAGAAGATGAAAGGCTTAAAGGATTTCCCAGCCTTCGGGAGCTTTCCATATTTAGATGTCCCAAGTTAACAAAGTTTGCACATGAATTTGCTTCTCTAGAAAAGCTGCGCATCAAGAACTGCGGAGCAATAACTACCTTCTCACAGAATCCTGCACTTGGGAATTTGGAACCTGTAGAATTCCCTACCTGCAACTGCTTGTTCTTATTGGTTGCAGTGAGCTTGGAAACCTTCCTTTTTCCCTCCCTTCGTTGAAAGTGCTTGAGATAGATGGTTGTGAAAAATTGGCTGCACTTCCAAGGATGGTGGAACTTAGTACATTGTACCTGGTCAATTCAAATGCTGAATTACTTGGATGGATGATGGAATTTAGCTCACTGACCTCTTTGCACCTAACTCATATTCCACATGTGAAGCATCTACCTGAAGGCTTTATCCAACAGTCTGCAAAACTTGAAGAATTGAGTCTTGCAGGCTTTCCTGAGCTTGAATATTTGGCAGATGACCGAGTTGGACTAGCACACCTTGTATCCCTTCAACGCGTGACAATATCCCATTGTCCTGAGTTTGTTGCTTTGCCTGATGAAGCTGATCAGCTCCCACCTTAAATATTTGGATTTGAAACATTGTCCTAGCCTGATGAAGCTGCCTGGTACACTTCACAACCTTGAGTGTCTTGCAGAGCTGCAGATTGAATGGTGTTCAAAGATTTAAACATTTCCAGATGTGGGGTTGCCTGACAAACTGAAGCGTCTTGTAATCCGCGAATGTGGTGCTCTGAAGACCCTTCCTCAGGAGCTTCTCTGCAATAACAATTTTCTCGAGTATTTAGAAGTTCATAAATGTCCTTGTGTCAGTTCTTGAAGAAGGAAACTTGCCATAGACTCTAACACATATGAAATTTTACTATTGCAAAATTCTGGGATCACTGCCTGAGGGTTTGATGCACAAAGACAATATGACTCTAAAGTACTTGGAGATAGACAACTGTTCCTCTCTCATGTCCTTTCCAAATGGTGAGTTACCAACAACCCTTGAGCGTCTTGGGATTAGTGATTGCTCTAACTTCCAGACATTGCCATTGAGCCTTCTCAACCTCACGAATCTTGAGACCTTGGAAGTAAAGAGCTGCCCCCTTCTTCAGGACTTTCCAGAGGGTGGATTGCCACCCAACATAAAGTTTATCACAATTTCCGAATGTGAGAATCTCAAGTCTCTACCTAAATTCTTTCATAAACTCAAATGTCTTCAGAAGTTGGAGATTTCTGGCTGTCCTAGTCTCCTGTCCTTGCCAAAGCAGGGTCTGCCCAGCAGCTTAAGAGTACTTACAGTTACTGATTGTGAAAAGCTTAATCCCATATATCAGTGGAGACTTCACAAACTACCCTCTCTAGATGTTTTCACCATTGGTGGATTTCCTGGCCTGAAGTCCTTTTCAAAAGATTATCCTCTTCCTCACACTTTAACCACTTTAAGCATTCAAAGACTCCCAGATCTTGAATCCATATCGGAGATGCTTGAGAATCTCACCTCACTTGAAAAGCTGAGTATCAGGGAGTGTGATAAGCTCCGATCTTTGCCAGAGACGGGGCTACCAGCGACAATTTCTACCTTGACAATTCGGTATTGTTTGCTTCTAGAACATCGATGTGAAAAGGACAAAGGAGAAGATTGGTCCAAGATCAAAAACATCCCCTTTGTGAATTCACGCTAATGGCATGAAGATAATTAGAAACAGAGAAGTTGTGTCAGGTTAGCTTTCTCATTCTTTTAACGAAATAGGATTCATTTTAAAGCATCATTTGTACATCTTTTGTCCCTAACAATAGAACCTTTAACTTTCTATGCAGTTACTACAGCTTTCATGATCAATCCAGAAGTACTTGCTAGATCCCAGTCTGTACCAGAATCTATAGCTGGAGTGTGAAGTATCTACAGGTTTGTATTTGTTACATGCACCAAGTCCATTCACTGTTTATCACTATCTAACACTCCTAAATTCTGACACTACCAAATTTATGGCAAGGTTATCGGACATTGCAATCTCATGAAGACTCTGCTCCCAGTAGCAAGCATTGATCAATACCTCGACTCATTGCGGGGGATGCACCTATTAAAATCTCAGAATTTGTAATTGAAGTGCTGCTTCCTAGTATGCTGAATGTCCTTTGCAAGCCATCTACTTTTGAAATCAAACTTCTGCTTCCTCATGGAGGCTCAAACACAGCTGTTGATTTATGTTGAATTTGATGATTGATTGTGAAGCATAGTTTTTGTTGAATGATTGCTCAAGTATGATTTTGGACTCTCTACATTTTTGAGGCCAATTTCTTAGCAAAGAGAAGTATCAAAAACTGAGATTGCTGATATATGTTTGATTGCCTGTACTCTGATTGTAGCTGTGGAATAGTGCAGCGCAGATAGTACAAGATCACAGAATTTCTTCTGCATTTGGTATGATTTTGCCAAAATAAATTGAGGAAAAAAGGTTATGCCTATCTAGGGAAGAAGTTTACATTCTTTTAGTGTATTGCACATCTTGAATTAGTTATCTGTTGTAGTATAAATCGTATATATACCATATATGTCTATATCATGTAACAAAATACGTAAAAGTATTTAGATAGGTACTTGAGTGTATAATCATAGGTACTTGAGTGTATGAAGACTTATGTAAACATGCTTTACCAAAGGGCAACAAGCATGGCAGAAAATCATCATCAAGATGGTTATCATTTTGAGTTTCTCTTTGAGCTTTCACACTTCAATGTATTCCTATAAATACCCCCTTTGTATGAGATGAATAAACACATTGAAATCTCCATTCTCTCTGAAATTTTACTCTCCCTTTCTGTTTATCAATTCCTCTTGTTCTTAAACACGTTATCAGCACGAAGTTGCTCTAGAATTAGAATCGAAAAATTGACGAAAGAAGAGTTCTTCATCGATAGAAGTCATTTTTCAAAACCTACAAAAAATTCCCAAACCCTAGCTCAGATTAAAGCCCTTGATTCCAGGAGCCCGGAACCGGTCTCAGATTCACCGGAACCGGCCGGAAAAGGCCTGAACCGGCCGCCGGAAGCCGAAAAACCGAACCGGACCGCTGCCGAGACCTGCCGAGGTCCTGCCGAGGTCCTGCCGAGCAGCTGCCGAGAGCTGCGCAGCTGCCGAGAGCTGCGCAGCAGCTGCCGAGGTGCTGCCGAGACCTGCCGAGCAGCTGCCGAGAGCTGCGCAGCAGCTGCCGAGGTGCTGCCGAGTCCTGCCGAGACCTGCCGAGACCTGCCGAGAGCCCTGCGCAGCAGCTGCCGAGAAGCTGCCGAGAGCCCTGCGCAGCAGCTGCCGAGACGCTGCCGAGAGCCCTGCGCAGCAGCTGCCGAGGTGCTGCCGAGACCTGCCGAGAAGCTGCCGAGGCCCTGCGCAGCAGCTGCCGAGACGCTGCCGAGGCCCCTGCGCAGCAGCTGCCGAGACTCTGCGCAGCAGCTGCCGAGCAGCTTCCGAGACGCTGCGCAGCAGCTGCCGAGCAGCTGCCGAGCCATCTGCCGAGCAGCTGCGCAGCAGCTGCCGAGCAGCTGCCGAGCAGCTGTCGACACATCTGTCGACAGATTTGCGCGGCGACTTTCCGACGACTTTTTCGACACTTTTCCGGCGACTTTTCCGGCGACTTTTTGGACGATTTTTCTCGACTTTTTCCAACGATCTTTCCGGTCAACTCCGATAATTTTTCCGGTCAAAAAAAAATTTCCGGCAACACTATTCCAAGGTATTCTTTACTAAAAGTTCCCGTTTTTGAGTTTTTATTTATTTTCTCTCCTTTTTTCCTTTTTCTCGGGAACTTACAATCAAAAGCGGAATTAGAGCAATTCACGCCAAATGAACTAAGAGTGTTCACAATGATTCTTGGAAATTGATTTCTTGGTAGCATAGCTCGGAAATCTTATTATTTTTCGTGGAAGTTTTAACTCCGAAACTAATATTTTCTTCTTATCTTCAAGGATGTCGAATGAACCTAGACTCGATTTTCAAATCCTTGACTCAACAGGTTCGGAGTACCATAGCTGGAAAACCGACGTTGAGAACCATCTCACATCCAAGGGGATATTGCCCATCATCCATGAACCAAATCCGGCTCTTGTGTTCCCTCGATCACCCAAGAAGCATGCAGAGGCAATCATCTTGATGCGACGTCATATGGACAAAGCACTCAGGCTAGAGTACATGTCCATCAAAGATGCAAAGGATTTATGGGAAGCATTAGAAGAGCGCTTTAACAATATCCAAGATTCTCTCCTCCCTGACTTGAAGGTTCAGTGGAACGATGTACGCTTCTCAGACTTCAAGTCTATTGCTGAGTACAATTCAGAAGCTCTTCGTCTTAAATCCATGTTGAGGTTCTGTCAAAGACCCCTCACAGAAGAAGAGCTAATTGAGAAAACTCTCTCCACCTTCCCTGTTGCAGCAATTTTGCTATCAAAGCAGTATCGCACTGAAGTAAATGCTGGACGAATTACGAGGTTCAATGAACTCATAAATATTTTGTCGGTAGCCGAAAAGCACGACAACATTCTTGTAAAGAATTATAATTCAAGACCCATTGGAACCAAGAGCGTTCGTGAGGCAAATTATAATGCACCCAAAAGAGGGCACAGGGAGCGGTACCCCAGCAATAGGGGACATGTGTACCCTAATAATAGGGGACATGAAGGACGAACAGGTCCATATAACCGCCCCAACAGGGAAGGAAACCGCAACTTTAGAGCGGGCGCACGTGATGGTAACTCCGCACGTGGAAGAGGGAGATATGGCAACACCGGCCGTAGAAATAGCACCATGAACCGTGGAGGTCGCACCATGCGCCGTGGTAGTAGCAGCAACCCTCCTAGGGGATATCCACAACGTGCACAACCTGTACAAACTGTACAACCTGCACAACCTATACCTCAAATGAAGGGAGGAAACCACAATGACATGTGTCATAGATGTGGATCAATCGAGCATTGGTTTAAACAATGTCATGCAAGTACCCAATTAGCTGCACACTACAAGGAGTACAGGGAAGCAAGAGAGCAAGAAGCTAACCTTGCCGAAGATGAAAATAGTGAAGATGTCAATCTCACTGTTGAGGACTTCAAAGCTGTAGATGAAGAGCACGAGGATGCCACAGACTTTGATTAGAATAATCCTCTGTCTATTTTCCAAGAATGGCAAATGTGCCTTAGTCAATAAATAACAATTGTATTAAACTCCTTCTTATGTGGCGTACCCAATGAAGTATGATGTCTAGGAAAGCAATTGAGATCGGGGTATTTAAGCGAGCCTCGCTCCACCAACATCTCTCTACTTTCCTGGTCATATTCCATTGGAATTACCAAACGGATTGAGTGATAGCAATTTGTCTAGAGTTTGATATTTGGAATAGACTTATGAATAACTTTGATGTAATCATTGGCTATTTTCCCATTAATAAAGTATCGCATTCAATGTCATGGACATGTGTTAATATTCCGAACTTTATTCCTTTCAGTATGTTTTCCGGAGAATTGGAATGCCTTCTTGATAGTGGCACCACACATACGATATTGCGACATAGGCAATTATTTTTATGGATGACACCCAGTCGATCCTCAGTAACTACGATGGCAGGACCATCACAATTGATTCATGGTCGAGGACCAGCTCAATTTTTGTTACCAAATGGCACAAATATTAATGTCGCCGAAGCTCTATATGCTCCAAGGGCCGGAAGGACCCTATTAAGCTTTAAAGACATTAGAGCCAATGATTTTCATGTGGAAACACATTGTGAGAATGGACAAGAGTTCCTTTGCATCACCTCTAAAAACTACGGAAATACACGAGTTTTAGAGAAACTTATGTGTCGCTCTAGTGGATTGTATGCAACCACTATTAGAGTTATTGAATCCAACCATGTCATGAATGACAAATTATGGGATCCTGACACATACAAGCTTTGGCACGACCGTTTGGGACATCCAGGTCGTGACATGATGCTCCGTATATTAAAAACTTCACACGGACATCCATTCTTCAAAACGAAAAGAAGTACGAACCAAACATTGGTCCAAAGAGTTACTTCTAAAGTGTATCATTCGTTTTGCAAAGCTTGCTCTTTAGCAAAGGTAGGATCGAGACCATCCTATGCAAAGGACACTAAAGAAAATATATCATTCTTACAAAGAATACAAGGTGATATTTGTGGACCTATCCAACCAACTTGCGGACCATTTAGATATTTTATGGTGTTGGTTGATGCATCGACACGTTGGTCACATGTCATGCTCTTATCCACAAGAAATGCTGCATTTGCTAAACTCCTAGCACAAATCATTAAATTAAGGGCTCACCACCCCGATCATCCTATTAAGTCAATTCGTCTTGACAATACTGGAGAATTTACATCAAGAACCTTTGATGATTATTGCATGTCCATTGGGATTGAGGTGGAACATCCTGTCCCTCATGTACACACCCAAAATGGACTCGCAGAAGCTGCCATTAAAAGACTTCAAATGGTTGCCAGGGCATTGGTTATGCGCACCAATCTCCCTATTTCTGCTTGGGGCTATGCAATATTACATGCAGCTGTGCTCATTCGTCTGAGACCCACTGCCACCCAACCCTTTTCTGCGTCCCAACTGGTGACTGGGTATGAGCCTAATGTCTCACACTTACGCATCTTTGGGTGTGCAGTCTATGTGCCAATTGCGCCGCCACAGCGCACCAAAATGGGTCCTCAAAGACGCTTAGGCCTTTATGTTGGATATGATACTCCAAGCATTATCCGCTACATAGAACCCTTGACAGGTGATCTATTTACCGCTAGATTTGCGGATTGTCACTTTGATGAGACAGTCTTCCCGTCATTAGGGGGAGACAAGAACATTAATGTTCAACAGAAAAGACAGGAATTGTCGTGGTCTGTCCACACTTTGTCTCATCTTGATCCCCAAACCACACAGTCTGAAATAGAGGTGCGGAGGATTCTCGATCTTCAGAACGTAGCAGAATCAATGCCTGATGCGTTTTCTGATATCGCTAAAGTGACAAGATCACACATACCTGCTGCAAACGTACCTGCAAGGATTGATGTTCCTAAAAATAAAGGACATGACATCCCCTCTATGGGTGATGCAGTGGCTAGACCCATGGCTCCTGCTAGAAAGCGCGGGAGGCCTATAGGTTCGATGGATTCTCGCCCAAGAAAGAAAGCGAGCTTGACACAAAATAATCCATTAATCATCGATATAAATAATCCATCTCATGAAAAAATTCCGGATTATGGTTATGTCCAAGAGACATCATTGGAGGACGCTCCAATAATAGAACCAATTCCAGAGAATAGAGAGATCTCCATGAATTACACTAGTATACATGTAATTATGGACAGAAATTCTATGGCTATTGATGATGCGTTTGCATATCATATTGCAAAAGGAATTATAGAATACGATGATATCGAACCTCGCTCCGTTGAAGAATGCCAACGTAGAGCAGATTGGTCAAAATGGAAAAATGCGATCCAGACTGAATTGGATTCACTAACAAAGAGACAGGTATTTGGGTCTATAACACTGACACCACCAAATATAAAACCTGTTGGCCATAAATGGGTCTTTGTTAGAAAGCGTAATGAGAAAAATGAGGTTGTTAAATACAAAGCCCGCCTTGTGGCGCAAGGTTTCTCACAACGTCCTGGAATCGACTACGAGGAGACATATTCTCCCGTAATGGACGTTATAACGTTCCGCTACCTTGTCAGTTTGGTAGTTTCCGAAAAACTTGACATGCAGCTCATGGATGTGGTTACAGCATATCTCTATGGGGATCTAGATTCAGAGATATATATGAAGGTTCCAGATGGACTTCAATTACCCAAATCAAGTGGCTCTAAACCACGGAGCGCGTTTTCAATAAAATTAAGACGCTCACTATATGGATTGAAACAATCCGGACGGATGTGGTATAACCGTCTAAGTGACTACTTGATTGGGAAGGGATATGTTAACAATGAAATATGCCCGTGCGTGTTCATTAAGAGAACAAGATCCGGATTTGCAATTGTAGCAGTTTATGTTGATGACATGAACTTAATTGGAACTCTAGATGAGTTAAAAGAAACTGCTACATATTTGAAATCTGAATTTGAGATGAAAGATCTCGGGAAAACACGGTTTTGTCTCGGAATAGAACTCGAGCACCGTAATGATGGGATTATGATCCATCAATCAGCATATACTCAAAAGTTGCTAAGGCGCTTTAATGAAGATAAAGCAAAGCCTGTGAGTACTCCCATGATCAACCGTAGTCTTGAGCCCATGAAAGATCCGTTTCGTCCAAGGGATGAGGACGAAGATTTATTAGAAGCTGAAATACCATACCTAAGTGCGATAGGCGCATTATTGTATTTAGCTCAATGCACAAGACCGGATATCTCATTTGCAGTAAACTTGTTAGCTCGACACAGTTCTGCACCAACACGCCGCCATTGGATTGGTATAAAGACAATCCTTCGATACCTAAAAGGTACGATCGATATGGGCTTGTTCTATCCCTACAGAGAGAAAAGAAATGTGAGCGCCGGCAACACTATCCATAGTGACCGACGTTCTCTTCCTCCCCTCCATCAAAATGATGTTTTGACGGGTTTTGCTGATGCAGGGTATCTCTCTGACCCTCACAAAGGTCGCTCCCAAACAGGTTATGTCTTTACCATGGGAAATACCGCGATATCTTGGAGATCTACAAAACAGACTCTTGTTGCTACTTCCTCAAATCATGCAGAAATAATTGCACTACATGAAGCCGTGCGTGAGTGCATATGGCTAAGGTCTATAAATAGACACATTCGAGGAACTTGTGGTTTGAAATTCACCACAAATGAACCTACATGCATTTACGAGGACAATGCAGCTTGTATTGAGCAAATGAAATTAGGTTTCATCAAAGGCGACAATACCAAGCATATATCGCCGAAATTCTTCTACAATCAGCAACAGCAAACACTTCTAAATATTGAAGTAAATCAAATCCGATCAGAAGATAATGTAGCTGACTTATTTACTAAGTCACTACCAAAATCTCCTTTCGAGAAACATGTAAGGAGTATCGGATTGAGGAGGATATCCGAACTCCCACAATCTTCAAGAGGAGTCTAAATCAGGGGGAGTATCCAGAAACATACTTCACACTCAACGCGCGTTGTGCTCTTTTTCCCTTTCGACCAAGGTTGTTTTTTCCCACAGGGTTTTATTACTTGGCAAGGTTTTTAACGAGGCAACTTCGATGCACACCATCTACACAATACTATTGAACATGAAATATCCAAGGGGGAGTGTTGTAGTATAAATCGTATATATACCATATATGTCTATATCATGTAACAAAATACGTAAAAGTATTTAGATAGGTACTTGAGTGTATAATCATAGGTACTTGAGTGTATGAAGACTTATGTAAACATGCTTTACCAAAGGGCAACAAGCATGGCAGAAAATCATCATCAAGATGGTTATCATTTTGAGTTTCTCTTTGAGCATTCACACTTCAATGTAATCCTATAAATACCCCCTTTGTATGAGATGAATAAACACATTGAAATCCTCATTCTCTCTGAAATTTTACTCTTCTATTCTGTTTATCAAATCCTCTAGTTCTTAAACATTATCTTTATTTTCAGTTTTTCACATCAAAGACGTGTCTGGATTCTGGACCACACTCCTTGACGATTACTGAAGCAAATTTATAGAACCAAAAAATAGGATCAAATTTCCAATTTGTTAAAATTAGGATTTCTAGTAGTACCTGCTCCATTAGAAAAATATAAAATAAAACAAAATACAAACACACACAAGATGCCAAGTCTACATTATCTTAAGGAATAAAATACTAGTCGTTAATACGGTTGACATTGCTCCATTTGGCTTGAAGGTGGCAGACAATGATCTCTCTCATTCTGTGTATCTTTAGCAAAACAAGTCAGGTAACTGCGAAGAATATCCACAATTTTCTACAACATAATCTGATCTGTTCCATTTTCTTGCTTTCTTTTTTAGATTCTGCACAACACTCTGCTTTTTATGTTCTATTCTCTCATATCGACCCACTTGAATCTTGGGTTCTCTTTCCACTAGTTGAAGGATCAATACCATAGTCTTGTCTTCATCATTGATTTTGTCCTCTAGCTTCTGAGTTGAGCCAAGGGTTATTTCTGCTTATGGGTAATTCACTGTATTTAACTTTAGTGAAGCATTCATAATTTCGAGTAAGACCTGTTAGGTTTGATTCAACTATGCCTGAAGTTGTTATCATTTGCATAAATTTTTTAGCTTTATTGTAGTGCTAGAGCCTGATGGCCAATAATTGAGAAGTGGGTTTTGCAGATGAGCTCTTTCTTGTGGTGCTTGGCTCCTAATAGTTGTTGTTTCAAATAAAGAAAGAAAATATGGATGATGGTGAGTTAGAGACTTTAGACCATGATGTATTTCCAAAACCCAATTCCTCTGGTAATTTCCAAACTTCAACTTCTGTAGATACATTTCGGACATGCCTTCACACTCACACATGCAACCAACCTGGCCCTGATGCTGCACATACACACACTTGCTATCACACACACACCCAAGTTCTTCCGTCGGAGGAAGATGATGGTGCTAAGAGTAAAGAGCATTCAGTATTGAAACCAAGAAGAAGGAGGCCTTCAGGAAATAGAGAAGCAGTTAGGAAGTACAGAGAAAAAAAGAAGGCGCACACAGCTTATTTAGAAGAGGAAGTCAAGAAATTGCAAGTGTTGAACCAGCAACTTGTTAGGAAACTACAGGGGAAGGCAACTCTTGAAGCAGAGTTTTTAAGGCTTAGAAGCCTTTTGTTGGACTTTAGAGGAAAAATTGATAGTGAGTTGGGTGCTTTTCCATTCCAAAAACAGGATTATAAGACTGGTGCTATTTTCAAGGAAGGAGATTGTGAACTGCAATCTACTGTTGGGGAAACTGGCAGTCGTTGTCAAACTGATTTACCATGCCTCTGTCCGCCTGCTGTTGGGTTATCATTGCAGGCCAGAATTGATGCGAGTGGGAAAACAATGGTGTCATCTGGAGGAAATTGTCCGCCTCCGGTAATTGATTGCCGAGAAAATCCAAATGGGATGGTAAGTGCTGAAGTAGAAAATCTGCACATAGCAGAAACCTTGGCATCATCAGCAACCCAAGATAAGTAGCTTACTGTGGCAATTATTGTAAGTTTCTTGTATACACCAGTACATATTTTTATACTAGCTTGTAGTCTACATAGATTGTAGCAGAGCGGGGTATTTTTTATACGGTGTTTAAAAGGTGTGATTACAACTGTGATGCATCCTAACTTATTTCTGTTTGTAATTTTGGCATCTTTCAATAACTTGAGTCACTCTATCATGCATGTAAGAGTTTCACTCTTAGTTTCCTTGTAAATTCTTGTATAGTTTTGTTTTTATGGTTTTTGTTTGGGAAGAGAAGTCCTTTTCGTTATATAGCACCTGAGTCAGATAATGAAATCTCCTTTTAGTCAATAACTTTAAGGGCACAAATCACACATGACATGAGATCATATTATGAACCTTTGATGTTAGATAATCATTTGCTGAAATGATACGGTGTCAAACTAAGGATTGTTTGTTTAAATTCTTCAATTCATGGAGTGTTGCAAATGAATGAGTGATTTGGAATTAGTTGATTGATAGTTGCTGCAGAAAAGAACAGATTATTGCTCTGTAGATAGTTAGGGCTGCATCTAATTTTCCACAAAGTGATGTAATGATGCAAAATGTATGTCTGATGGAGCTTGATGTCTTCTTCTTTATGTGCATTGATTGATTTCTGCATACACACAATCGCACTTGTAATATATATAGTGAGTCTGTGACTTGTCTGTCTAAACTCGAGTGACATCTAAATTACTCTGAATGAGCAGTTATACTTTAATAAACAGTAGGGGAAATTTGAATCCTTTACAATGAGCAGTGCAAATGTGAAATTTGTTTGATTTGCTTTTGTAAGTAATGATCAACCGTATGAAGTGTTCTCTTCTCACTGGAGATCATGTGTTTGAGGTTGTTAACTATTAGTGGTCGGAACCCTTCAGGTCTTGGTCAGACCTTCCTTCTTCCCAAGACTGTTGTCCTCTTGATAGTAGAACTTCATTTGACTAGAACTTGCTGAAGCAAAAGAGCCCTGGAGAGGGCATCCTCAATACTGTGTCAGAAGGCTCCCTCCTCATCTCGTTTCCCATCTTTGAAATTTGGGACATTAAGGCCTTGTGTTGGCAAACATGGCAGAATTTTATTCTTGCATATGTTATTCTTGCATATGCTGTTGTTTTAGCTTGGCCAATCAATTGTGTCAACAGTGATAACAGTAGTAGGAAACATCTATATCCCTTATAATGACCACTGCAAGTATGAAATTGATTTGAATTACATATTCACATTTATAAAGAACTCACATCCCATGATATGTTAGAGTAGTTATTTTTAATTTCCCCATGCTACTGGAAGATAAACCTGGACTTAGGCTATGAAAGTTTAACAATATCATAAGTATAGATGGTTCTATGGATCCTCTTCCATTTTCATTGCATCATTGACCCCTGTTTCATTATATTGGGACTTAGCTGAGGGAAGGTGAGAATAAACATTGGTCTGTCACCGATTTTCAATAAAGTTTGATAATTAGATGAGATGCTGGTTTCATTTTTCCTGTCAACATTTAAGACTGTGTTTGCATTTAAGTAATCTCTTGCCCCAATGTTGCTGTATGTTTTAAGGGAACTCTTAAATCTACATTTATTTGTCACATCTGTAAATATGTGTATGAAGCTGTATGTTTTAAGGGAACTCTTAAATCTACATTCATTTGTCACATCTGTAAATATGTGTATGAAACAGGTATAGAATTTCCCAGACTGAAATCGTATCCATTTGTTTCTGCACATCCTAAAGGTACTCGGGTTTGTTGAGGCAAACTTGCCACTCAAGCACCTTGAAAAACATAGCTAGAAATATAACCAAGCTTTAAACACCATTATTGATTGAAGGGAATGAATAAAATAAAAAAAAGTTAATGGAGTGGCTGAATTTTGAACCTTCTCCTGTCTGAGTTGTTTGAAAAGGATGATGAACTGGCGAGAACAAACAGAGCTATAGATTTTACGGACAAATCTGGATGTTGCTTCAGTTAATGTAGCATGAACAAACAGAGCTGTAGAGTGTACAGACTAAAGTAGATGTTGCTTCAGTTAATGTGGCAAGAACAAACGGAACTGAAATGAAATTGTGAAACACTTCCCTTTAATGAAATTGCATAATACAACAAATTATAATAAGTACAAAGAAAATGTTTCGAAATAATAAAAAGAGCGTATAGTAACCGTATATATACACCACTAATATGTATCAATTAGCAAGAGTATTTTACTAGTTACTTTATTTGTTTTACAGTTGTGGACCTATGGTGACATAACGGAATGATATTAGTCACGCGAAACTATAAGACAATGATATTATCTTTCTCCTTATGTCATCACCGGAAAATAAATCCGATGACACTTTGTTTTATCCTCCTATAAAGCAACTATTTGATGAAGCAAGGTATATAAGGAGCACAAACCGGAACAAAACCCACTAGTCCTATTACATAATGGAAGCGACTTAGTAACGGCATAAAGCCAACCAATTTAGCCGATGCACGGCGTAGTAGTGTTCTGGTTGCGCCACCAGCGTCGGCATCACAGTCAGACCGTTGTGGTGTAACATATAACCATTTGAACTATGCCATGGGCCTAGATGACTTCTTTTGAAGTTTTGATCTGTCTCTATGTGGGCCTGGGCCCTAGAATCACAGAGAAACGAAAAATTCATATCCCTGGGATCAAGTTTGAGAACACTTTACTCGATCGATCTAGTTCTTTATTTTCTTGCTACGTTTTGTCTCTGAATGACGTACGTTCTTGTTATGCAATTGCATTCATAAATTGGCAAAAATATATAGTTTAGTTGTACATATGGACATGTACCACCGAGTAGGCACATATGGACATCAACCACCGACTTTGCTTGCAACGAAGACAATCGTACATGGAAGACAATCGTACATGGAAGCTGTAGATGATTTTGCGCAACAATGCATGAAGTTGCTGCTTATGTATATAAGGTATGGACATGTATCACCACCAGCTATCCACCACCAATCGATTTTCAAAATTACAAGGATCAGAGTTTATAAACTTCATGAAAACTGTATACGTCATGACTACAGAAGAGCTCAATTCTTACATAATAATAATGCATGAAACTTAATTAATACTTATGTATATAAGGCATGGACATGTATCACCACCAATCGGTCTTTTAAAATGATAAAAAAACATATTTTATAAACTTCATGAGAATCATACACGTCCTAATTATAGAAAAGCGTGATCCTTGCGCAATAATGCATGAAATTTGACACTTGTATACACAAGATATATTCATGTATCACCACTAATCGACTTTCAAAATTTGTCATATTCTACATAAATCTTCATGATGTAATGAGAGAGGTAAGTTTTGTATCTCAATGACATACGTTTTCTTTTGCAACTGAATTCACAAATCGGCAACAATATATTGTTCTACCTACGTACATACGGACACCATGCACCGAGTAGGAACATATGGACATGTACCACCGACTTTGCTTGCAACAAAGACACTCATATATGGAAGCCGTAGATGATTTTGCGCGCGGGAAATTCAGGTACTTTATATTTAAGGCATGAACATGTATTATGATCGATGAATTTTCAAATTCAAAAGAACAGAGTTTATAAAATTCATGAAAACTGTACATATTCTAACTGTAAAATATCTGAATTCTCACGTAACAATGCATGAAATTTGATACTTATATATAAAGCAAGGACATGTATTGCCACCGATCCACTTTCAAAATTACAAGAATCAAATTTATAAACATCATGAAAACTGTATATGTCCTGACTATGGATAATTTTTATCCTTACGAAACAATGCATGAAACTCAATACATGTGTATATAAGAAGCGAACATATATCACTGTTGATCCACTTTCAATCTGCCATAATGGCATAATCTATATAAATCTTCATGATGTGGTTGGTGTTGGGGGGTCAATATACCAAAAAAACAAAGTTTATAAAATTCATAAAAACTATACACATTGTGATAGTAGAGGAGCCAAATTCTCGCGCAACAATGCACGAAACTTGATACTTGTATATATAAGGCAAGGACATGTATCACCACTGATCCAATTTCAAAATTACAAGCATAAGGTTTTATAAATATCATGAACACCGTACATATCATGACTGCAAATAATTCTTATCCGTACAAAACAATGTATGAAATTTAACACGTGTGTATAAGACGTGAACATATATCACCGCTGAATCACTTTCAATCCTGTCATAATCTATATAAATCTTCATGATGCAGGGAGGGGGTTGGTATGGCCAAGGATCCATCCTTGTCCTGTATACCGAGGATCCTGGTGAGGCAAAGAAAATTATACCAGATCTCATCCACACCATTACATGTTATTAACAAACAAAATCACCTGTTGCTTCATTAAACAATCAAACTTGCAACTAGTTTTTGTACTTAGCGGTAACTTTTTCTCTTGGAATTATGAGACTCGAGGCTATATTGCTAGCTAGGGTGAACATCAAGGGTACGTAGCTTTCTGTCTATCGCTATCGATCCCCTTGGAAAACTAGAGAAGAATAACAATAATAATCAAAGGTTCAATGCAACTAAGACCAAAGATAAGCAAATTAATCAGCAGAAAGGTATAAGAACGGTGAGGCTTGGCCATATCTGTATAGATTGGACCCATATATCTCATATATCATATGCAAATTGCAACCTATTTGCCTCATAAAATTGTAGCGACAAAACTGTTTGCCTCATAATCCGAGTGAGACATTTCATGGAAAGCACACAGCCTGCACATGGTTCCACCTCTTCTTTCCTCTTGCTTTCCAGCTAACAACTTGTCTTCTCCCTTTTTTTCGTCTTCTTCTGTCTCCGATTTCTAATCTCAGTTTGTTTCTCGTCTTCTACTTACCACTACATCTTCTCTGGTTTTCTGTCTAACAATGTTCATTTATTTTCTTTCCTTCCTAGCAATTTCCATTTCTATCTTCTTTCCTGAAGGATTGTGAAAGAGCGTATTTTGGTTATCCATTTACCCTTATTTTCTTAAACTCTTTGACAATTGAGACATGCAATTTATCGATCTCCATTTTCTTTTCTCTTCTAACATAAAACAAAGGAGTTAATAAGCATTTAATTGGTTGGGCAAAATTAAAGTGCGCGAATGTTTGCCTTCGCATAAACAAACGCCAACGGGATCGTCTAACTCATGTTTGTCAATGAATCAAGTTAGGAGTAGATCAAACTAAATTTGAATCTGTCTACTAACAAAAAAATCAACCCAATTTGTTCTAGTAGCCGAACAAATTATTGATACCCAAATCAATATCTAATGGACTAACCGATATCTGATCCACAAGTTTGATATTTTTTATTAAGATTTTATATGATATGTTCCGTTAAATTTTTACATTAAAAAATCAATTTCTTGAGGATATGAACTCGGAAAATCATCCACACTTGTGGAGAGAAATACAACTGGACCTGCTTAGTCTGAGTACATATTGTTCTTAGTTAGTCCGTCTTTTTCTTTATTGGGATGGATGGGAAATTAATTTTTATTCACCCACAATAAACTTCTCATTTTCAATTTTTTCAACCACATTATCCCCAATGTTCTAAAAATAGCTAGAAGATAAGCGGGCGATGGGAAGGGGCTTAGCACCTAAAGGCCTAGTGAAGTGCCTACTTATCAGTGGTACAAGGTTTTGGTCATGAAGAAATGAGTTACTTATTGGTGGTGACAGTGTCGTTTAAAGATGGCAAAAGATAGAGAGGAGGATGAGAGAGAGAGATAATATACAAAAAAGGTGGATAATATAGAGGAAAGATGTGCAAATAATGAAAAGCTTGAAGTCTTGGCCCAAGCAAGTGACCTTGATGGATCGAGAAGCTCAATGGATTAAGCATGACGCAGCAACAAAGTAAAAAATATTCACAGAGATATTAACGATGACATGGCATATTCTTATTGGACAAGTAATATGGAGAAAATATTCAGAAAATCAAGAAGTTGGCTTTCTCTACAATTCAAGGAATCTCAAACTAAAAAGGAATGAAAGAGGACTCAATGAGCAATATAAAAGGCCATGCAAATCTGAAAATCACTCACATCTCTCCTTCCTCCTCTCTCTCCAGCGACTTCTTATTTTTCTCTTTAGTTTGTTTTTGTTTTTCTTTTTATGAGCAACTAACTCTTTGGTTAGGGGTTATTGAATTCCCAAATCATAATTATAAACTTGTTATGACTTTCAATTAGTTTTGTTTATCTATTGGATGAGAACCTAATTTCTATTCCTACATTGATGAGTTCCTTACATGTTATCTTTGGTGCGCAACTTAGATTGCATGTTTAGGGTTCTATTGCTAAGAATAATCATTGCATGTGCCTTGTTACAAGGATTCTGTTGAGAGTTCTAGAGTAGTAAATTGTCTATAAGGCAAGTAATTAGGTTCCTAGGTTAATTGAGATGCTCATACTCAACATGCCTTGTGATGTCTAGTTTTTTTATTGCGTAATGATTTCTTGGTGTTAAATCTAGAGTTGCGTCAACCTAGGTTGCATATCAGAAAATAGGTTAGGTGTAGAGCGTCTCTCACCTAGCATACAAGTAAGGAAAAACAATAGGTTAATTAAGGCATTGGGTTAACTTGAGCATCTTCATCCATAGATAAATGTAATTAGGTTGAACGTGATTGGTTTGCATGATTGATCGGTGGTGGATGCAAATCCCTTAACTTGTTTTATCTTTGATTTTCAAACCCCTTATTTTTATTATTTTCGGAGTCATTTAGCAGC
This sequence comes from Rosa persica, assembly GCA_025331145.1. NCBI lineage: Eukaryota > Viridiplantae > Streptophyta > Magnoliopsida > Rosales > Rosaceae > Rosa > Rosa persica. The sequence goes on along the minus strand of WFKR01000100.1, from coordinate 15,562 downwards.
TCATTTTTATTTAATTATTTTATTAACCAAAACACCTTCACCAATAGTCAAACTTTGTCAGTCGGTAGTCTGTTGTGTCTACAGTCTGTCTGTAAATTTTCATGACATTTAGAATAGTTTAGAGTCGTCTGCCAGTCAGATCTTTCTAACTGGACAATTTAGGTTTTATTTTGTTTTGAGTCTTAGATTAATGATTAGACCACAATCTCTTGTGAAACGATCTTTACTTACCTTATACTACTTTCAACATTCTTGTAGGGTTAAGTTATAGAAATTTGTGTGCATCCATTTAGGTGTATAGGTAATATCCTGTCACTTCCATCCCACCAATTTGTAGTTTATGTGAGAATTTTCCATGCCATTTGATGAACTCCCCATCTCCAACGCACCTAAGACCGCTTCCTATCTGTCCAAGTTTGCTCTCTACAGCCACCAACCTCTCTCTAATCTGAATTTGCACCCAAAACAAAAACGAGAACCAAGCCACTACCGCCAGTACCCGATTCATGTCCGACCAAACTTGGATCCGTCCTAAGATCCAGTGCTTGTGTACCACCTCCACCAGGCCACCGCAATCGAACCCCAGAGTCACACCACTATCCCATGACCCACCGTAAGAGTTGTCACAATCTGACAACCTAGACGACAATCCACTACACCCACCTCCTTTTTCGGCCTGAATGGACCACGTCATCGATCCGAGCAACCCTCCAATCAATCTAAAGCCTCCACCCTTGCCGAACGTTGTGATCAACCCTTCAATCCTCATTGTCAAAGAAAACTAAACCTAGATGACTACCACAAACTAGCCAAGTTTGCAGAACAATGGCAAACCAAAACTGCCTGTCAGACGATCAAGTCGTCGGACGGAGCGGGGAGACAAGAGGAAACTCAAGCGTGGCTATGGTTTTCCCATAGATAGTCTATAAATGATGAGTTTTTATCTATCTAAGAATTTCTCTTGGTAATATGGCTGGTTGTATAATTCTATCCCACCAATTTGTAGTTTATGTGAGAATTTTCCATCCTAGTTAATTACCCCCCCCCCTTTTCGGCCTGAATAGTCCACGGCATCGATCCGAGCAACCCTCCCATCAATCTAAAGCCTCCACTCTTCCTGAGCATTTGTTAAATTCATGATGCAACACAACATACATCAACAACCAAGATCAATACGTATAACACATATATAATAACAATTAAACCAGTTGCACAACATCCACACATACATCTGCAGAATAGCTTTCCTAGTGGTACTAGGACTCCACCTGGATCAATGACGCTCTGGATCCCTGCAGAAAAAACTTGGCCTAGGTTCAACATCTTGAGCAACTGGAACGAGGATTGAATAGCAACAAAACTAGAGCAAGAAGCCTTCTGTATGTCAACACCAAATGCTTCAGAATGGGGCTGAACAATATGCAAAAACTGGTGATGAATACAGGGACTTTGCTCCCTATTTATATTGGCCAATAAACCTGAGCTGGACTCATCCCATAAGGAGTCCAACACTTGCTTCACGTTTATCTAGATAGGAGACGTAATGTTTATTACAAATACTCGATGTAATACAGGTTGATTACTAATGAGTTTCCTACTTTCATTAAGAGATATACACCTCAATAGATAACCAGAAATAGAGTTATATTCATGTACTTCTTGTTATTTACATAGGATTAAACCAATTGGTTTTATCTTAATGTAATTCAGATAATGTTAAGTCCAAATATTCTAACAACGTTGTGATCAAACCTCCAATCCTCATTGTCAAAGAAACCTAAACCTCGATGACTACCACAAACCAGGCAAGCTTGCAGAACGATGGCAAACCAAAACTGCCTGTCAGATGACCACGTTGCCAGACAGAGCGGGGAGAAAAGAGGAAACTCAAGCACGGCTACGGTTTTGCCGTAGAGAGTCTATAAATGATGAGTTTTTATCTATCTGAAAATTTCTCTTGGTAATATAGCTGATCCCACCACTTTGTAGTTTATGTGGAAAACTTAATTATCCCTCCCTTCCCCCTCCCCCGAAAAAAAAAATTAATAGTTGTACGAATACGTCTAAACCTGAAACCAAACAACTAAGGGGGGAATTCATATTCTGTCCCCAAAAGAACCTTGTACATTCATTACCTATGATGCAGTCGGAAGTAACCTGAGTTTACAAGCAATAAACCCTAAAAAGATAAATCTGGAGTCCACTAGAGAATTTGAGAAAAAACTCTTATTTTATTAGATTTGATATCATAAACTGATTTTAATACAAAGCATAATAGTGCTTATATAGGCATCAAAAACCTAGAATCATAACCTAACAAGAAATCCTCAAGAATCCAAATTTAAAAGGAAACTAAAAAACTAAAATAAAAAGAATCCTAAAACCATATGTAAGACTAGCCTAAAAATATTAAATCCCGAATCAAATAATTAAAATGATATGTTTTGACCTAAATCTGTTAGGGCTCACTAAAGTGAGTCTTCAAGATCTCGTCATTCCCATTCTGGAAAGGTATCATACTTCTCAAACGGACATTCTCGTCAAAAATTGATCAAATCTGATTCATAATCAAGACCTGACCTTTTGCACGAGTAACTCAAAAAGTCCAAAACCAAATCTTCTTGAACATTCCATCGGCTAGTAACCTTATTACGCATGAGTTACCTATTTTCCAATCACTCTTCTTGATTTTATGTCACATCTTTATTTTTATGGTTTTCCAGCTAAACTAGGCTCATTCTCTTCCACTATGAAAGAACTCGCCCTCGAGTTCCTCTTGAATAAAAGACAAGAATAGGTAGACATGAAACCCGATAAAAAATTAGACACTTGAACCAGTGGATTATTGACCTGATCCTCTGCAAACTCTGATGGCATAATCATGAACCCGACGTCAAAGATGAGTATGTCATATGCATTTTGGCTCTTATAAGAAACTTTAGTAGTTCATCTCGGCTCTCAAGGTTGCATTCTTAAATGTCATCTGGTTCTGAATGATTTATTTCATGCTCCAAGACTTCATCATTATTATTAACCATGTCTGCCTGAGCAATTGCATCTTTAACCTCTTCTTAGTCATCATAGATGATTTCTTGTGGAGCTTATTCCATTAGAAATTCTTTTGGTTTTTCTTTAGATAAACTATTAATCTCAACGGGCAAAGAAAACTCTTTGGACTTTAACTTCTTCTCAAAAACCTTAGGAGGATAATTCTTGATCGAAAAAATCTCTAGGCAGAAATTTTTCACTAAGAGGACCTTTCAGTTTTCGCCATGCCCAAACATGCTCTTTTCCTTGCCTCTGACGAGAACATTATAATTGATCCCACCAATAAGCAGCCTCTTTCTTCAGCTTCCAAGAAACATCTTAGCATGCTTGTGTTTAGGAACCTCCATGATCTCAAACAATCTATCCACTTTAACCTGCCAATCCGAAAAATCCTCCACGCTCATGTGACTAGAAAAGTAAGGAATATCAGCCTTGGGTATGAGATTCTCGGAATCATAATTAATATCACCTCCACCACCACGTGGAGCTCTAGCACGTTGTCCTTCCCTACCTCTATTATAGTTGTTGTTGTTGTTGTTCCTTCCTTCCAACAACCCACGAAATTTTGCCATTTGAGTGTTCATGGCAGTAGTCATCTGAGCTGTAAAGGCATCCAAATCCACTCTTGTAATTGGCTCACGTTTATTAACCATTGCTACAAAGGTAAATAAAAGAGCCAGGGAAGACCTGCTCTGATACCACCTGAAGCAGTAGGAAGTAACCTGGGTTTACAAGCAATAAACCCTTAAAAGATACATCTGGAGTCCACCAGAGAATTTGAGAAAAAACTCTCATTTTATTAAATTTGATATCATAAACTAATTTTAATACAAAGCATAATGGTGCCTATATAGGCATCCAAAACCTAGAATCATAAAATAACAAGAAATCCTAAAGAATCCAAATTTAAAAGAAAACTAAAAAACTAAAATAAAAAAAATCCTGAAAACAAATGTAAGACTAGCCTAAAAATATTAAATCCCGAATCAGATAATTAAAATGATATATTTTGGCCTAAATTTGTTAGGGCTCGCTAAAGTCAGTCTTGAAGATCTCGTCGTTCCCATTTTGAAAATGTATCATACGTCTCAAATGGACATTTTGGCTAAAAATTGATCAAATCTGATTCACAATCAAGACTTAACTTTTTGTACGAGTAACTCGAAAAGTCCAAAGCCAAATCTTCTTGAATATTCTAGCGGCTAGTAACCTTATTACGCATGAGTTACCTATTTTCCTGATGCAGTCGGAAGTAACCTGGGTTTACAAGTAATAAATCCTTAAAAGATAAATCTGGAGTCCACAAGAGAATTTGAGAAAAAAAAAAACTCTCATTTTATTAAATTTGATATCATAGATTGATTTTGATACAAAGCATATGGTGCTTAGATAGACATCCAAAACCTAGAATCATAATCTAATAAGAAATCTTAAAGAATCCAAAATTTAAAAGGAAACTAAAAACCTAAAATAAAAGGAATCCTAAAAGAGTTTTTCTATTGCAATCTCTAAATTTACTCATTTGACCTCTAATTTACTCATTAAACCTCACTAAAGTTCCTCAAATAACCTTACTCATATAATTTACAAACAAACTAAGATATTTATAATAAAAAACTTAGTCATTTCAATAATTTAATTACTCTATAAATCTTAATTACATTTTTATTCCTTAATCAGACAACATAAATCTCTTATAAAAAAAAAATCAAACACAAGGTATTGAGTTTTAAAAAGTAATAAAAATAAAATAACATTAACTATTATGTGATTTATTTATTTATTTATTCTTTTTTAGCTGGCCAAAAAAAAAATGAAGATTAATCATTTTTTCTTAATGTTTCTCTATTTTCTGTATCTCATGATTATTTAAATATTTTTTTTATTTGCTAGCTCTTTTTTTTTTTTTTTGCAAATATAATGCATAGATTTAGATCATATTACAATTTATTTTGTTCTCCCTGACCAATATGCGTTCAATATGCATATCATACATTTTATCTTAATTACATTTTTATTTCTTATTAAATATATATGAATGCTTTAATGAGTATGTAGTGAAATTGGAAAATAAAAATGGATTGGGAAAATAATAAAGAATCCAATCTAATTATAACATTTTTTTGGTATAATTATTGTCTTTAATAGTCATTTTATAGTAGGTTATATATGAGTGAGATCAAGCGAGCAAATTTGGAGTTTCCAATAGAAACTCTCATCCTAAAAACAAATGTAAGACTAGCCTAAAAATATTAAATCCCGAATCAAATAATTAAAACGATATATTTTGACCTAAATCTAGTCGTTCCCATTCTGGAGAGATATTATACATGTCAAATGGACATTCTGACCAAAAGTTGATCAAATCTAATACACAATCAAGACCTAACTTTTTGCACGAGCAACCCGAAAAGTTCAAAACCAAATCTTATTGAATATACCAGCGGCTAGTAACCTTATTATGCGTAAGTTACCTATTTTTCAATCATTCTTCTTAATTCTACGCCGCTTATTTATTATTATGGTTTTCCGACTAAACTGGGCCCTTTTGGCCATTCTCATCCTACATCAACCTAATTAATCGGTAATTTTTTCAGGACACATGGAAACAAGAGAGGATATAATTAGCCATACCTGTAAATTTTGATTTAATCAAAATCGATCTGCCATCCCTAGAGTATTTTGATTATATATGTTCTTGTTGTGAAGACCCGAAATGTCACGCCCCGAATTTTAGAATAAACATTCAAAATCCGAAACATGAAATTTACCACAACTCAAAATAATCATCCTGAAAATTTCTTTTCTTAACAACTTCATCACCCAAAATAAAATCAAAACCGAATTTAGTCTCTGTTAATTATTACAACTCAAATCCAAAATGAACTGTAAAGCTCTAAATGAGCGTATACACCTCACAACTAAATGAATAACAAAAACTGTTGTAACACCTAAACAGCTCTGTCACCCCCCTGATTATCCTGACCTGCAGGAATATCCGCTACACCATTTGAATAGTGTACCGGGATTGCAACAACACAAAATCCGGTAAGCTTATGAAAGCTCGTATGAGTAAAAGAAAAGTCTGTTGTTTAATTTAATCATAATCAATTCTACTCAAGTCAACACTTAAACATTTCCACAACCACGAAGTACTAACAATCTCAATCAAATACCAAATCAATAATCAAGACAACCCCAACTCACATCTTTCTTTACAAAACCTCAACATCGTATTTATAAAAATACTGTACATGACAGACTAGAGCTCTAACTGAATCGTAGCTCGTCACCTGACCTCGGTTATGGCATCCGACATATTTATCATTATCGTATTTCATCAATATGTATACTTATATACATATTTAGAACGTCCGATAACTCCACATACTCAACCAATCGTATCCCATCATCCACCCAGGATTAGAGCGTCCGATTACCCCACACCGGTCACTACGTTGACCTAAACCCATAAATGAGCACAACATGTAAAATCACATACTGAAATCAACCCAACCAAGATACCCAATATTATTATAAAATTACACAATTGAAATATAATCAATTCAACAATTCAACTCATCAATATATATTTTCCACGTAAATATATATATACGTAATCATCCACTCAGGAATGACCACTAATACCATCTATAGTTTACACAAGAAAATCGTGAAATTCATTTGTATAATTAAAATTCATTTTACTTACCTATGGACCATGGTGATTCAAGTCCATGTAATTTTAAAACAAATATTAAATCCGTAATATTTTTCACGCAATTACCAAAATAAATAAATTTAAACACTCGGTTCGTAATATGAACCACGTGAGTTTTACTCACCTCGATACTCCCGCTGCGTCTTCAATACAATATAAATAACGCCGAAATAGCCCACTCAAATACAATCCGTCAATCACCTAATCAAATGTGATTCGAATTTAGCCAATAATTCCAAAACATAATTAGACTACCATTTAACGGCCGGATTCTAATTTATAATAAAATCCGACGAGCGGATTCTCACCAATCGCTCCCCTAATTACCGTTTTGCACATATACGAAGATCCAACGGTCGGATCTTCGCCCATGACCACACAAAGCCATTGGGACAGTCATATGATCATCATATCAAATTTACAAGTTCATCGGACGGTCCTAATTTCACATATCATAAATCTAACGATCGAAATCGATCGAAATCACAAAATTCATAATTATTCATACGATATCCGAAAAATGCCTATAATACGCCGAAATGATTGTGTTGAAACATAGAATCATAAAATGGACAGAAACCAAATTTTAGACCTCCGGAGGTGGCCAGAAAGGGCCGCCGGAATTAGGGACAGAGCCGCCGCCGACCACCACCAATGGTGTCGGGGCCGAGCTTGTCCCCTTCGTTTCATCATTCTAAGCAACTTTCATAGCTAACACAAGACCAAAAAATGACGGGAATGGATCGAAAAGTACCGATTACAGTCGGCGGCCGGAAATTTTTCAGAAACCGGCGAGCTTGAAACCGACGTAAAAACTGCAGACTCACGCCTCGATCCCTTCTGGAAACTTGTTCAGAACTTCCTTGCGAACTCAACAAGCCAAGAATCACAAGAAACGATCATGTATAGCTCGAGATATTTGGATCGAAAGTTTCATTCGATCCGATCGGGGGCTGGCTTCCAACCGCCGCCACAGGCCGCGCCGCCTTGTAAAGCTACTTCTGGGAGCTTCAGGAGGTTGAGTCGATGTAGAGAGAGGAGTTTCACTTGGTTTGGAGGTCGAAAACGCAAGGAGCTTGGTTTGGTTTGTTTTCGGGTCCGACTGTTTCGGACAGTTTCACCGGAGCTGGAGGCCTTGCCGGCGGAAGCGACGCCGTCTAGGAGGTAGAGCAGCTCGAGACGAACGCCTAGGACTTGGTTTGAGGTCGAGAGGTGGTCTGTGGAGGGAGAATGATTATGGTGAACTTGCTTTCTCTCTCTCTCGGTCGTTTTCGGTCGAGGAACGGAGGAGGAAGATGATGAACAGTACCTTCCGAAAATGGAAGGAGGCCGAACCAAAATGGAAATCTTCTGAAAATAGCTAGGGTTTTTTCTATTTATACCAAAATAGAAATAATTTCTAAATTCTATAACTAATTCAAAAAAAATCCGGACAACGTGTTCCGCATACGCACGAACTCGTATCGACGAGCTCTACAACTTTCACGAAGGAAGTTTCCCCAAATTTCGCACGTACAAAAAGTCGATTTCTCAAACCGAGCATTTCGAGTTTTTCGTTAAAAATAATCGTTTCGAACCTTCGATAATTCAAAAGGTGAAATATTATCGAACAACGTTCGTGAAATCGCACAATAATCGTTCAATACAATTACTCGAATTTAAAATGAAAATCGCGGGTATTACACGAAATTTCAGTTAAATATTTCGTAATTAAATATTTGTCAAATTATATGAATTATGAGTTGTGAGTGTAATTCGAATGTCGTTATTTGAGAAATTTGGTTTCGAATGATTTTAGTATCGAAATTTAACGTTATTTAGGGTTATTAAAATAAACTTATTTTTACGTAAGGAATTTGAGGAAACTTCCTTCATGAAAGTCGTATAGCTCGTCGATACGAGTTCGTGCATATGCGGAACGCAAGAATCGGAGTTCGTACGAAGAATTTATAGCAATTAGAAAAGTTGTCAATTTGGGTATATATAAAAATGGAAAGTTTCCGAAAATAGGGTTTCCATTTTCAGTCGGTGTCACTGTTCATCGACTTCATTTTTTTTCTCTCCCGCGCGCGACCGATTATCGAAAACAGAGCAATTCTTTTGCAGGCCTTTTCTCACAGTTCCGGCCACCGTTTGAGGCGAAACAAAGCCCAGATTGACTCTACTCCTTCCTGTGAGTCGACTGGTGGTCACGGTTTCCCCTCTCGTGGTGGTTACACGGCGGTGGAACTCAAAAATCAATCCGAACCCTAAAACAAACCAGCAGCGATTTCTCCTAGCTCTGGCCACCAAAACTTGAGTTCTTTATCTTGTTGAACTCGTATTAAGAAGTAGAACATGTAGTGAAAAGACCCAGATCGGAAGTGAAGCTTTTGATGTCGAACGGAGCAACTATATGAAAATTTCGGTTTTCCGGCGAACCGGACTGTTTTTAGGTATTTTTGACCACTTCCACTTGTTTTCTCACTTCGTGCTAGTTATAAAAGTTGCTCGAAATGATGAAACGAAGAGGATAAGCCCGGTCCCGACACCATTGGCGGTGGTTGGAGGCGGCTCTGCCCTAAATTCCAGCGGCCCTTTCCGGCCACCTCCGGAGGTACCTTGAGTAGTTTCTGCTCATTTTTAGATTCTACATGTCAATACGATCATTTTGATATATAGCATGTGAATTTTGGATATCGTATAAATTAGTTATGAATTTTACGATTTCGATTGATTTCAATCGCTCGATTAGTGATCTATGAAGTTTGGACCATCCGATAGAATTCTAGTTTTGATATAATGATCGTAGGACTGTCCCGATGACCTTATGTGGTCACGGGTGAAGATCCGACAGTTGGATCTTCATATAAGTGTGTTTTTGAAATTATACGCTAAGTTAATTATCGTTTTGATTAGGTGTTTGACGGATTTGTTAGCGGACGATTGTGAATCGTATTTTGAGCTGTAAGAAGATGCAACAGGAGTATAGAGGTGAGTAAATCTCACTTGGTTCATTTACGAACCGAATTTCCTTAATTGCCCAATTTATTTGTTATGTGTGAGAAAATGATTTTAAGAAATGAGTTTTAAAGTATATTAAAAGTGAATTTCTTGATTTTGCATTGTGTGAACTATAGTTGGTATTAGTGATCATTCCTGTGTGGATGGTTACGTATATATATATTTACGTGATTATATATTGAATTGTGTGACATTGAGGTGTGGAATTGTGATAATATGTTGTTGATAAATGTTGATAATATGATTTTATTATGTTGTTAATATTTGATAAATGTTGGTGATAAGCATGTTGATTTTTGTGAGTTGAATAGAAGGTAGAGAAACGTAGGATTCCGAGGATCGAATGGTCCAAAGATCTTTGGTTAATGATAACCGGAGTGTATGTGTTCTGAGGACAATGAGGTCCAAAGTTCGACCGTTAAATAATAACGGGGATATATTGTTTTGAGGACACGAAATGGTCCAAAGTTTGCTGGTTACTTTGTAACCTGGAGGTACCGTTACTTAACCCTGGGCCAAGATGTCAGAGGTAACGAGGCAATTAGAGCTCTAACGTGGGGCCAAAGTGGCGATAGTTGTGATTAGGTGCCAAGTGGCGAGAGTTGTGATTTGATGATTGTGGAAATGTATTCCATGTTGTTTCCTGTGTGTCGGTTTGATGTTTCTTTGTGGATGTTGAGATTGTTGATTGTTCACTTGAGTTAAAAGATTTGTGATTTATTAAATCAATCGTTCATTCTTATTTACTCATATGAGCTTTCAGAAAGCTTACCGGGTTTTGTGTTGTTGCAATCCCGGTACACTATTCAAACGGTGTAGCGGATAATCCTGTAGGTCAGGATAATCAGGGTGGAGAGCGAGCTGCGTAGGGCAGCAGGGTCGAGACCAGCTCTTGGTCTATTTTGGTGTGTTTTGTAGACTCTTGTGAGCAGAACATTTTATTTATGTTAGTATTGTAATAATTGACCCGAGAGATAGTTTGCTACGAGGTTTGTATTATGGTTTTTGAGATGTTGGTTTATAAAAAAATTCAGGACGTGATTTGTTTAGTTGTATTCATGTTTCGAATTTGAATTTATTATTCAAACTTCGGGGCGTGACACTTGTCCTACTTGTCTTAGAGTTATTACTTGTCTATCCTATTTTATCTCAGCATTCATTGCACCAATGAAACAAATACTTAACCTTCATTGAACCAATGACACAAACACTTAAAGTTCGAGATAAGTGTTGCATATGATTTCAGTAACATGCATCAAACCCAATTAGCCCATATCTCATACTAACTATATCCATCATGCCATGCACCGGAAGCAATGATGTGAATTGAATGATATATACAATGCCTTGATATAATCAGTCAGTACTTTAAATGGCTTTATAGATATCAAGGATCACATAGTGGTTCACCATTACATAAACACAGGATGACATCATTTTCATACTGGAAACTGATTTATTGGCATATTAATTCAATTTGCCAACTCTCCCAATAGACCAAGCTTCTGTTGCTGTCCAAGTATCAATTACATTGAAGATGTTCTATAGAGAAAAAGAACTTCATGAAAAGTTTCAAATATATGAGCAATGTCAACCTTTATAGTCTTCAATGTGGAATTTGTATCTCAGTTTTCAATATGAGTTGTTAATTGATAGCAATTATATACATACATTAGGTAGGTGACTCATTTACAATTATATCGAGAACTAATAATTTTAAACTGAACACTTAACATGTAGTTCATTTAGGATAATATTAACCTAATAATTGGTCACATGTCTCAATTATCACTTTTTAACAACATTAACGTATCGATACAACAAATAGACTAATTTCAAGATAATAGTAGACTAACTCCATATATTGATAGACTAATTCTACTTTATCAATCTAATATTGTAAGGAGTTACTATATATAACTAATCTAGCTTTAATAATACATTAATATACTGTAAATTTTCCCGTAAGTATTTAAAAGTCCGCTAAATCATTTGAAATAAGCTTTTATAGTCAGCACCTGATTTTTATCTGCGATACACTTGGGTGTGATTAGGAGAGAATTGAATGAAGAACAGTTTTGATAATTGATACCCACCACCAAATCCTAAAAAGCAAAACAAATACGTAGATATGTATTTCATGGGCCATTCACCAATGATACTACAAATAAAAGTGTTTACATGTTCCTATGTGCCCCTTAAGCTTTCAAGTTATTCACGCGCGGACCTGGCAAAAGAATGTTGTGATGAGAGAGCCAATTGGTTTGGTTTGGATTCAATGATTGTATTTGTGTTTCAATTAATGTCTACGAAGCAAAGGATGGTTTTGTTTTAAATAACATGAAACTTGTATTTATAAGTGTGAGATTTGATGGAGCATGTTGGATCACAATGTCATCATTTTGGCATTAATAGAAGTGTATCTCTACCAAGTACCAACTAAATGCCTCATCTACAGTAAAAATTCAAATTCAAAATAGTGTTAGCTCAATATATGGGTATCTCAACCCCATAATTAATATGAGATTAAAGATTTGTTTTTTTTTTGTTTTTTTTTTTTTTTTGGCAATGAAGAAGCAATACAAAGAAAAGCAACAAGCTAGAAAACTAGAAACAGCTCTAGAACAAAGAACAAAGGAACTGATCCCCAACTAGAAATTAAAGATTAGTTTGAGTTATGAAATGTAGGATGCAGAAAGTTCTGATTGAAGTTCAAGTGCTTGCTGCAGCTCAGCTTGCTCCTCCAGCTTCTTCCTCCACAGCGTGTTTTGAGAATTGTAAACATCCTTGCTCCTAGATAATTAATATGAGATTAAAGATATCTCAACCCCATAAGATTTTGAATATCTCGGGCCCTTTTGTTTGATGGTTAAGCTTGATAGGATTAAAAATTATCTGTCTAGCTGTTTCGAGCTGTTTGACTATCTGGATATTTATAGATTAATAATTTCAATTCCTATCGGAGTTGGATATCAAGTCTTGTTGTATAGGTGGGATAAGAAGCAGATATCACTTTAACAGAGAGATCAACTCAATCATGAAACATATCCGCGCCAACAACAACCTCTCCATCCCATCTTCGGCGGCCATTCCCTTTTGATTTCGGTCCTATCCGGCAACATGTAGACATCTCCAGCCAAGTCCGACGATCTATTCCTCCTCTTACATCTCAATTATTGGTTCCCAACATCATCAAGTCCTCATTGTCAAACTCACCATGAGTGGTCGATGGCGAATTCGAACTCTTGGGCTAAAGTCCGACAATTTCTGGGCAATTTTCAGCCATCTTGACCTCCATTTATATTTGTGCTCTTCGTCTCCGGCCATCGGATCACCGATGCGAAGCTTAACTCATGCTCCAAATCTCTAATAACAAGTAGATGCATCTCCTTTCATGCATTCATGCAATGTCAAACCCAAAACTCAATCAATGGAATATCAAACCGTGAATTTTCTCTCCCTTTATGAGGCTTTGATCTCTGAACGTTCTTTTCAATTTTTTTTTTTTGGATTTTTTTTTAAAGGAGAGAGTTTCAATCCAATTCAAAATCTAATGTAACAAACAAAGTATAAGGTTAAGGATTCCTTGTGAAATCTAATTTAAATCCAATCCAATCTAATTATATATTCTAATCCATTCCTATCTTGGTTGTCAAATGTGGCTCTAGGAGCAAAAGGAAATAGGTTAAAATAGCCCTAAGGGAGAAGCCAAAGAACAGAGTGATTAGCCCTAGAGGGGAGTCCAATAGCAGCCAATGATGTCTGGGTAGAGAGATGAAGCAGCTGAGATCAGAGAAGAGGAATTGGGTTTCTAGGGTTTGCAGCTCAGGACGTAGAGAATTAGAAGAGGCATTAATTTTATCTCTCAACTAAGGTATCAATTTTTCTTGGCCAAAAAGTTTGTTGTAAACTTACACATAAATTTAATAGCTAATTTCATTTTACCTCCTTAATCTTTATACTTTAAATCAGCTGTGCTCATGCACTTTTAATTTCATCACGTGTACCACTATGGTCCCCAATTTTAATCAATCTTATCAAATTATTAGTTTTTTCGTTAAGTATTTTGTAAATTGAAAATATAACTCTAGTGGTTCCCTTATATGATAATGATTACTAAAGTAGCATGCAAAATTATATCGTAAGTGACGAGAATTTCAAAATATACCATAGAATAGTTGCCAAAATACTAAGAGTTGTATGAGATTGATTGAAATTAATAAGTACAGGGGAACCCATGATAAAATTAGAAGTGCATGAGCACAAGTGATTTAGGCCCAATTTGGGACTGCTTTTGAACCTGCTTGTGAGCCTAAAAGTGTTTTTACAATTTAGTAGGGGTATTTGGTAAAGTAGCAGAAATTGCTTTTGGGGTGGAAGAGCTTCCGGTGGCAGCGAAAAATGAGAAGCAGCATTGAGGGTGCTTTTCATTTCTGCTTCTGCGGAAACCATCTCGAGGAAGCTGTACAATTAAATGATTTTTCGGTAACTACCAACCTGCCCTCTTCTTTCTCTTCTCTCTCTGTTGTACCTCTTCCTCTCTCCTAGCTTGTCAACTACAACCTCTTTTCCGTCTCATGAGTTAGGAGTATTACCATGTATGTGATGATCTGTAGATTTTTCTTTCTCAATCGATATGTTGAAATAATACTTTGTTTGAATTTTTGGGTACCAGTCTCTCTCCTTCTTTCCATACTTCTATCAATTTAAGTAATTTATAAATTAATTGATCCTTTCTCTACACAATCTGCAAATTCATCCCATCTCTCCAATAATTCACCCAAAGAACTGAGGAACCAGTAATCAAATTCCCAGCAAATTCAGAATTCCCGGTAATAAATAGAGCCAAATCCTTTAATGGGTAAAGGTTTTGGCCAATTTCCACCATACAATTCCAATAGTTACTTGTTCTTCATAGCTCATGAATTGAAATGGGTGCTGGCGAATGGATTAGAAATGGGTCCTGAGCATGGTTCCTGACCAGAAAGAGATGGAAGGAAAGAAAACTCTTCATTAACGTTCATTATCGTTTTAAACGAATATAAAACAAATTTTGTCCAATTACATGGACTTATTTTGTGTAATGGTTTCTGAGAAATTATTGCAAATATTATGGACTTATTTTGTGTAATAGTAAAACATGATACACATATTTAAGGATTTAAAGTAAATCTTTTATCCAGTCAAAGCAATGGTACAAGGATAATACATAAGAAATTTTTTTATTTGATATGGTTACATAATTAAAAAAATAAAAATACATATTTTAGTAGCATATCTTAACATGTATGACTATTTTAGTAATTATACCAAGCCAAAACACTTTTGTCTCGTAATTTACCAAACACTTAGAAATTGCTTTTTGTTGTCACAGCGCTTTTGAAAACAGTTTACCAAACACTCAGCTGCTTTCTCTCACAGCAAGTTCGGAAGTGCTTCCTCTCACAGCAAGTTCGGAAGTGCTTCTTCTCATAGCACAACAATCCCAAACTAAGTCATAGGGTGTAAAGCTTAGTGAGGTAAAATGAAATTTGTCAGGGGTTTTGGCTCCATGTCCTCATTTGTATTCGACAGTTTCATTAATCAAGGTTTGAGGACAACGGTACAACATTTATTCAAAAAAAGAAAAAAAATGAAATTTGTCATAAATTTAATGTGAATAGTTGAAAATCACATTTTTTTTCCCCTTTTTTTTAGCGGAAGATAACAACTTTCTTTCACTGGAGGCAGAAAGATCATACAATGGTCCATTCAATAAGAGCACAATAAAATGAGTTATTACTAAGTGAC